>CM053791.1:657024486-657141986 GCA_028749045.1 Cupressus sempervirens
TCTCCCTTCTATATCAAGTCTTAAAATTGCATTTGAGATGATATCTACTATTAAGGACACTTTTAAAATCAATAATACTAGTAGACTAATAACTTTAAAACAAGATCTTCTATACATAAAGATGAATAATGGGGAGTCAATTATGTCCTACTTTCTAAAAATTTATGAATTAAAAGATCAACTTGCAGCAATTGAAAATTGAGTTGATGACAAAGAACTTAGCATGATAGCTTTAAGAGGACTTCCTCTATCTTGGGAATTGTTCATTTGAGGTCTAAGCTCTTGACCCAAAATTCCTAAGTTTGAATTACTCAAAAATGAATGCACCTAAGAAGAAACAAGATTAGTTTCAAGAGGAATAAGTATAAATCAAGAGGGAGACATGCAAGCTCTTCATGCAAATTCAAACAAGAAAAGAAAATTCAAGCATAAAAAGAAGGAATTTGACAAACATTATAAGAAATGAGATTGGTCAAAAGTTAAACATTTTCAGTGTGACAAAATTGGTCACTCTCACAACTTCTGCCCAGAACGAAAAAGGATTCAAGCAATACTAGCAGAAGTCAAAGAAGAAAAAGTGGAAAAAGAAGAAATCTTTGCATTTTATCTAGCTCTCTCAAGTGAATTAAACTCAAACAAAAACACTTGGATTATAGATAGTGGAGCATCTTGAAATATTATAGGATTTAGAGACAAATTTGAAAGCTTCTTAGAATACTCATCAAAAGAAGTAACTATTGGAGATAATTCTACTGATTTGTTTAAAGATATTGGGTCTTGCTCAATTGATATAAGTTTAGGTATTGCTCTCCAATTTAAAAATATCTTATATGTACCTAGTATAAAAAGGAATTTGGTCTCTATCTCTGGCCTTGTTGATGAAGGATTTAGAATCACCTTTCAAGAAGACAGAGTTCCATCTAGGTCAAAGAATTCTAACATCAAGAAAGCTATATCTATTGGATTTAGAGACGAAATTTTATATAAAATTTGTAATCAACAAAATCTAGCCCTAAGTCATGAGACTTCAAATTCTTCTAAATTTTGGCATAGGAGATTAGGTCATATTCATTTCCATGCAATATCATCAATAGGGGAAAATGTAAAATGGTTACCTAGTCTAAAATCTGATAACTTAGGCATTTGCAAAGGATGTGCACTGTGCAAAAATACTAAGAAATCATTTCCTAAAAGTATTCATAAGTTAAGATCTGTGCTTGAACTTATTTACACTAACCTATGTGGTCCTATGTCTGTACCATCTTTAAATGGTTTTTTATATTGTAATCTCTATTGATGATTATTCTAGAAGAACCTAGATCTACTTCCTCAAACAAAAGGAATCAATGTAAGTATTATCAAAATTCAAATATTTTAAAGCCCTAGTTGAAAATTAGTTAGGAAAGAAAATAAAAATACTAAGATCAGACAATGGAGGTGAATACATCTCTAAAATTTACAAAGATTTTTGCATTACTATTGGGATTAAGAGGGAGTTTTCTATACCATATAATCCTCAACATAATGGAGTTGCAAAATATAAAAATAGGTCAATTATTGAATCAACTAGAGCTATGATGCACGATCAAAATCCCCATACTTCTTCTTGGGCTGAAGCATCTAACACTATAGCTTACATTTAGAATAGATGTCCTCACTCAATATTAGAAAACTCCACTCATGAATAAGTATTCATAGACATCAAACTAGATCTAAGTTGTCTAAGAATATTTGGGTGTCTTGTTTATATTCATATTCCTAAAGAGAAAAGAACAAAACTAGAACCATCTGGAAAGAAGAGAATACTCATTGGATACATTGAAACTATCAAAGGCTATAGGATCTATGTTCTAGGTCAAAGAATAATTGAGATCAATAGAGATGTTAAATTCAAAGAAGATATTGCATTCAACCTTTCTAAGAACAATGATGAATCATATACAGAACCTATCACTAAAATAGATGAAGATCACCTAGTAGAAAATGAGAGGGAGGATGAAACTGAATCTCCTTCATCTACTATTTCAAATCATGAGAAAATTGAAAATGCTAACAATAAAAAGAGGCCACTTTGGACGAGGAAAATGATAGAAGAGAATCATGTTGAGCCTAATGAAGTAATCAAAGAAAGCAAGAGGACAAGAAATTAGTCTTGTTATGTTAATTGAAATTATCAAAATAGAACCTTCAAATGTTGAAGAAACCTTATCAAGAAAACCTTGGAAAGAACCAGTGACTGAAGAATATAATTCAATACTAGAAAATGATGTATGGGATGTTATACCTAGACCTAAAAATAAATCAATTGTTTCTTCTAAAAGGCTTTTCAAAATTAAGCATGCACCTGACATCAGCATTGAAAAATACAATGCTAGGTTTGTAGGACGTAGTTTCTCATAGAAAGAAGGTATTGATTATGAAGAAACATTTGCCCTAGTTGCCAAATACACATCTGTTAGGACTATCTTGGCAATCATAGCATCCAAAGATGGAAATTTTATCAAATGGATGTTAAAACAACATTCTTAAATGGTGAAATTGAGGAAGAAGTTTATATTGAGCAACCAAAAGGGTTCTTCACTCATGACAAAAAATCTCATGTGTCTAAATTGAAGAAAGCAATATATGGTCTTAAATAGGTTCCTAGAGCATGGTATGAAATAATAAACAACTATCTAATAAAGTTATGATACTCTATTTCAAGATAGATGGTGATGACATGATTATTCTTGTATTATATGTTGATGATTTGTTGATAACAGGTGAAGAACATCTTATAAAGAAGTGCAAAGAAGAACTAACAACAGAGTTTGATATGAAATATCTAGGTCTTCTCCACTACTTCCTAGAACTATGAGTCTAGCAGAAAGGGAAATACATTTTTCTAAATCAAGGAAAATATACTATTAGTATTTTGACAAAATTTGGAATGCTAGATTGCAACCCAGCTACCACTCTTATGGAAGTCAACCTACACAAACTAAAGGATGATATGATTAACTCTAAACCTACGGTCCTACTCACTATAGGAAAATTATTGGATCCTTAATGTATTTGGTAAATACTCATCCTGATATATGTTATGCTACTAATACCTTGAGACAATTCGTGTGTATAGCAAAGAGGATACATTTAATGGTAGCTAAATATATCTTAAGATATCTAAAAAGGCACTATTGGTATGGGACTTCGATATGATCAAGTAGAAATCAATCTTCATGGATATTCAAACTCTCATTGGGTAGGCAACATTACTAAACCTAAAAGTACTTTTGGATGTTGCTTCAGTCTTGGATATGGGATGATTTCTTGGTTTAGCAGAAAACAATCCTCAGTTGCATTAAGTTCTACCGAAGTAGAATACATAGCCTCTTCCTTGGGAGCTAGAGAAGTTGTATGGTTATGAAAGTTCCTAGTTGATTTGTTTAAAAGACCTTTGAAGCCTACTGTGATTCATTGTGACAATTAGAGTTGTATCAAGCTTTCAACTAATTCAATTTTTCACAATCAATCTAAGCATATTGAAATTCCTTATCACTATATTAGAGATATGGTGGATCAGGGTGTTATCAAATTGGAGTACATCAGTACTAATGAGAAAATAGCAGATGTCTTTACGAAGCCTCTTGCTAAAGTGAAGTTGGAATACTTCAAAACAAAACTTGTTATGATTAAATTGTAATATTGAATATTGAATTTAAATTTTCAATTTATATGTGTTTATGCTTCTATAGTTGTTTAGTTGCATCATATATGTAATGAAAGGTGAAAATATTTCATGGACATATATATTCAGAAGGTAATCCTTTGTAAGGTGACGATCTTGCAAATGATAGGCCTATTATCATGATTATTTGTTTCGGTTATCTCGAAAGTCATTGATAACAAATGCATTATGATTACTCTAGATATTGTTTCAGATAATTAGAGATCATAATATATGTTATGATAGTGTTCATAGCATGGTGATTTTAATTATTTGACAAGTCACTATTTCAAAGTGTGAAAGTCAGATAATGTGTTATATACAGACATTTTGTATTTTTGTATCTATTAAGAAATCTATTACTTCTCCCTTTGCTAAGAGGGAGTATTGAAGTATAGCTTCAATCAAAGTAATACTGAACATTTCAAACTAGTTTTATGATTATATTGAAGGTAAGAATAAACACATACATACATACATACATACATACATACATACATATATATATGTGTGTGTGTGTGTGTGTGTGTGTGTGTGTGTGTGTGTGTGTGTGTGTGTGTGTGTGTGTGTGTGTGTGCAATTAATATTCTACCACCGATTCATATCGAGCTTCACTTTTTATTGAACATATTACCATCACCGATTTATATTAGATGTAATGCACTAGTTATAATTTGTATCGAGTATGATTATTGTCACCGATCATTTTAAAGGGTGAACCCACAATAGTGGGTTACACTTTTTTGCCTAAACTGAGAATGAACTTTGAATTTTCAAGAAAACTTTCACTTTCAGATGCAAATTGCCATTTAATGTTAGGAATTTGAAGATGAACTAAACTAGAGTCTTTTAGGATTTTTTGTGTAGAATCTAAATATATATTTTTAAAAAAAATTCAACTTGATTTGATTGAATTATTTTTTCTCCCATGAAAACTGGTATGTTATCAAAAACCTGGTTTTTAAAAAGTGACATTGTTTTTGACACACATAACTTTTTTTTTACAATAGATATCAATGTGATTCTTTCAAATTTAGTTTTTTAACATCCATACCAAAACCATAGAGGTGATCTGATGTTTTTATCCTTAGTATTTCATATTTTATTAGCGTTTAAAGTTGACCTAACATGAATTTGGACATACATGGCTTTTGACATGTGTAACTTATTATATATTTACCTGATTTCAAAAATTCTTTTTTTGATTGATAGAGGACTTGAATACAAAGACCGTAGTTATTTTTCAATTTTTTTTGCTCTTAGTTACTATTTTTCCATGAGTGTTCAATATAGAGATTTATTTTTTAGAATGAACCTCTATTCAATTCACATGCAAAAATGTATACCTAACAAATTCAAAATGTATCAAATTCATAGTCATTAGAAAACTTGTTCAGAGTACTTCTATCATGAAAAATGACATGATTTCAGTGCTCCATCTGGACCTAGTAATTGAGCCTGGAAGCCATGAAAACAACTGAAGCTATTATAGAATTTGCAAAAGACATCTAATTTTCTAGTTTCAATAGAAACTAACTTTCTATCGAAAGTTTTTACATAGTTTCGATAGAAACTAGTAATATTTAGTTTTGATAGAAACTAAATAGTTTCTATCGAAACTATTTATGTTTATTTTTTGTCCTAAATAGTTTCGATCGAAACTATTTAGGACCCTTTTCTTCCATTTACTTTGTTTCGATCGAAACTAGGGTGCAAATTAGTTTCGATAGAAACTATATGGGTACTTTCTATCAAAAAAATTTAGTCAAAAATAATCGTCTTTCATAGTTTTGGAGGAATTTCTTCCTCCGAAAAAGTGTAACCCACTATTGTGGGTTCACCCTTAACTTAGTAATTGCATTGTTATCAAAGGATAATCAAGTAGTCATGCCTACGTAGGGTCATGACCCTACATGGCTTTTGGCCACGTAGAGTCATGCTCGTACGTGGACATGACCCTTTGTTGGTTATATAATATCATTTCTTGGATGGGGACTTAATAAATATCAATCACAAGTCATATATGCATTCCCAACGATCTTTCTATCATGCAAATTTTTGAAGAACAAAATAATAATCCCCATTCAAGTAGAATATTCTCCAAGCATTGAATACTATTATGAAGTCAAAGATCTGCAATTCACAATATGAGATCAAGTAAGTAATTTGATTTATTACAGTCTAAAATATAGTTTATTTCTATCAAAGATCCTCTATATTAATATTGTAGAGTCATTAGGCATATTATTCATTCGGAGGAGGAGAAGTGAGTCTGGAGAGTAGCTGAAGAGAAAGTTTTTCTCAAGTCTGTGGATAGAGCACTGAATGTGAGGCAATTTATAGAAGGATTTTTTGGTGGAGTTGCAAGTTTGTGAGTAGAGCTAGTAGTCGAGGCTTGAGATAAAAGGAGATCGCCTAGTGGGCTTGCAAGCACAAGTTTAGATCTTCCTTGGAGGTTTCTACCAGAGTGTGGTTCTGGACTAGCTAAGGTTTGAGTTGGATCTTGAGGGATCTTGTAGATAAGATAAGATAAGATAAATTTATTAATGTCCAACAAGAGACCAACAAAGATCTAAGGGACTAAAAATAGTACAAAGGGAAAAACGCCAACAGAGGGAGCACCAAATGACGTTCATAGAAAGAACGTGAAAGAAAAAACAAGGAAAGAACCAAGAAAAAGGAATAACAATAGCTATTAGAAGTGTTATTATAATTATTGTTGTATTTGGCCTTAACCCGAAAGGCCTTACACCTGGGCACATTGCTTGTAAACAATTATTTCATGAATAAAGAGTTGTGATTTGGTATTAGATCTTGCATTGTGGTTGTGTTTCCATTGTGTGGTTATTTGTTGGGGACTAGGACATCTCCTTTGGGGATTCTCTTGCCTTGCACTACATCAACCTCAGTAGCAGGGTTTAGTACAATGGGTTTGACTCATCGATCCCAAAATTATTGAACATTACATGATACAACATGCTTAACATACAAACGTGAGCTTGATATGAATTAACAAGGATTGAGATCTATTAGATTTCCACAATCCATGCTAATGTGCTATCAAATTTCTGGATTTGATTGTGTATAATTTTTTTTTTTTACATCAACGTTTCGGATCATACTACATGATCCATCATCAGGATGCTAGAGAGAAAAGAGAACATGATGATGATGGATCATGTAGTACGATCTGAAACGTTGATGTAAAAAAAAAAATTATACACAATCAAATCCAGAAATTTGATAGCACATTAACAAGGATTTTCACACACAAAGAGATAAGAATTTCATATGTAGGAAAGTAAATATTATATGCTTCTCCCTTTGATATTTCACTTTGGGATCATTTAGTTTTATAAAATATTTGTTATCTCTTGCTGAAATGCTTTTAGGACGGATCAAGAAGCACAATAGATTGCATTCAAGGGAGAAGAGTTGAGATGTACAATTGTTAGACTCACTTGATGACTCTTTTGATATTGGTGAAATCTTTCATTATTATTATTTTTTTTTTTTTAAATCTAATGGTGAATCTCTCAATTTTTTAATTTTAAATATTATTTATATTGGCGATTATTTTGGAATCATAATTTGTTTGCCAAATATTGGTTAATATGAATAATAATAGGAAGTTCATTAATCACCATGGAATATTACAAATCAAACTTGAATATTTTTTACCTCATGGAATATCATAAGGATCACTGCATTATATTTTAAATCAATAGTGAAAACTAAATATTGGTGACATATCCCTAAAGTAACTAATAATTATGATAATTTTTGGTGGATTGATTTTAATTTCTCCAATAATATTCAATATTTAAGTGAATTAAATCTAATCATGTATCGAATATTGTAGCGAATCTTTGAGTTTAATTTTTTTAATAAAATAAATTATTAAGTGATTTTAAATATTAATAAAACTAAATTATATAAAAATGTGGTGATTTAGGTTACATTAAATCTTTAAATTATTAGCCAAAAAATTAAAATTAGCCAATTGGTGAATATTAGCCACTAAAAAATACCTTGGAGCATAAAAAATCCACCTAAGACAACCTTGAATGAGGTGGTTGAATGCTCGATGCTTGTGTTTAAAGCTTCATATGGAAGCCACATTACCCTAAATGTTTGTTGATAAGCCTGAAGATAAACCAAAATTTATTACATTCACTCATGTTGCTCTAGAATAAGACAAGTGCATTTGTGTATGGGAATTTGCTCTTGTGAACAATGTTGTGATTACTAAACTAATAAATCATGTGCCTAATGATGAGTCCCTTCACTGGTAGAATATTGGCAAATAAATGATTATGTGACTAAAACTCTTAGTCACAAGACTAAATGTTTTAGTCATGTGACTAAAACTGATTAAAATTTTGTAATATTTTACAATTTCTAAGTGACTAAATAAATGACTAATCTGATCATGAGGTAAAATCAGAAGGTTGGAAAAATATTAGTGACTAAATAAATGGTCAAATAAATGACTAAAAAATTGATCAATAATAGCTAACCACCCAAATAAATGACTAATTGAATTATTGATGTTTGTTTTTATATCATATTAATACATTCTTTTAAGTTTTTTTATAGCTTTTATTACTCATCAATGAACCTATCAATACATCATTATCAATTAACTTCCTTGAATGTCCTCTTAATTGATATTGAACTAGAAATAAACTCAAAATCACCCCAAACTACACTCAGACCCCCTAAACTCTATCTGTGAACTCCTGAAGAAAATAAAAGCCATCCATGCACTCAAATGAAAACCCCAAGTCTATCTCTATATATCAAAAAGATAATTATCAATTAAGTATTTTATAATCTTAACATATAATTTCTATTAATTATATGGTTTTTTTACAATGACAATAAATGTGTGTTGATTTGAACCTTCAAAGGCTAAGATAGGGTGATGGATGATAAATTTCAAGATTATATCAACTATCTCAATATAACATAAACTTAACATTAGAGCAATAAGTATATGGTAAAGTTACATTACATGACATTTTTTTTGGGATAATGTTGGCCTTATTTTTCACTATATCAAACACATGGCATGTGTTGATTTATAGTTATTGTTAAGTAAAATCTTAATTGAGTTTTTGAATGCTTTTTTTACTATGATAAAGTTTTTTTTGTTGAATAAGAACAAAAAATTAAAAAAATTAAAATTAAAAAAAATGAGAGCCACCCATAGTATAGCGGTGAATTGGCATGGCTTCCTTCTAAGAGGTCAATGGTTCAAATCTCATATATATATATATATATATATATATATATATATATATATATATATATATATATATTTCTACATTATTATATTTTATAAAATATGCATTTTAATAATGATTATATAATAATCATAATTTATATTTTTAATTATAAAATAATATCTTATATACAACTAATATACTATACATTTAATTATTAATTGAATATATTATTTTATATATTCTTACTATTATAATATAGATAGATAATATTTAATTATGTATAATATTTTTAATTTTTAATTTTTACATATAGTTAACTAATAATAAGTTTTTAATAATTATAATATTATTTTATTGAAATGACTTTGTTAATAATCATAATTTATATTTTTAATTATAAAATAATATCTTATATACAACTAATATACTATACATTTAATTATTAATTGAATATATTATTTTATATATTCTTACTATTATAATATAGATAGATAATATTTAATTATGTATAATATTTTTAATTTTTAATTTTTACATATAGTTAACTAATAATAAGTTTTTAATAATTATAATATTATTTTATTGAAATGACTTTGTTCTCTTATCAAACTCTATTGTTTTTAAGTTTTACGATTGATTTTTACTACGATCTTATTATAAATTACAAATTTAATAATTTTACAATAGATTATTTTTACTTTAAATATTTTATTACAAATATGATTCTAATTATTAATTGGCAATTGCACCTTGTTGTGAAATAACTTTAATATTTTCATTTTAGATTACTTTCATTAAGGTTGTCTTATCTTTCCATGCCTTATGTCTTATTTTCGCTCTTATCTTCCATATATCCTTAATTCTTATGAACCCTTATCTCTCCATTTCTTCTTCCGTCTTTGAACTTTGCCTCTCAATTTTTTCAAACTCATTACTAGTCTATTGATCTACTTATATTTCTTTAGTCGGGGACTTCAAAGCTTATCTTAGGGGACACCGATTGACTTGGACCCTTAAATATCATCTATATTTACATCATGTGAGTGTAAGAAACCAACACTTTTTTGTTGCCAAATCCAATTTTCAACCAAGGCATCTACCAAGCCCTTGTCCAGTCATCTCACCTAAGCACGTAGAGTCACTAAGAAACTCAATCAATATGAAGCTTGTGTGAGCATGATTTTCTCCTTTAAAAGCATTGACTTAGATATTTTCATGGGTTAGAGGGGATTCAAACAAATATCATCATCTCAAGAAGGCTTTGTAATGAAAATATTGGTGTTGCACTATATGATCAACACTAATACATAATATGAATTTATTCTATTTAAGAATATATTATATATAATATGATTCCTTTTATCATATATGCATTGTTAAATATTTTATTCTTTGTGTTGTAGGATCAATATCTTAGGTTCTTCAACAATCTTGTATCAACTAATTAATTTAGTAAAAAGTCCTAACACTTCACCTAAATTAATCCACTTTTGTCAATTACACACTAGAAATGAATTTATTGATTTAATTAAATTAAATATATTAAAATATCAATTTATTGAATTAAAAGTTCATAAGATGATAAAAGCAATTAAAATAAGATAAATAATTACTTTATCTTTCAAAATTGGAGAAAATCATCTCTTGAGTTGAAAAAGGGAAATGAATTAGTTAACTTAAATTAGATTTAAAAACATTGTTGTTAACTCAAGTTAACTCTTTCATTCGCTTCAAATCAAAAAGTTAACTCCCTCTCAATAGAAATTTCTTATTTTTGAACTCAACTCTGGATTGATCTCAACTGCCTATCAAGATCAATCTCAACCACTGATTTATTTGGGATTTCTATAAAAGAAGGCCTCTTGCCTCTAATTTGACAAGTGCAAATTTGAGTATTGAAACTCTGCAGAATTTGTACTAAAGCTACTTAGATCATTGCTTATTATTCATTATTAGCATTTGCATATCATTTAGTTTAATTGGATTTTTCTTATTTAATAGGATAGATTGGCTCATCTAGATTAATTATCTTACTTGCATTAGACAAACTACAAAAGTATGGTCTAAGCATACATTTTAAACTCTTTATTTTAATGGAGTCTAAAGTCACTGAACATTCTTGGTTTTGAGAGAAATCAAATCCCATTGAATAGGAGGCAATAAGTCATTTTGCTAACATTCTTCACAATGGATTCTTCCATATTCATTTGTGATCAATATTGTATTTAGTGACTTATTAAAGTGTGTTGTTGATTGCATTAGCCACATTTTGCACACACAACTTTATATTGAAATTATCTTTATAGTTAGACATATTATATCATAAGAAGGTAAGTAGATCTAGATTTTGAATTGTGAGTGAAATTTGAATATTATTCTACAAGGTTTTTGATACATTTTGTTGAGATTTTGAATCTTTTCACATAGATTTCTTTATAATTCATTCTTGATTAAAATTGTTGACCTGCAGGTAAGTCATTCTAGGTAAGTCTATATCTGTGTCTATTTCTATTTGTTTGAAAATATTCTAATCTTTAAAATAACATTTTAATATCAAATGCATGCCAAAATTAACAAAAATCCAAAAAATCTTGTTTTTATTTTCAAGAATTACAAAGTAATTGCAATAATTCATTCAAATTAATAAAAGAACTCATAGAAATTAAGAAATAGTCCTTTTGTATACCATGTATAATTTTTTAATTATTTATAATAATGTTTCTTTAATTCATAACCAAATTATAGACTATAATTTTTTCAATATTTTATCTATTAGAAATCTGACTTTTTAATTGAATATAATTTAAAAATTATATTTGGGGCAGGGGCCCTAGCTCGGTTGGCTAAATCTTCCCTATTGTAGGGGGTTGGTCACAGGTTCTAGTCTCCCCCGTCCTCGTGGTACTGGTGGGCGTGTCGCGCCAGCGCTACCGGTCACGTTAAAAAGTTTACCAGGTGCACTGCAGTTTATAAGGGGGCCGTGTTGCACCGATTCCTGCAGTCTAAAAAAAATATATAAAAAAATTAACAATTATATTTATATTATTTAATTTTAGCATATAAATTATAATATAATAAAATAAAATAAAACTATTACTTTTTTAATATAATAAAATGTTGATTGTTAAATTTTAAGATAATAAAATATTTACACACATATATATACTTATTGAATAATATTATATTTAATATTTAATAAACATTCATTTAAATATTATAAATATCATAAGGTAACCCTTTTTCAATTAACAAAAATCTTACACCTAAAAATCCCAAATTTTGGATAGATCTTTGTGTGAGAACTAATATTTTATATATTTTTCAAACTCTTTCATCATCAACAAGGGATTTAGATTAGCTACTGCAATATGTTTTCCACATAAACTTATTAACCTAAATGCCAAGTGCAAAATTTTGGTAAAGAATTGAGAGTTAAATTTGATGAGCATAGCCTATTGTTTTTTAAGGTCTTTCTAAGAATCATTTTAGTTATCTCACCAGATCCAAAATAAAAATATCAAAACAAATCATTCCACCATTCTGAACCTGTTTTGAATTTTGATGCATAGATTTATGGCAGCACAGAAATGCGATGAGCAGGAACGAACCATTCGCAAGCACCAATGTCTTGGGCATCTTGGTTGGAAATTTTGAAAGGATAGAAAAGCTGTGTGAACTAGTTGATGAAACGCTTTCAACAAATATGGTCTCATGGTTAGCAATCACAATAGGATATTTTGAAGATGGATCAGTTGGAAAGGCACAAGAAACTTTTAGGTACACACACACAACTAGTTGGTTTAAAGCCTGATTTGTCAAAGCTTGCCTGCATTCTCACTATTTATGGTCAAATTGATGTATAAGGTTGACCATGTAGAAAAATTACGTCTATACATTTATCTTCATGGTCCAATTTATTTTTCTATTTAACATTGACCTTTTCATTGGGATTGTAAACTACATTGGTGATCAGTTACAAGGTATATTTATGAGACATTTTTCTTTCTATAATATCTCTATGTGTTAGTGTTGTCAATATATAATTGTTACATTTCCTTTTTCCCTACCAATAATATCCCAAATGTTGAAATTTCTATTTTATCTTTACATGCATATTATTCTTAAACAATTTCTATTAAGATCTGTTGTGGATTGTTTTTGCACTCTTGGAAAATATTATTAAATCTGGATAACAACATCACAAATTATTACCATCCTTATCACATCTTTGAATAGTTATCGAGCAAGCTAGATGCTTTGTTTCTTTTGCACAATGCCCATTATCCAAAATACCAAACAACATGCGGCTACTTGGTATCATCTTGTTATAGTTAGGCATAACAACATCTACTTCTAACTATTGTAGACTAATTGGTTTTCTTGGAGCATAGTGTTAACCTCCTACATCCCATACCATGACATCCCCATGCATTGAGAGACTTGAAAATATAACACTTCTATTTTGGCTAGTATATCCTACATAACTAGAGCACGTAAAATTGCAAACATTGTTATCACAAACACCTCCATGTAGATTGTATTATTCATCACAATTCACAGCCAATAGTTGAATAGTCTACTTTTGTTGAACCCAATTCACAGTCACAAACTCTAGTTGATTTTCATGTTCAAGCCCAATGCAGTTTGCAGGGCAAGTTCTTGTTCCATAGTCATTGCCAATAAATCCTAGAAAGCAATGACATTTTCGATTTCAAATGGAGTTATCCAAGTGGCATCTTCTACTGGTGAACCTTTCCATTTGACGAGATAGGTGTAATAAGTGCCTCTCTTAGTTTGTTTAGATATCTTACTATCCAAGATACACTCTATCCTTGGAGTGACCATTTTTGGTAGTTGATTTACATCTTCTCTACCTAGATGACCTCTACCTGCAACATGAACAACACTAGAAGATTTGTAAGCATAAATGTCAGCCACATTAAAAATGGGTGAAAGGCTAATGTCAGAGGGAAGGTCTATTCTATAGGCATTATTGCCACATTTCTTTAAGATTTTGAAAGGATCAGGCTTCTTCATCATGAGCTTTGTGTATTAGTCTTTTGGTAGTCTCTCTTTCTTTAAGTGGACTATTACTAAGTCTCCCACTTTGAACTATGTGAAGAACGTATACTTTCATGAATTGAAAATGCAAAGAAGATACACTCTGGTTAGAGACTTAGTTCTTTCACTTAAGTTGCATAAGAACTTCAATTAATGAACATTAAACCATATGTGTATAAAGTTCAAGCCATCCTCTTAGCAAAATAATAGAACTTGAATATATACACAGGAAAGACCTTTCTATCAAGATTTGTTGTAGCAATTTGACCTTTAATGAAGTTGTCATCTAGCCAAGGAATTCTGATATGAATCTCTCAGCAAGAAGAACAACTTATTAGTATTTCATATGCCTAGTAGAGTAGTCATCCTATTAGACAATTGCTTGTCCAGTCTCTCTGTGATTGTTTCTAGTAATTGTAGTAGTGAAGCCTTTGAAGTAGTGGAAGGCCTGAAACACATTTTTGGAGTGGTATTTGCTCTATAGTTTAGAGAGTAGAATTATGTACATATTTACTGTTATATGAAATTACATGGTCTCATATTCTTCATAAAGAACTAAGTAAATAAATTTAGAAGGCACTTCAAACCATTTTGCATGTGTGTGCATGGTTGTCTATAGTGTCCCCAATTTATATCATTGTAGTTCTTTGATTTTTTTCATGTATTTTAAATTTGAAAAGAAGGGTGAACATTACTGCCAGCTGAATGGAAAGATACTAAGGTAAACTTCTTTTGGTATTGAAAACAGTTGCAACACTTTTATATTTCTATTTAGTATTGAAATCAAATAACTCTACAATCTGCACCAACTACCAGTTGTATTTGAATTGTTCAACTAGAAATATTTTTGTTGATATAAATAAAACCTCTTACTAGAAATTAGGCAATATGAAAGTTCATATAATGTCCAAATTTTAAGTATTTTGAATATTAATAACAATATTGGACAGAAAATTGGAATGACACCTTAGATGATGAGCATACCCACACAATCTGCATTGATATAATTCTATGATCCCTATTACACAATCTGCACTAGTATAAGTGTGCAATTCTTATTACCCAATCTCAATCTGCACTTGCAAAATATGCACTAGGGTGCTGCTAGGAAAGCAATCCATGATCAAGCTCTATATGTTGTGATGACATTCATTATACACCTAAAATCATCCCATGTTAGATCTAAACTATGGTTTAACTTGGAGCATTGCCTCCTATATGAGGGTCATTAAAATATAACCTCCAGTGAGCCCAAAAATGTCCCAAATTTTTGTATTGGCTATGGATATCGAGTGCAGGATACCACTTAGTGCTCAGACCCTGAGGCTGAAATATTGTTCTAAATGTTGTTTGGAAGCTTGCAAACTACCCTTTGGAATCCTTTATTCCACTGCAACCTCTTTATGATCTCAATTGTTCCTCTAATGATATGTAGAAGATAAAAAACCTGTAGTTTGATGGTAGGCTGGTCAGGTTCATAGATTTCACGTTTCAACAATTCATACATATGCCTAAGCAACAAGCATAAATAATAATCCAATAGTGTGCTCACCCTAAAATCTGTCAATAATGATATAGAATATTCTTCAATGGTGATGCTCTAGTTTGAGAATTAATACTAGTATTCCATCCTAAATGTTGAAGTTGTCACATAAATTACATAAACAAAGTATATTATAAGAATATTTGGCAATAGCTTAGTCAAATATCAATTAGGAGCTTTTATTAAAAATGTCAATCTCTTGTCCAAGATTAGATATATCATGAGCTACCATAGCTTTCTGCTACAATATGCTTCTATAGTAAATTGGGTTTGTTAGGGTTCATAAGCTACATTTATTGGGTATAATTAGTACTAAATTATCAAAAGTTCTTGTTTTACACTTTTAAGATCGAACAATGTCCTTCTCTTTTGCATCTTGGCTTTCTTGTAGTTTCTAGCCATAGTTTTTGCTTGAACTGTTGTTTGCTATCCATTCTTTATTCATAATGGGTTTTATTAATTGTGCTCTTTTGATAATTATGGAATTTGATTCATAATAGTTCTTTAGGGCTGCAAGATGTTTCATATCCAAGATATTTTCCATTAGCCAAGTGTTTGGAAATGCCATGCTTGTGCTTCTATTACTATGGAGGCTTTCATTTCATGTCCTTGAAGGTTTGCCTTAGGATTGATAGACTGAATGTGCAGTTTCAAAGTGTATTTAAGTTTACTAAGTGTGAAAAACATATACTTTCATGGATTGAAAAGGCAAAGAAGATACACTTTGGTTAGAGACTTAGTTCTTTCACTTAAGTTGCATAAGAACTTCAATTATTGAATAGTAAACCATACATGTATAAAGTTCAAGCTGTCCTCTTAGTAGAATAAGAGAGCTTGAATATATATGCAGGAAAGACCTTTCTTTCAAGATCTGTTGTAGCAATTTGAACTTTAATGAAGTTGTTCATAATGGCATAAATTCTTTAGATGAATGTTTTTCTTTATGCATTCATATTACTTGATCTTCCCTTTTATGCAAGCTCTCTAGGTGTATGTTCATGCGTCTAACAATTTAAAAAAAATTTGGGAAAATATTGAAAGCTCTAATCAGTTGTTATATTCTCTGAATACATGTCAAGCTTATATATGTATCTCATGTCATGTTTCCTAAGAGAGCTTCAGATATAAGTTTTGAAATTATTCATTTATGTATCATTTATTGTACCTATGTTTATGCTCATTAGCAATCAAGCATAGATGATTTTTTTTCAAGGAGAACTCAAAATCTTATTGACTGTCTAGTAGTGGCATCAATAAGAAAGCAAGTTCTTTTATTTGGCCAGTTATAGGTGAAGAACTTATGTTGTCTTATTTTCAAGTAGGTAATTATGTGGTCCATCTCATCTTTTTTGGAAATTCTACAATCTTCCTTATGTGGCATGGTTTGTTTCTAATATTATCTAGCTGTCAATACAGAAGAGTTTTTTTATGTTAAGATGCTTTGAGAGTTTTCATGTGTGTCGTTGAGAGTTTTTTATTATATCCTGTGACTATTCACTCTATTTGTGCATATTCCTTTTTATGGTTCATGATTTAATTCTAATATGGCATCCAAACAAACATTACATATCCCTACTACTAGACTCTCATCTTTTGGTGGTTGTTTTGTATGGAAGTCATTGGTTATGGAAAAGATTTCATTTGAGTTTGATTAGATATTTATGCTTCTATAGTAAATTGGGTTCATTAGCTACTTTGTTATTTTGGGTTCATTAGCTGCATTTATTGGGTATAAGTAGTACCAAATCATCAGAAATTCTTGTTTTACACTTTTATGACTGAACAATGTCCTTCTATTTTGTGTTTGGGCATATTCTTTCTCTCTTTATTGCACAAGTCATTGAAATTGACATGAGGATTTTACTAAAGTTGTATTTATGCAATTTTTGGTATGGTTAATAAAGGCTATATAAAGTTACCAATTTAGACATTATTGTTTTTTTGGACATTAGAAAATGAAGACAAAGAATATAAGGCACAAATTAGACGATAGTGATCAAAATGTTGAAATTTCAGTAACAGATAATGAGTGCTTTCATGAAGAACATGTGGTCAAGAATAATGAATGTTTATTGTGTCTTGGTTTGGCAAACATGCAAGTTGTGAATTAACATAGTATATTATTTATTTAATACTATATAATAACTTTTTTAAGGAATATATTTATGTATACAATACTTGATATTATTATTATTTTGGTGTTGCAGGCAAGAAAAAGAGTGTAGAGAACATGAAGAGAAAAAAAAAAGTAGCAAATAAAGTTTCAATGCTGCCAATTCACAAATGTCAACACCTTTGTGATCCAACAAATGTAGTTGGTGAAAAAGGTAGTTGTGATGATGTACAACCTGATATAGCACACAGTGATGTACGTCCTAAAGAAAGTCATGAAGAGGGTCCACTTGCATCTAGTGTACCTCAAAGTGCACCTATTGGTAGTGATTCAACAGAAGATGTGCTCAATTTTGTTGAAAGAAAGAAATTGAGTCAACATTTATATAGATCTATAGAGAGCCATGCAAAAGAAAGGAAATTAGAAGGAAAGAAACCATTTTTAGTTGAGGTAAGAGATGGTGAACCTATTGGGAAAAATGTTGCAAGGTGGGCCACCGAGTTGGGCATAAGATGTCGATCCCATTTGGATATTTGCAAATCAAATTTTGCAGAGTGAGATCCACAATGTGTGGGATGTGTTATACAAAAAATGGAAAATACCTTTGACACTATTGGTGGACAAATCTCTAGAAAGTATTACAAGAGTAGGATGAGACTTCTAATGAACAATTTTAGATACAATTGCATAAAATTAATCAATGAGGGAAAAGAGATTTCAAACTCCACTTTAACTTCCAAATAGTGGGAGACATTGAAACAAAGTATGCATTCTGAAGAATATTTGACAAAGAGTAACAAAGAAAAGAGAGCAAGAGATAACGTGAGGGTTGAATATGCATTTGGCTGAGGTGGGTTGTAGGCCAAAATAAACAAATTTGGAGTAAGTGTATGGCTTTTGATTTCATTTTACATTGTGTTATTTATTTTAATTTTTTACTAAACTAACTATGTATTAAAATTAACATTATATTTTAGGTGGAAAATAATAGTAGAGAAACATGCACAGATGATATTATCAATTATATGGAAACATTAGATCCTACTAAATCTAAGAGTAGTGTGAAGTGGAAATCTGGTTCGTCAACAAAGATTTCACAACCATATGTGGAACACCTAGCGAGAACCTCACCAAATCCTGCTAACTCAAATGTAGGGTACCAACATATGATGAGTTATTTACATAGTCTTAATGGGATAATTTCTCATCTAAATGAGAGAGTTTCTCAGTTGGCTTCCTTAGTTCAACATATAGTTTTTGTATGGAATAACCATAATTCTATGAATTCATATCAGGTAAGAGACTCTATCAATGAGTTAAGTCTATTTCATACTAATGTATCTTTACATTGTTGAAGGCATCATTTTGATCATTTTTTTTTCAAATTTCTCTATATATAACACTATTATCCTTAAGCATTGATTCTCATACATGGCATTGTTGATATTTCACTTTCACACCATTCTTTTATGGTATTTCCTCTCTACCAAGATTTTACCAATTTTAACTACATGCAAAACAATTTTACCAAAGAAATGCAAAAACAAAACTACCCTGATGGAAATGGAGCTACCAATATTGACAACAATGATGATGAACTTGTGGATAATAATTTGCAGCCCAATTATAGTTATGTTGAAGTTAAGGTAATATAATGGTTGTTGTGCAAAAATATTTAAGCTTTTGTATTATTTACTTGAACTATATTAACTTTGCATGATGATTAAACATTCACATGCAGAGCAATCATATGAAAACAAATAAAAAAGGAAAGGGCAATGTTGATAGTGATTATGCTAATTTCAAAGAGAATGCATGTGATATTTATAGTACTAGTAGTGCTAAACTGGAGGTGAGTGCTATAAAACTTTACATTTCCTTCATTTGGATATGATTTTTAGTTGTTTCATAACTAGAAATAGACATGAAATTGCATAAAGCTTTAACTGTATGTACATGAATGTATATTCATAGTCAATTTTAATGGTTATTGTTGCCTCATAATTTAGGAACCTTAACTACTTACCATAATACATTCATATTCATAGTTTTTCATAATTCATTTTCTTGAATCTCATCATTAAAATCCAATATTATTAATTTATTTAATATTATCAATTTATTGAACATTATATGAGTGTCCTTAATTTTTACAAGAATATGTTACCTTTAGCAATAAAAAATGAATCTAATCAAAAGCACTATATTTATATCGCATTTTATATTTTTGGCCTTTCATTACCTATGTAATCTAATATGTTATTTTGTTTTCTTTTTACAAAAATATTTTGATAAACTCAAAGAAGGTGATTAAGTTAAAGTTTTGGATCCATATGATGGTTGTGTTTCTGGTATTGGGATTATTCATTCCTTGTCTATTTTACATAGAGAAAAATTGAATGGATCTGGAGACACCAATGTAAACATTATAGCAGTCACAAGTAATGTGCCACTTGCTTATGAAGATAAAATAGATGGAGCTATTCATCTCAAAGGGAAAGAGGGAACTTTCACACAGTGACCACTAAAGTATTTGGAGAAAATGAAATAGTTGATCAATGTGTTATTTGTTAGAAAATTTAGTTCACTACTTTATATTACAGTATTTTGAAAATGTTGTTTAAATATATTCTAATTATCAAGGTGTATTTGAAAGAGTTGGAAACTCTTAGACAACTTTGACACTGTTTTGGATCTATATGATCCAAATGATGGTCGTGTTTCTGGTATTGAGATTATTCACTCCTTTGAAACTGTTATTGGGATTATTGGTATTGGGATTATTCACTCCTTTGAAATTTTTGACACTATTTTTGTTTTGGATCCATATGATGGTTGTGTTTCTGGTATTGGGATTATTCACTCCTTGTCTATTTTACATGGAGAAAATTTGAATGGAACTGGAAAGACTAATGTAAACATTATAACAGTCACAAGTAATGTACTGCTTGCTTATGAAGATAAAATAGATGGAGTTGTTCGTCTCAAAGAGAAAGAGGGAACTTTCACACAATGGCCACTAAAGTATTTAGAGAAAATGAAATAGTTTATTAATGTGTTATTTGTTAGAAAATTTAGTTTACTACTTTATATTGCAGTATTTTGATAGTGTTGTTTAAATATATTATAATTATCAATGTGTATTTGAAAGAGTTGGAAACTCTTAGACAACTTTGACACTGTTTATCATATTTACTTGTATACTCTTTAGACAATTTTGACATTTTATTACTTTTGTGTGTGTGTGTGTGTGTGTGTGTGTGTGTGTGTGTTCATTAAACTTTTAATTCCATGTTATCTTTTTTTTTAATCATGATATTTAATCATTCTTTTAATTTTAGTATTGTTCATGTGTAGTATTTTCGAATATTGAATTAATCTTTTAATTTGTGTTGTTCATGTGTAATATTTTTATTTTCTTTAATGTTTTAGTCAACTCTAATATCATTTTTTTTTTTGTATTTTAAAATTTATGGTATTCAATAAACTAGTCATTTTGACACTATATTTAGTACTAATTAATGGAAATAAACATATAAACCAACAAATTAGCTATCCAATAAATGATTAGTCAACTACTAAATCAACTATCAAATCAATCACTAAATATACTACCAATTTGACTACCAAACTAAATACCAAATCGACTACCAAATGTGCTACCAAATCAACTACCACATATGCTACCAAATCAACTACCCAATATACTACCCAATATATTTTCTAATTCACTACCCAATATACTACCAAATAAACTACCATATAATACCAAATAAACTACTATTTAATAACAATCAACTACCAAATAAATTACCAAATGGACTACCAATTAAACCACCAAATAAACTACCATTTAATAACAATCAACAACCAAATTAATGATTAAAATAGTTTAGTCATGAATTTGATTGTCATATCAATGACCAAAAATAAACTACCAATGATCATGTGATCAAAATTGGTCATATATTTACAATTTTTAGTAGTTTATTTAGTGATATATTATTGTTTTTGTACTAGTGCTTGAAACGAGATATTCATAATTGGAATATATGAACATGACATGCCTCCATGATAAAGGGAGTAGCTTAAGGATCTACATTTGTTGATATCCAATGATATTCGTTCAGAAGGAGTGGGTTGAGTCAAGATGGTTCCTCTAACTTTTAGATGATGTACATTATCACTAAAGACCAAATGATCGACATTCTTGCCAAGCCTCATGCTAGAGAACAGTTTTGTGTACTTCTAGGACAAGCTTGATACATTGGAGAATAAAGTCTTAGTTGAAAGGGAACTTCAACATCAGTGAAATATTATTTTTATCCTTGCATATTACTTACCTTTGAGAGAGAAGTTTGAGGTGAAAAAGTGATTGTTTTCACCCTATAAATTGAGCCATAGTGGATCCACCCTTTGATATGTTTCATGTTGGATGTCATGGGTGTGATGCCATGACAACACCACATGAGATAATATGTGGTGTGTCTTTGTAAAATATTTTATTGTCATATGGGTGACTCTATGAATTTATTGTCCCTTGTGTACAATGCTAAAAGATGACGATCTTTATGATAATATACATGTGTATTCAACATCGTAAGGTGACTACTTTACAATGTTCATTATCATGACAAATATCATCTTGACTTGATATTCATGGAAATGTCTTGATAGTTAAATCTCTTGGACTTATTGATAGATATCATGTTGACTTGATATTAGTTCTATATCAATATTTCCTTAATGAGATGATCATGGTGGATATTATCTGAGGTAATATCCATAGACATGCGATGATATGTTATCATAGACATCATGGGACGTGATGTCAGTGCACATACCATAACTAGGATATACAAATGTCACGTGACTTGATGATCTATATACTCCTTAATATCACTTGTTAGGTGATATCTAAATTGGTTCATACTTAGTTATCTTCCCTAGCTAAGAGGGATGTTAAGATATGATAGCATTGGTCAAAATCCAAGGATATACCAACACTGGCAATTTTATGCACATGTGTGTGCATGTATGTATCTGATATATGTGCATACACACACATATGCGTAGACATTAAAATTAACTTTCCATAAATTTTTGTGAGATCATTCTTGCATTAAATTGATGTTATCCATGAGTGTGAAAATCTGAGTGATCAGATCTATCTATCTCTTGCATCGGGCAATAAATCCTTGATCAAATATCAATCATATACTCTTCAGAATGGATCAAGAAAATGTTCCCCCACTCAAGATACATAGAAGGATATATTAATGATTTGTTTAATAGCTAAACTTGTCTAATTAGGATCAAGACTTTTAAGGAAGTTTTAATATATGTTTGTGTCTCGTCATAGAGACATGTAATGAATAGACATGTCCATCTGACTCATGTCTCTTGAAGTGAATATACATAGGGACCAAAGCCAAGAGATAAATTATCAAAATCAACAAATGATTATATCTCTTTAGATTGGGACTGCAGTACAGTGGTGAAATCACGATGAAACCACATTCAAACTTTGCTTTTAGTATTCATAATTGAATTGATTCACATCCATTCTATATTGCTTAGCACCTGCAAGAAAAGTATATAGATTAATATCAATCAAATCTGCAATCAAGCCATAAATATAGCAGTCTGGTCATAAGTTTTATTATCATTTACACCAACAAGAGATCTAACATTTTTTTGGAAGGAGAGTAATTATAGGGGGCAAAGCTCCCACATAAAGCCTATTGACTCAAGTAATACACATGTTTTCCTTTTAATATTCCACACAGAATTCAAACTCCTCTTAAAGAAGTTGTTTTTCGTTATGTATCAAAAACAACTTGCAAGCCAAACTTACCTTAACCCCATAATTAATAAAGGGTTGAATCTTAATTTGACTTGAACTAAATGTGCTTTCTAAATCATAGAAAATTGTCACTTCCATTGACTACAATTGACAATTCCTAATTAGTTTCCATTGACTACAATTGACAATTCCTAATTAGTTGCTTCATAAACCATAAAAAGGGGGCTTTCCAATTTATTAAATAATATTTGGCCGGTTGAGGGGTACAGAAAATAATGACTTGAAATTATTGTTATTCGGAGCTAATGTTTCTATCTAAAGCAATAAAGAAATTATAACTAAATTGCCAATTATAATTGTACAGTTTTATGATTGTTTATTGGTGGAGACTTGAACTAAAATAATGAATCTTATGTGAATGTTTTAGTTATTCTTTAATGATTATGTTCTAATTTATTTATGTAGATATATATGTGCGTAGATCTGAATATGCTTGAGAATGTATTGCCTTTTTTATTGATATATTTTAGTATTCACAAATGCACACTATATATATATATATATATATATATATATATATATATATATATAATATAACTTCCTTACTAATACTAAATATATGCAAATCGTTACATAACAAATGCATGTCTTAATTAAGACTTGTACCTGATAATGTATCGATACATATTAATGACAAGTAATGAGCACATAACACTTGTTATTATATAACTGTCATACAAAACATGATTGACATATAGAATGAATGTATTTGATTGCATACTAAAGGTAATGTATTTGATCAGTATTCAAAGAATAAGGAAGGTGTGTATATTTATACACACACACACATAGATGTGTGTGTGTGTGTGTGTGTGTGTGTGTAGATATACATAAATGAGTTTAAGAAGGAATGAGTCCCTATGTATATTCACTAATATACATATCCATAAAGCTAATCTTCTTAACACTCCCTCTTTAGCAATGAGGCAATTGAAGAAAATATAATACAAGGTTATGCACCATTTAGAAAAAATGTTTTAACCAAAATGTATGGTGTCTGGCAAAATCCGGCTTGAAGAACCATAACAATAAATTTTCATGGTGTCTGGTGAAATTCAACCTGAAGAACCATGATGTTTATTATAGTGTCCAAAAAAAATGGCCTGAAGAACAATGATAACACATACTTCAACACTTTTGGTGTTAGAAGATAGATCAACTATAAATAAGGTTGTCACCTTACAATAGTGATCTTACACATAGGAAAGGTCGCCACCTTTCATAACACAAGTTTGCAAACATCTAATTTTATTCATGAATATAATAATAATTTACAATTGCATTTACAAATTTTTCATACCAAGTTTACCTCTGAAGTACACTATTTTCAACTTGCAAGAGGCTTGGTGAAAATATCAGCATTGTGCTCATTTGTGCTGATATAAATCAGCTTGATAACATTTCTATCAACTATGTCTCTGATATAATGATAAGGAGTCTCGATGTGCTTCGATCAATTGTGGAGGCTTTGCATAAATTTTGATGCAGCTCTGGTTATCACAATGAATCATTGTATGACTTAGTTGTTTTCCAAAGAGGCCAAATAATAGCTTCCTTAGCCATACAGCTTTGTGTGCTCCCATGGAGGCTGCCATGTACTCAACATTAGTGGAACTCAATGCAACTGTAGGTTGTTTTCTACTGAACCAGGATATCATTGTTGATCTAAGACTGAAACAACACCTTGTGGTACTTTTGTGGTTTATGGAACAACCAACCCAATCAAAATCATTATATCCTTCAAGTTTGATCTCTACATTTTTGTACTTCAAACCAAGACCAATAGTGCCACGTAGATATCTCGAGGTATGTTTAGCAACCATCAAATGAATATTCTTTGGTTCACAGATAAAATGACTTAAAACATTTGTGGCATAGCATATATCAGGCCTAGGATTTATAAGATACATAAGAGATCCAATAATCTATCTGTAAAAAGTGGGATCAATAGATTCTAAATTCACAGCTTCTTTTAGTTTGTGTAGATTGGTTTCTATCAGAGTTCTTAGAGGTCTGTTGTCCATCATTCCAAATCTAGTCAAGATGTCCTAAGTGTACTTCCCTTGATTTAGAAAAATATGATCTTTCTTTTGACAGACTTCTAGACCCAAGAGATAGTGTAGAAGGACTAGATCCTTTATTTCAAATTCAACTAAAAGTTTTGCATCTTCTAATCAAGTGATCATTACCTATTATCAATAGATCATCAACATAGAAAACAAATATTAATATGTCATCATTAGAAATGTTGAAGTATATGCTTGAATCGACTTCATTTTTTGAGTATCCTAGTTTGATGAGATAGTTATCCTTTCATACCAAGCTCAGGGTGCTTGTTTGAGGCCATAGAGAGTTTTCTTGAGTTTACATACATATTTATCCTTATCTTTTATAGCAAAACCTTCAAGTTATTCAATATATACTTCTTCATTTATGACACCATTCAAGAATGTGGTCTTGACATCCATTTGATGTATCTTCCATCCTTTAGATACTGCAATTGCAATAATTGTCCTTACGGAAGTGTAGCGAGCAACTGGAGCAAAAGTTTCCTCATAGTCAATACCTGCCTTCTAAGAAAAACTTTGAGCAACAAACCATGCTTTATGCTTTTCAATGCTATTGTCAGAAGCATGTTTGATTTTGTATAACCATTTTGATGAAACAATTGATTTGTCTTTTGGTCTAGGTACAATATCCCAACCATCATTTTGTAATATGGATTGATACTCCTCAACCATAGTATCTTTCCAAGCTTGACAAGTTAGTTGATAGTTCAGACTTAGTAAGGTTAGTTACCAATGCAATGTAACAAGAATTGTTTATGGTTTTCTTGCTTTCCCTAGGAATTTCATCTAGCTCAATGTTATTTTATTCAATCATTTTCCTTTCCCATAATGGTCTTTTCTTGATATTAGTGGTGTCTCTATTCTTTGTATCTAGTAATGATTCATTTCTTCTAATATGTTCTCCCTCTGAATTTTAGTTTGTAGATTTTCATCTAAGTCTGTGATGGGCTCATCTTCTGTCATTTCCCCTCATTCGTGCAAATTCTTTTGGCGCTTGGTTAATCTATCCCCACATCCGGATAGAGTAATGACATTACTAGTAAGGATGCCTGCCAGTCACAAGGGAAGATTCAACTTAAGTTTGTCATTTAATGTCTTAAAGTACTTTAATAAAGTTACTTTATGTTTTATTAAGACATTAACTTTATAAAGTGACATAGGTGACTATAAGACGAAATTGGTGTTTTATCCCACATCTCTTATTCCAACACTCTTTCCTCACTTCGAGGTTATAAATAAGAGGCTCAATCTTGGGAAAGACACAACGAATATATGTTATAAAACACAAAATCCAAAAAGGTTGCTTGGATGTGACTAGATATTTCCTAAGGATGAAAACCCTTGAGGAAAAAATAAAAACAATGATGTTGGACACAAACCTGGCACTCACAATTTTATATCAGTATTGGAGTTCAATTGAATATCTTGGAAGTTGGCAATAAGTGGAGTTCTCTAGATGGCAAGGGACACACAAGTCAGTATTTGAGAATTGCAAGCAATAAATGTCATTGATTTGTTTATTCCTTGGACGGAAGTAGAATAGCTAAACGTTTTCCTTACAGTAGAAAGTTGCCTCAATGTTAGTACATTACGTGGGTTAGAACTGCTAAATCTTTCAGCACCCCTCCCAATATCACTTCTGTAATAGTTGAACCCGTGTATAAGGGAATGAATGAACAGTATTCAAGAATCACCCCACAGGAATATACGTGAATGAACATCTCCAATGCTGACAGGTATGCAAGTGTTTTTTTGGAACAGTATTTGGGTAGCAGTGTTGGTTGCTAAGTCGCCTGAGACTTCAAAGAATATAGCACAGACAAGTCTTGAACTTCTGTAAGATCAACTAAAACAGATGGAACTCTCAGAACTAGTGTTATCAGGTCTACAATTGAAGATTTGTTGAGCACGAGGAATCCATCATTAGCAACAAGAGGATACAAATCCGGGTGGTTGGAAGTAGCACTATCTATTGTTCAACGTCAAGGGAAGGTGGTTGCAGATTATCATTTAAACATTGTGAATATAGGTCGCAGTAGCTCCCCCGCATCAAATCACAAAGGCAGATTAGTGCTAGTGACTAACTCCAGGTTCTTCATTTTCTCATTTTGTATTAGTGAGACTGTATTCACCTTTTCAAACATGGAGATTGAAACGAGTTTACTATCTCTGTCATACTCTCAAATAGATTTGTGAACAAAATGCCTATATAATATTATTGTTCTAAATTTTGATTTGTATTTGAGTTCCATCTCATTCAACTGTCTTCAACCTTGGCATGCATGTATGAGAAGTGGTACATCTTGGCATGCATGTATGAGAAGTAGTACATTCAAATGGTTTCCTAGTTTATACAGAAAACCGTTCACCAATTGTTTGACAAAAATACAATCAACAATACTACTTTCTGACCCAATTTAAGAAGGATTATTACATCTTCTATACTTGTAGATAGTTTTAAAGCAATGTTTTCTTCAAATATGACTTCTCTGTTTACTTTAACCGATCTTTGTCGAGGTACATATACTCTATATCCTTTGGAGTTCTCACTGTACCCAAAAAATATTCCTTTCTTCCCAGATGGTTCTAATTTGGTTCTTCTTTCTTTAGGTATGTGTATGTAAACATGACAACCAAATATTCTAAGATGACTTAAGTTTAGATCTTGAAAAAACTTCTTTAGGAGTTATGTTTTCTAGTATAGAGTGTGAACATCTGTTTTGAATGTATACAATTGTATTGGTGGCCTCTGCCCAACATGAGAAATGTAAATTTTGATCATTAAGCATAGCTTTTGCTGCTTCAACAATGGTTCTATTTTTTCTCTATGCTACACAATTTTGTTGAGGATTATAAGGTACTGTATACTCCCTTTTAATCCCAACAAAGATACGAAAAAAAATTGAAATTTTTAGAGGTATATTCTCCTCCATTATCTAATCTTTAACGTTTTAATTCTTTTTTATGTTTGGTTTTCCACTATTTCTTTGAACTCTTTAAATTTTGATAGGACTTCATTTGATTCTTTGACTTTTAAGTAATAGATCTAGGTTTTCCTGGAGAAGTCATCAATGAATATTATGTAATAAGATAATCCTCCTAGAGAAAGAGTTGGCATGGGTCCACAAATCAAAGTGAACTAGTTGTAGAACTGATTTAGACTTATGTTTCACTAGGAGGAAAAGGCTTTTTTTATATTCTTTCCTAGGGCACATTCTTTACACATGCCTATATGGTTTGAATTTAAGCTAGGAGTTCCAGTTGTGATTTTTTCTATATTTGGAGGAGAACTGAATCCAATATGTGTGAGTCTTCTATACCATACTTCATTAGAATTTGTCACTTCATGACTTAGGGCTTGTTTTTTAATGTTGCATAGTTTATATAGAGTTATATCTCTAGTCCCTATGGTGATAGCATTTTTGAGATTATTGTTTTTAGCTCATTACAATACTTTGTCTTCTGAAGATGACTTGGAAACCTTCATCGGCAAGTCTAGAGATCGATACTAGATTTTTTTTATGCTTGGTACAAAAAGAACATTATTCAATTTTGGTGTAACCCCAGTTCTTAGTTGTATAGAATAAGTCCCAATACCTTTTACTGGGTATGAGGAATTGTCTCCAATCGTGAATCCTTCAGTGATATAATTTCCAAAAGTTTCAAATTTATCTTTGAATCATGTTATGTGTTGAGAAGCACCGCTATCTATTATCCATACATTTGTGTTGGATTTCATCTTCGTTGATAGAGCAGAATAATATAACAAGTTTTCATCGTTTTTCGCTTCAGCTAAGGAAGCTAGGATTTTTTTCTTTCCGGATAACTTTTGAAAGTATGTCCAAATTTCTCACACTTATAACATTGAACTTTGGAGAAATCATTTCTTTTGAAATTATTATTCCCTTTTCTTTTGTCATATTTCTTTCCTTTGAAGTTCCTCTTTTTCCAACTATTGTTAGAGACTGAAAAAAGACTTTGATTTTCTCCCACTTGATTTGAAATGGTCCCTCTAGAAATTAGTCTTGATTCCTCTGAGGTGGAATCATTTTTTAATTGGTCAAAAGTTGTTATAGAGGGTTTGCTTACAACTTGGATGAATGTTTCCCAATATTATAGGTAATCATCTAAGTGCTATTATGGATAGTTCTTGATCTTCTACTTTGCTTCCAAAAGAAGATATATGATTTTTTATTTCGAAAATTTTTCCAAAGTAGAATGAGATTGATTTTCATTTATTTGTTTTTGTATTCCTCAATTAAATTTTTTAATGTAATTGATCTACTCGAATTGTTGATTTCAAATGTATCCTTAATTGTTTTGAATACTTCAAATGCCTTTTTGAGATTTGAAATAGATGGAAGAATATGATATTTTACTGAATCAACAATTATTTTCCTCGCTTTGTTATTTCATCTTTTCTAGGTGGCTTTTTTTGCCTCATCTTCAGACATTGATATCTCTGATTCAATGAAGGATTCTAGTTCTAATTCTTCGAGAATTGTAATAATTCATATTTTCCATGAGAAGAAATTTGCTGCTCCTTCAAGCATGTCCTCCCTCTACTCTCACATTGTTTGACATATTGTTGCTCATGTTTGGAGATTTTGAATTTGAAAAAGTCTACCAATTTGGCTCTGATACAATGTAAAATTTTATGATTGTTTATCGGTGGAGACTTGAACTGAAATATTAAATCTTATGTGAATGTTTCAGTTGTTCTTTAATGATTATGTTCTGATTTACTTCTGTTCTGTGTGTGTATGTATGCATGTGCGTGTGCACACGCACACGTGTATGCGTGAGTGTGTGTCCCTGTGCAGATCTGAATATGCCTGAGAATGTATTGCCTTTGTTATTGATATATTTTAGTATTCACAAATGCATATGCATTGAGATATGTTTACGTTAACCATACCTCAATACGTAATAGAAATAATAAAACTTCCTTACTAATACTGAACAGATGCAAATCGTTACATTATTAATGACAAGTAACGAGCACATAACACTCGTTATTATATGACTGTCATACAGAACATGATCGGCATATAGAATGAATGTATTTGATACGCATACTTAAGGTAATGTATTTGATCGGTATTCAAAGAATTAAGGAAGGTGTGTGTTGTTATATATCTAATCAGTATATTGAACCTGCTGTATATATATATTCTGGTTAGATATAAAACAACACATATACATAATTTGCTTCAATTTCCATGAAGCTAATCTTCTGAACAATAATTACAAGGAATTTATCCGTTGAAAGCTATTTGCAATATGATGTTTCGGTGAAATATACTCATTTGGCAACTAGCATTCAGTTAATACTTGAACACAATAAGAGTACAATAGTACCTACTAGAAGAGAATAAGAAAAAAATGCATCCAATAGAATGAATCTGTCATCTAAATCTTCTTGTGATAGAGAAATTCCTTAGCCGAGACTTAATTTATAAGGCCTACCTCAATCTTTTTGTGCTCATTCCATCTTCTACTTATCATTAAATTGCAAAGACTTCACCTTAAAATTGCATTTCCACCCTTTAGACTAATATCTAAAAATAAGGCTTAGATAATGACCTTTGATTAATATGTGAGGCCAAAACATCTTACAACTTTTAATTTATTTAACATTTGCAAGATGCATTTGGAATAAATGAATATCAAAAATAATTGATGGACGCTTGCTGTGTGTTCACTCCAACATAGCCCTCTCAAACAGAATTTATACTAAAATTGATTTTGAATTTTGAATTACTATACTGTCTCGGCAGATAAATAAAATAAAATAAGAAACAACCTTCCCGAATAAACTGTTTGTTTATATGCGAATGGAATGGAAGCATTCATTGATTGTTTTGATAGGAAGCTTAACAAGGCCGGCTTTGCTAAGCCAATTGATAGCATTGATGTCAAATGGGAATATTTAGTCTAGGCTGTATTCACCCTTGATAGCATTTGATATAGCAGGCGAATCTTTAGTCCAGCCAGGAAATTTCGTATTATCATTACTTATTCAATTTGAGTATAGCATTCCCAGTCATCAATTCTTTTATCTTTACTGTTCTAGTTGTAGCTGTCACTCAGATTGATCAGGGCTTGTTATTTTGAAATTAAAATATTACAATACTACTTGTTAGATTCTCATCATTCTTATCAATGAAAGACAGTTTGCTTAATTATAATTCTTATCAAGTAGCTAAATCACAATACTTTGTACTTTACATAGAACCTCTCTGTTTTGACAAGTCGGGTGTAATGTCATGTATGTAAAAAATTGTCCACCTGATATCAATGATAAAAAAAAAGCCCCCATTGGAATGGAGAGAGTCGTAAACAATTGCCTTCAAACACCCTGACCACCAAACAAAGAAAGCCACCCCAGTAGTGTTCCTATGTCTCTCCAGAAAAGATTTGGAACAATGTCAATCTATGAGTTAGAATTTTGAATTCTATCCAAGAGATGATCCATTCTGAATTTCATAATAGGTTGACCAGACCTTGTCTTTTTGCACATTTTCATTTTCAAGTCTCTTCGTTTGCACTCAGCTTTTTCTTGAGCTTCACGTTTTTGAGCAATAGCAGCTTCTCTTTCCTTTCTCAACACTTCTTCCTCTTGTTTATGCTTCTCATAGTCTTCCCTTAATTTCTGAAGCGTGTTCTTGCTCTTGTCGGAATAATACTTTTTACCCTTCGCTTTGTGATCATAACATTTGTTGCCCTTATTCTTCTGATAATAGTCATTCTTGAACTTCTCACCTTTTTTATTGACACTTGAAAGAGCTTGTCGATTATTGTTCACATTGTCCAGGACAGAATGCTGTTCAACGCTTTTCTGTTTTTGCTCTGATTCAGTTTCTTGATTCAACTGCAATAGCAATCAACAAAATGTAAGGCTTCCAAGCACAATTAAGTATAGCTTTATAAAAATTAATTAAGCATTATGAATGAACTACACAGACTCTTGTGAAGCCATCTCTCCAATGTATAAGTATAGCTTTATAAAAAATGATTAAGCATTAAGTATAGCTTTATAAAAATTGATTAAGCAAATTGGCTTGCCTGGTTACAAATGAGGCTATTCGTGGTACAGCATAATGCATCAAGAAATGTTAAATAATTGGATAGACCATTTTAACTTATAGCAAAACACGGAATTTTCATCCTATCATACTACATAGCAAATCATGGATTCTGGATACAGATAAACATGTTCATCTTTACAAGATTTAGCTTTATTTCGCAATTATAATGCTAATGTAGCTGGAGACTAGAGATTTCCAGTCAGGCAGAAAAGCAGTGCTTTAATTTGTTTTTGGGATCCATGTCATATTTTTCCTTTCCCAGCTTTCTAGCTAAGACACCAACAACTGGGAGAAGACATCTCAGCCAGCTTTTTTTAGGTCAAATGCAGCCCTAGGTACCTTGAGCTAAAAAAAGATAATTAATTATTTTGAACACTGTATTCTTGGAGATATTGTAGGAGTTACAGACAAACTATCATATGCAAATTACAGCACAGGTTTTTTAAGAGATTGTAACAGGAGATATGGACAGTGGATCAAATACAAGCACAGCATCTAGGCATCATTCAGCTGTCACTGGTAACCTATGAATCAATGAAGTTTTTGGCAAGAACGGCAAGACAACCACTGCTATTTCAGAATTTCATATGTTTAACACAATCCTGGCTACTTCAGAATGTCTCTTCCCAGTTGACACACCAAGAGTTGCCATCTCAGCCAATCTTTGTTCCGAGTCACGTGTAACCTTGGGCATCTTGCATTATAAAAGATCACTTCTTATTTAAAGCAAAAAATATTCTGTGAGATATTGAGCAGAAGTTACAGGAAGTGTATCGCATATGATTTATAGCACATTCTCTTTTGGATCCTGTAACAGCAGATATGAATGTTAGATCATATACAAGCACAGCCTTTAGGTATTAAATCATTCTCACTGGCAAGCTATGAATCAATAAAGTATTTGGCAAGATGGGAAGAAAATCACTACAACTTCAGAAACCACCACTTCAGGTGGCCCCTCTGCTTCCTACACTGAACCCTCTTGCCCTACTCCTCTGGACCTCCCCACCCAAAGTGTCGACGTTACAAAGTTCAAAGGTGAGCTCCTGGTGGATGATGTGCGTGCTAGGGTCGCTTCTCCTGAAAGTGAACCAGATAATGCTACTTTGGAGGACTCTGAACAAGGCATCATCCAAAATATATAGAATAAGATACCTGTAGTGCATGTGAAGACTTGGGAGAGTAAAATAAGAAACCTGGAGGCCAATTTTGAATTGCACCACAGCATCCTGAGATTCATCAAAAATGAAATGAAAGACTGCAAGAAAGAATCTCCACCCTTCACAAACAGATCAAAGGAGAGGAATATAAGATAGACACATCAAATTTCTGGGGAGAGAATGGGAAAACGTTAAAAAAAATTTAACCTGACACTTGCTGACATCACAGACCTCAAGAAGAAAATGAAGCAGATGGAGTGAATGAATGAGAATCTTTCCTGGACAATTCTCTATAGATCAGCAGAACCACAACCAAGTATTTTGCTGCTAACATCACCATGCTATCTACATGATTGTATGCAAGGGTGTAATGGAACCCAATCCAAAACAACTTGGCTCTGAAAACGATATTACTAATGTGGACAGCAAGGTAATAGAGAAACACCTGGGTTTCCTCAAACATCAATGGATTTTGATAAAAAGTCTGAAGTTCTGTCCCTGTAGAGCTTAACTCCCCACTTGAAGAATAGGGAACCCCAGTTGTCCTTGTACCCATAGGATTTCCCCTTGTCCCTGAGGTCGCCATTTTTCCCCTTGGAGATTAATGAGATTAATGAGAATCGATGAGAAAATAATTTATGCGGATTTGATTAGTCCTTGTACACATCAATATTCCCCTTGGACTCTGGCTGGAGGCAATTGAGGACTAGCCCCTTGTAGGTTGGTTTACCCTATTTAGGATCAAAGGGAATGAATCAAATGAATTGACAAGAACTGAAGTTGTCCCTAATAGCATCGAATCTACCTTTTGTGGGAGAAGTGTGAAAGATAAAACGAATTCAAAGGATCTGATCATCCTTGCATGAGTTGAATCTCCCCTTGGTGTGATAAGGAGAACAACTAAATCGAATCTTTGAGGGGGAACTCTTATGTTCTTGAGCTGATTGAATTTCCCTTGGAAGGCATCCAAAAGACTTAAAAGAAACAATAAGTGCAAGATCAAAATACAATGAAAGTTTGGCTTGGAAAGTTCAAATTTCCACCAAGCTGGAGATAAATTGGCTTGAATTTGACCATGCATAGCTTGGATTTCCACCAAGCTGGGCTTGTGCTGACAATGGATATTATGAAGATTGAGGAAATGAAATGGAACTTACTGAAATTCAAGAGAAATGAAGAGAAATCCACCTTACACAAAGTTCAAGACTTTGAAATGCAAACACATTTACCCCCACATTGGCTACGTGGGTACAATCCAAAGTGAAAAATCCTTTAAAAAGCCTTTCAACAGCAAGAATAAAATATAATATGAAGGAATAGACAAGGAAAGCTAGGCAATTTCAGAAAGTGGTGGAAGGAAGTGAAAGAAGAAATAGCAAAGACGAGATCAGATTTATACAAGTCTGATATAAGTGTGTCTACAGTCAATATAAAAGCAGCCATCATTGGAGGTGATAGTCTGAATTCAATGATGCCATAGTAAAATTGCTGCAAGAAAAGAGCTCAAGGCTGGCCAAATATCCATCACGACATGGGCCATGTTGAAGTAGGAAGTCTGCAGACCTTGGGACTGAAAAGTTATAGTAGGCCGTGATTTTCAAGGAAAGTGAGAAGTTCCAACATACCATTAACAAGACTGTCCTAGGAGCAAAACTGGAATCAGAGTCAACTCTAAGGCAAAATCCAAGAGGTCAAAAAGCTGGAAACACGGTGAGGAGCAGATTTGAGTCTGAAAACTCCCCTAAGGATGCAATTCTTTATGGAAAAAAATTAGAGATTTCTCAAGCAATTAATCCTTATCTGAATTCATTCCAGGGTGTTTGGGGAAACATTTTTATAAAGAGACCATTTGATTTTGAGTAAAGTAGTACCCAAATAAGTGTTAGAAAGTAAAGTCCACCAAGTTAATTGAGAGGGAGGGGGAATCAATTATGCATTTAAAACAACTCTCAATATCTTTATTAATTCTGAAACATGTAAACAGTAAATGCAACAACCATAGAAAGATAACCATGCAAAAATAACACTAGATATGTTAACTAGGGAAAGCCTTGATCAGAGGGAAAACCCTGGTGGGAATGATGCCCACAAGATGATGTGCTAATATAGAAGTTCCTTGTGAAAGGATGGACTCTATTAAGAGCCAACAAAATACAATCAACACATGTGAGTCCCTATTAGGTGACTTTGAATCCTTGTTAATTCCAACCCTGTTAGGAGTTGAATGGAAAACAACTGAACTCGCTGTCCAAATAGCCTCAAAAACATTCTTCACTAGACAATCTTCTAGATAAGCATATCCATGATCTTGAACTGATTGAACAACAACTCCTTTGCCAATACAGTTCCTTTGAAGCTCACGGTACATCTTCAACATCAATCTCGGCTCTTACATTAGCCAAGTTCGCATTCGTTTGCACAACAATCTCACTGATCAATACCACACTTTACCACAAGGAAATTACCTGTCATTTATACCAAGTCCTAATAAGTGATTGAGTTGGCCTTGAGACTTTCTCAATTTACAATGAATAATATAGGACATCAATAAGATATACAATTACACGTTACATTACAATTTAATACTTCCTATAAAGATTTTGTTCCAAGTAGGTCTCCTAGGAAACATAAATTGAACAAACTTCATAAGTCAGCTCAAACTGCATATCTAATTTTGCCATCTAAAACATAGCATCTTCAACATGTCTCTGACCTCCCTTTAAGCCTGCTTAACCAGATTACATCTCTATTAAAAGATATAATCAATTTACAAGTAACTACTTTCCAAAAACTCTCTAAAATCTACCTTCAGAAAACATTGCATAATATTGTCATGTCTTTGGATTACTTTATGCACACTTAACTGTAGCATCTATGCTCAACACTGAATGTTCTCCCAATCGCACATAACCCAATGCATTGACCGTTGACCGTGCTAAACACTTCTTCCTCTATAACTCTACCTTCACAGAATAAGGTATATGTTGACATCAATAACAAACAATGTCATAAATGCACAACATAAGCTATGAATCATGTCTCTAGCAATGCTATCATACTCCCCCACAGGAATACCATCAGTATTCATGCTAACAATCTCCCCCTTTAGCATTGATGGCAACATAGATGAAAAATATCTAGGTAGCATCTATACCAAATATAATTCTTACTCATCTACCTTTACTCCATCATTCATGCTGCCATGAATGTAATAATACATCTCAGCATTAGACAAGTTGTTAAGAATTTTTCATGTTAAAATCACAACCATACAATAACCAATATGCACAAGGAAGTTGTTAATCTCTCCAATACATAATATTCTCTCCCCATTGACATCAATCAATATTTTTGCATGTATCACTCTCCCCCATCAGAATTATCTCTCTCTCTCTCTCTCTCTCTCTCTCTCTCTCTCTCTCTCTCTCTCTCATCTCTTGATGTCTTTCATGTGTTACTCACTCCCTAATTGACATCACTGACAAAGGTATCATTATGTCAATTCTCTTAGTTCGATCATTTCCAAACCAATTTGTTCAAGCGCAAGAGTCCATAGATACTGTTAAATACTAGTACGAAGAGTCCTTATTGACTCAGCTCAAACACAAATACTCCCCCATAAGTGAAGCATAAGCATTCAGTCCAGATAAAAGAATAATGTTCTAACTACGTTGGACTGATGCACTCTCTACATCAATTACCCTGAAGTAGGTTGGGGTATAACCCTAAGCATAAAGGTTTTGTGAATATATCTACTATCTGCTCCTTTATGCTGATATATTCCAATCTGATCTCTTTTTTTGTTACCTTCTCTCAAAATGTGATACTTAATTGATATATGCTTTGTCTTTGAATGTAAAACTAGATTCTCCAACACTGTAATTATCTATCATAGTGTAAGATAACAGGCTCAGTAAACTCTATTCCAGTATCTTTCAACATTTGCTTCATCCAAAAAATCTAATTACAATTATTTGTTGTTGCTACATATTCTGCTTCTGTTGCAATTTGCGAAATGCAGTGATATTTCTTGCTTAGCCAAGAAACCAATCTTCCTCCCAAGAATAATGCTCTACAAATGGTGCTCTTTCTGTCATCTACACTTCTTGCCCAATCATCATCAGTGTACACACACAATGTGAAATCCTATGATCTATCATACCATAAACCACAATCAGGCGTTCCTTTAAAATATCTGAAAAATTCTTTTCACTGCTACAAGGTGTGTTTCTTTAGGATTTGCTTGAAATCTTGCTACAATTCCAACTGCATTAGCTATATCACGTCTAGTATGTGTCAAGTACTACAATCCACCAATTATAAATCTGTACTCTGTTTTCTCTGTACTAGGGGATTCATCTTTGCTAGCTAACTTACAACCAGTTACGGTAGGTGTTATCTTCATTCTTTCTCAGGTACAAATTACCATCAGTATTAACTTTAATAAACCCCAAATTTGTCAAGTGTTTATCCAATCTTGCATACTAAGCTCTAGGTGCTTGTTTCAATCCACATAATGCCTTCTTCAATTTGCAAACCATATCCTTTTTATTTGTTAAAGGAAAGCCATCAGGTTGTTCAATGTATACCTCCTCTTCAAGTTCTCCTTCAGAAAAGTTGATCTAACATCCATTTGATAAACTTTAAAGTTCTTGTTAGTTTCATATGCCAAAAGCATTCCTACTACCTCTAATCTAGCACAAGTCTACAAAGGTTTCTTCAAAATCAATTCCTTCTTGTTGTAAATGTCCTTTACAAACTAGTCTTTCTTTGATTCTCACAACTTCACCTTGTTCATTCATCTTGTTTCTAAATACCCATTTAGTTCCAATAATAATATTATCTTTAGATCTAGGAACCAGTTCCCAAGTCTTGTTCTTTTCAATCTGCTCTAATTCTTCTTTCATAGTTTTAATCCAATAATCATCTTTGCTAGCCTCATCAGCATTCTTAGGTTCAACTTGAGATATTAAACACAATTCTTCACTAACCTTGTTCCTTGTCATAAATCCTTTGTTCATACTTCCAATGATTTGCTTAGCAAGGTCATTTTTTGCCACATTTTTGTTAGGTGTCACTAGCTCAATTCTGATTTTTGTTTTAGGTTCAGATCTTGGTTCTTGTTCATCTATTTGTAGTTCAGTCTAAAAATGAGCGTCAATTTCATAAATCAATTCCTGCTCAACATTCTTATTGTTAGTCCTTTGATTAGTGTCCCCACCAGAATCATAATCAAGTATCCTTTCTTGTATTTTGAACTTTTCATCAACTTTCACATTAGCACTTTCAACAATAGTCTTTAATCTTTGATTAAAACATCTATATGCTTTGTTCTTTAATGAATATCCAAGAAACATTCCTTCATCACTTCTAGAATCAAACTTTCCAATATCATCATCTCTCTTAATGTAGCATTTACTTCCAAAGATTCTAAAGTATTTCACAGTAGGTGCATGTCCAAACCAAGTTCATAAGGTGTCTTACATGTGCTTTGTCTAATCTGCACTCTATTCATAGTATACACTATTGTATTTAGTGCTTCTCTCCAAAATATATGTGAAATTATGTTCTCAAACATCATTGCTCTAGCTGCTTCTGTTACTAGTATGTTCCTTCTTTCTACCATCTCATTTTGCTCCAGAGTCTTAGGAGCTTAAAGTTGTATTTAAATACTATTATCCTCCCAAAAGTTGTTAAATTCATTTGGAATAAATTCTCCACCTCTATCTGATCTCAAACATTTAATCTTCAAACCAGATTCATTCTCAACTCTATTCTTAAATATTTTGAATTTCTCAAAAGCTTCAAATTTATCTCTAAGAAATGCAACCCTAATCATTCTAGTGGAAACATCAATAAGAAGCATACAATACCTTTCACCATTAAAAACTATTGTTCTTGTAGGACCACTCAGATCTATATGCACAACTTAGCTTAAGTAGTAAATGTCTTAAACAAGAGCTCCTTGCAAATGTCTTGTACTGGGATGGGTAAATGGGAGCTTCGTTTAGCGTAAGTAGTAAATGTCTTACAAGCTTTGGGTTTAACCATGGAGGAAACTCCGTAGTTAAGCGCGCTTAGGCCGAAGTAGTACTGGGATGGGTGACCTCCTGGGAAGTCCCAGTGCTTCACCCCTGTGAGCATCACCTAGATCCAATGAGTGCTAAGTGTTCCATTTATTCTCATGAGAGATGAATTCATGTTGAATCACTACTCATGAAACATGGGTCAATGAGTTTGACTCAATCACACAGTTAAATCCCAATAGCAATATTACAAGTTATTTACATGTCCAACAAACAAGAATTTTGTTATCTTTAGGTTCTCTCTTCATAAGTAGGGCAAGTCCTTCAATCTTTTTATCTTCAACTTCCCTTGCTTGGCTGCTACTGGCATAATCTCCACTTGTACTAGCACTTCTTGTGAAAATAGGTTTGTCCTTCTGTACGCTGAAAGCAATTTCCACTCTAGGCAATTTTTCATTCTGTTTCATCCATAAATCAGATGACTACAATCTTGCAAGAAGAGTTTCTTTTGTAAAGTTCGGTGTACAGGGAATAACTTGTTCAATCATTTGTGCCCTTTGATGATAAGGTGTCAAAGTCTTCAAAACTTTTCACACAATCTCATCTTCTGTGTTAGATCCACCACAACTTCTGATTCCCACAACAATCTCTAATATTCTACCAAAACAATCTCTTATAGTTTCATCTTCCTACATTTTAGCATCTTGAAACATACATATCCAACTTTGCAATCTAGCCTTCTTAGCATGTTCATCACCTTCAAATATTTGATATTAAAGCAATCCAATTTTCATGCACAAGTCTTAAAGATTTTACTTCTCCATATTTTGCTTCAAGAATGACTGATAGTAGTGCTTCTCTAGCAAACATATTCTGCATGAATAGATCTTTTTCATCTTAATCACAGGAGTCGAGCTTATCTTCTTTTATTACCTCCTCATTTAATGTAACTAGCCAATATTCCAGACTCATGCATAACAGGTGAGTCTTCACCTTTTCCTTCCACCTGTCATAATTGATACTGTCAAACTTTGGACTTTCTTTTTTGAAATAAAAAACCATAGATCCCCTCAAGTTGTTAAACTTTTCCTTCAAGGACCTGACACTCTAATACCAATTGTTAGAGAGTAAAGTCCACCAAGTTAACTAAGACGGTGGGGTGAGGGGGGATTCAGTTATGCATTTAGAACAACTCTCAATATCTTTATAAATTCTGAAACATGTAAACAGTAAATGCAACAACCATAGAAAGATAATCATGCACAATAACACCAGATATGTTAATTAGGGAAAAGCCCAGTGGGAATGACACCCATAAGATGATGTACTAATATAAAAGTTCCTAGTGAAATGATGGACAATATCAAGACCTAATAAAATACAATCAGTATATATGAGTCCCTGTTAGGAGTTGAAAGGACAACTGAACTCACTATCCAAATAGCCTCAAGATCTTGAACTGACTAAACAGAAACTCCTTTTCCAATACAGTTCCTTTGAAGCTCACAGCACATCTTCAACATCAATCTTTGCTCTTATATTACCCAAGTTTGCATTCAAGTTCACACAACGATCTCAATGATCAATACCACTCTTTACCACAGGGAAATGAGCTTTCCTTTATACCAAATCCTAATAAGTGATTGAGTCATCCTTAAGGCTCTCAATTTAAAATCAATAATACAGGGCATAAATAAGATATACACAATTGCACGTTACATTACAATTTAATACTTCCCAAAAAGATTTTGTAGCAAGTCAGCCTCCTAGGAAACATCCACCGAATATACTTCACAAGTCCGCTCAAACTGCATATCTGATTTTTCCATCTGCAACATAGCGTCTTCAACATGTCTCTAGCCTCCCTTTAAGCTCGCTTAACTAGATTACATCTCTGTTAAAAGATATGATCAATTTACCAGTAACTGCTTTCTAGAAGCTCTCTGAAAGCTACCTTCAAAAAACATAACTCTGTCATATCTTCAAATTTCTTTATGCACACTTAACTGTAGCATCTATGCTCAACACTGAATGTTTTCCCAACCGCGCATAACCCAATGCATTGACCGTTGATAGCGCCAAACAATTCTTCCTCTGTAACTTCGATAATTTTCACAGAATAAAGTATACGTTGACATCAATGACAAACACTGTCATGCATGCACAACATAAGCTCTGAATCATGTCTCCAGCAATGTCATCATACTCCCCCTCAAGAATACCATCAGCATTTATGCTAACAATAAGCAGATTGCAGACTTGCCTTCAAATAATCTGAGTTTTGTGCATCAAAGAGGTCTGATCCTTGCTTTTGGTAGTCTAATTGAGTCATCTAAGTCACAATCTGAATGTCTTATCAATCTGATTACACCTTGTTTGCAGACCTAGTCCTCAAACTTTGTCTTCAAAGTTGAATGTTACATTTGAAATATTAAAATATACAACACTGTTTTGTAGGTCAAATAATTTGACTTGCAAAAGGCCCTACCAAATAGTGATGAAAAACCTTACATTATCAGGCCTAACACCCCTTTTGCTAGTTCATGGATATAAAAATCTATTTTAAAACAGATCTTTGTGAAATATGGAAAGTCTTACTTTATCATGGACCCCACAATGTATTTACCATGGTAACATGGGGATGTAACCCCCCCCCTCCCCCCCCAACAAACAAAAAAAATTCCAACGTCTCCAAGACGGGGACATGCCAGGGACAAGGGGATATTGTTTTGGTGTCTCTAGTGGCGACACCAGTCTATTGTCGTTCTAGCACAGACAGGGGGACATCCCGGTTTCCCCTGAGGAGATAGGGGACGAGAACAAGTCCCTTGACCCCTCTAGAGGATGGCAGGAAGTCCCAATTCCAACCCAAAAAAAAGTTTGTTAGAAAACGTAAAACATTTTTCAAATATTTGATTGACCATATTGAATATTGTATCATGTTGCTCAATGTAATCATCTTTATGATGAGATACTCATACTTTAGATATCTATGACTATTACTATTTAATATTTATATGATAGAAGTTAGAACTCTTCCATTTGCTGATTCAAGTATTTCAGATTTTAATATTTATTATTTAATGTTTGGTGTTCCACTTTCATGTTCGATGTTCAATGCAATATTCAAGTCTTTAAATTTTAGTAATTTAGTATTTTACATCTTTATGTCTTATATTATTAGTCCCTGCCTTATATGTTTTTGTTTGACCCCCCTAGTATTTCTTTTTTTAAGCAAGCAAGGTCATATTTCTAAAGTTTTGAGCTGTATATTTTTTAAATCATTTATCAGAACTAAAATTCCATTTTTTGATTGGTCAAAGCCCATTTTCTTGGGCATAAATCCTACTTTTCAGAATAGTAAAATTCAGAAAAAATTCAAAAGATAGGAATTTAATTAATATTTCTGTCAGAATTTGTTTGATATTTTATGCAAACTTCTGCAACATGTCAATTTAGTGTTAGAAGGAAATTGGATAAGAACAAACTGATTTGATGGCTACTATCTTGTGTCTGCTCATGCAAATATAATGAGGCAGCAACCCCACACCACCATAGCCAGTCAAACATTAGCTGCCGATTTTACTGCCCAAACATTGCTTGACGCACATTTGATTCCTCTACAAGGATTGAATAAATATGCTAAGGTTGCATCTACTCACTCTCACCCAATCAAATTACTCAGTATTTCAGATCAATATAATTCTCCCATCGGCCCACATGTCGATGTCTTGTTTTTATTGGTTATTTGTAGTTTCCCTAGTTAGGGTTTGTCATGGATTAATCTAGGCCATTGATTTTATATCAATTATGATCGTTCATTGTATTTGAGGCTCCTATATTTGCAAGGGGGAGACTTAGAGATTGTTGCAATAGTACTACAGAGATTGTTAGAATAGTACTACAAAATTTGTTCCCAACTCATTGTTGGTCTTTATGGTGGTGTTGCTTTGGAGCAATTTTCCTCATTTTGAATAGGAATTTTATTTTATGTTGACTAGAAGCAGTGTTCAGTTGAGTGGAAGATATTTTGGATGCATCTTTGGTGAACTCCCTTAAACGAAACCACTAGCTACTTGTCAATTGTAAGTTTGTGTTGCATGGTAGAATGACATATTTATGAGTTTCACTTCGACTACTAATTGTACATTGATATGTATCTATTGACAGTGTTAATGGAATGGTGATAGTTTGAATATGTGTTTCTACCTTAGGAGGTCCCACTAGCTTGGTTGATGTTGATGTTGATGTTGATGGCTAAACTAAGTCTACTAGAGTCAGAAAGACATTCACAGTTTCTTACATTCTAGGAGTAGAATAGTTTTCTACACCCTTTCCCTTCGTGGTTTGTTTGGTTGGAAATAGTTGAAGTAATTGATGTTCATTGAATAAGTAGCATAAGTCCCTTTGTGATACCCAACATATCACATCACAAAAGCTGAGTGAAAGTCTACATTAAGAAGGAACCTTGGGGTTGTCACATTTGATCACAATCCATATACATTGTTTAGCATATGAGCTTCCTTGTTCAAGAAAGAGTTGGAGATTTGGTGTTTCATTTGGAATGCTAGGTATTCGATTCTACATGTTGTAGTGACATAAAAATCACATCAACATTGCTTACTAATAGAATAGAGAAATAAGATATAAAGAGAAAAGTTAAGTAACAATAGCCTTGAACATACAATTAAGTTACATATTTATTAAAATTATACTTTAAACTAAAAACCAATGTCAAGATAATTTTTTATATTTTAATGGTTCTTTTTGCAGTGACAATACTTGTGATATTAAGAGCTAGTAAATTTGCACAATCCATGAGATCTGCAAATGTAGCTTCTAGATTTATTGTGTTAAGTTTTTTGCATCAACATTTCAGATCACACACTGTGATCCATCATTAGGATGAAAGAATGAAAACCAGAAGAGAAAGATAAGTAGCAGACTCATCAAACTAAAAAGAGGAAGAGAGAGGTGAGAGGAGGGAACAAGGATCAAGGGGAGAATGCCAAGGGGCATAGAAAGAAAAAGTAACAAAGAAAAAAGAAAAGAAAAAATAAATGAAGGACCTAAGAATAAAAAGGAAATAATTAAAATAACTAATAATAAACAAAAACAAAAAAAATTGAAAGCAAGACAAAATTGCAACCAATAACAAGAAACTAAAGCAAATGAATAGGTAATATATAAAGAACAAAAGCAAGAAAATGACTAAATAAACCAAAACAACTGACAAAGAAAGCAAGCAAGAACTAAAATTATGAAAAATGAGCGGCAAAAATAAAATAGAAGAAAGATGTTAAAAGAATGCTAGAAACCAAACAACAACAATTAACAATCAAACAAGAAACAATAACCAATCAACACCAAAATAATACAAACTCAGATAGTGTGTGTGCGCACGAGCGTGTGTGTAATATTGATATAACTATCAGGATTGATTTGCTGTGGAAAATATCTCCTACTTATGAATAATAATTCTGTTTTACCTTGTCATATCTTGAGGCTGCCAATGAGTGAGATTTACCATGTACAAATTCACCTTAAAAAAAATGTTAACCATTTTGTGCCTGACTATGTTGTAAGTGGCATTTAGATTTGCATAGAACAACAAAGGTCTTGCCATTTAAAGTTCAACTTAGCACATATGCATTCACTTTCACATAGCATATTGTAACTGTCCTATCAAAGGAAGATACATGCATAGCTCTGTAATAAGGTAAATAAAAGCCAACAAAGGGGGAAAAATTACAGCATTCACCAAAATGAATGAAAATAAATCTTCCCAGACAAGGAGAATGATATTGTACCTCACAAGCATTTGTATCTATCTGATCCTGGTTACTATGGCCCCCTTCCCCCAAATGTTTTAGGAGCTTCCTATACTTCTTCACATTTTTTGCATTTTTGTAGTACTCTCTTTGCTTCTCTGAAAATTTACAGCACCAAAAACACACAAATTAAATGGACTGCCATTTACCTCAGAGAAACATCATAGAAAGTCAGGAGAACAAGAATAATAACATAAAAGAGAAATTCTAAATTGTCACCTTATACTCTTATACAACTACAAGCATGATTTACAATAATAGTGACAAACAGAAAAAAATTTAAAGCTGAAATGCTGGGTGATTCTTAAGATTAGTTTCAAAGGAGATTGTAAAGTATTCCTTCTAGTTAAACCGTTGCTACTAGCTCTACATATGCACTCTAATGTATAAAACTAATTTTGATGAAATTCGGAGCAAAGAAAGCATTATTAATTAATGTTTATAAAGTAATATTCAAGGCAATAACATGCGATATGTTCCACCATGTTTCCAGGGTGGAGATAGCAGGGGAAGGGGAGCATATTTTGGGGATGAAGTTTTTGCAGGTCATTTTAGGGGTGGCAAGGTACAGCAGAGGGTACAGACATTAAAGAATATGGGAATTTGAAAAATATATGGAAATGTCAAATATTCATATAATAACATTAAGGCAATCAGCATATGCATTATAGATCCTTCAAACATTACATTTACAACAAAATGTCCAAACACTGCAAGTTCCAACTACCAAACAAAAAAAAATGTACAGAAATATGCTAAAAAACCTAAAGTTGCAAAGAACTTGTGCAATCAATGAGCCTATCTCCCTCATCTCAGAATTATAGTGGTTGACACAAGTGACGAAGTTCCTGACTTAGTATTGAAATCAGAAAGGTGGCTGCTTCAAAAAGTCTAGCTTTGCCAGCATATGTTGCAAACATGCAATTTTCTGACTGCAAAAACAACTTAAACTGTTGTTTTCAAAGATAAAAATTCCCTATCTTGGGATTGTAATGCCACCTTGAGAGGTACAAATGGAGTTTGCAATCCTTAGTATTGTTTAGCTTGATTTTATTTTGAAACCCCTGCTATTTTGCAAACTGAAATGGCTAAAACCTGCTTCTGAATCTTGTACGGAAAACCTATCAATATGCAACTGAAATAAATTTATAAACCATAAACGAGCTTGCAAAATTGTTGTTTGCAGACCAAAAACTCTCATATAGTACTAAGAGTCAAGTGGGTACCCACAAAAGAACAGTGAAATATTCTTAAAATATTTTGAGCCCTTTTATAAAAGAAAGGTGTAATTGCAAGTGGAGGACTGGCTGTACCCAGGACGCTTACGGGAACATCACTGATGTTCCCCACTGTCTTGGCAATGGCCAGCCATCTCCAAAATATCTCCACATTTCTAAGACACCAGGGCCAGATTATTTTAATTGAAGATGGCAGGTGGATGTTTCTGCAGTGTCCTTGAGCCCCCAAAATGTCTCTGATACAGGTACATAGCAAAACATGGTGAGGACTCAATGCTCATCCTTTTGGAACATACGATATATAGATATACTATGTTAGCAGTTCAGCTTCATGTTACGAAGTTCAATAGTTATTTGCCTGGTGTTCAGTGTGACCAAATTTTCAATATACACATAATTTGTGCAAAATCTACAAAATTGAATAAATAATTCAGAACAGAACTGACAATTGAAAATGCAATGTGTTGTCAAATCATACATGCCAAGGGTAGGTTGGAATGGCTTATGCTATAGTAGCATTACTCAATAGAACACCTTACTGAGAATTATTCAAAAAAAATTCAGGAAGATAACACTACTTTTCCATCCAATGCAATCTCAAAACATTTTTTTTATTTTGTAATTTTTAAAACCAAGTTTGCATGGGGACGCTGGATAGGGGGCGGGGGTACTTGGCTACGCCAAGTTTTTAAATATATAATTTAATATTTTAAAAAAATCTGAAAATATGAGTCATGACAACAGTTTTTCAAAACAAGAACAGTATTATTGTTTTGTCCTCTGGATTTGATTGTGTGAACATTGATAAGTAAGAGATGATTTCCACAGCTAGTCAAATTGTGATGTGAATATCAAGATTTAACTGTGTGATTTTTTAGTCAAACTCAATGACCCATGTTTCATGAGTAGTGATTCGACATGAATCCATCTCTCATGAGAATAAATGGAACACTTAGCACTCATTGGATCTAGGTGATGCTCACAGGGGTGAAGCACCGGGACTTCCCGGAAGGTCACCCATCCCAGTACTACTCCAGCCTGAGCGCGCTTAACTACAGAGTTTCCTCCACAGTTAAACCCAAAGCTTGCAACCCCATTTGCAAAACCTTCACCAAGTGTTGTGCCTTATGAACCATTCATTAGAAAGCCCCTTAAGCTCATCAATTGATAAGTAAGAGATGATTTCCACAGCTAGTCAAATTGTGATGTGAATATCAGGATTTAACTGTGTGATTTTTGAGTCAAACTCAATGACCCATGTTTCATGAGTAGTGATTCGACATGAATACATCTCTCATGAGAATAAATGGAACACTTAGCACTCATTGGATCTAGGTGATGCTCACAGGGGTGAAGCACCGGGACTTCCCGGGAGGTCACCCATCCCAGTACTACTCCAGCCTGAGCGCGCTTAACTACAGAGTTTCCTCCACAATTAAACCCAAAGCTTGCAACCCCATTTGCAAAACCTTCACCAAGTGTTGTGCCTTATGAACCATTCATTAGAAAGCCCCTTAAGCTCATCAATTGATAAGTAAGAGATGATTTCCACAGCTAGTCAAATTGTGATGTGAATATCAGGATTTAACTGTGTGATTTTGAGTCAAACTCAATGACCCATGTTTCATGAGTAGTGATTCGACATGAATCCATCTCTCATGAGAATGAATGGAACACTTAGCACTCATTGGATCTAGGTGATGCTCACAGGGGTGAAGCACCGGGACTTCCCGAGAGGTCACCCATCCCAGTACTACTCCAGCCTGAGCGCGCTTAACTACAGAGTTTCCTCCACAGTTAAACCCAAAGCTTGCAACCCCATTTGCAAGCTCACAGTTTGTTCCATTTATTCTCATGAGAGATGGATTCATGTCGAATCACTACTCATGAAACATGGGTCATTGAGTTTGACTCAAAAATCACACAGTTAAATCCTGATATTCACATCACAATTTGACTAGCTGTGGAAATCATCTCTTACTTATCAATTGATGAGCTTAAGGGGCTTTCTAATGAATGGTTCATAAGGCACAACACTTGGTGAAGGTTTTGCAAATGGGGTTGCAAGCTTTGGGTTTAACTGTGGAGGAAACTCTGTAGTTAAGCGCGCTCAAGCTAGAGTAGTACTGGGATGGGTGACCTCCCGGGAAGTCCCGGTGCTTCACCCCTGTGAGCATCACCTAGACCCAATGAGTGCTAAGTGTTCCATTTATTCTCATGAGAGATGGATTCATGTCGAATCACTACTCATGAAACATGGGTCATTGAGTTTGACTCAAAAATCACACAGTTAAATCCTGATATTCACATCACAATTTGACTAGCTGTGGAAATCATCTCTTACTTATCAATTGATGAGCTTAAGGGGCTTTCTAATGAATGGTTCATAAGGCACAACACTTGGTGAAGGTTTTGCAAATGGGGTTGCAAGCTTTGGGTTTAACTGTGGAGGAAACTCTGTAGTTAAGCGCGCTCAGGCTGGAGTAGTACTAGGATGGGTGACCTCCCGGGTAGTCCCGGTGCTTCACCCCTGTGAGCATCACCTAGATCCAATGAGTGCTAAGTGTTCCATTTATTCTCATGAGAGATGGATTCATGTCAAATCACTACTCATGAAACATGGGTCATTGAGTTTGACTCAAAAATCACACAGTTATATCATAATATTCACATCACAATGTGTGAACATTTTTTATCTATGTTTCAGATAACATTACATGATCCATCCTTTCTCCTCTTCTTTTGCAGGCACCTTGATGATGGATCACATAGTGTAATCCAAAACATTGATGATAAAAATTGTTCACACAATCAAATCTAGAAAACAAAAGAATAATAGTAATGGATTGGGGAAATCTGATAGCTCTAACAAGAACAGTGATATAGTCTGCAAATGTAATCAACTGTTTTCAGTTTCAGATTTGCAACATGTTTGTAATAATAATATATGCTAAATGTTTGGTGCAGGAGCACCTAGGCTACAATTTAGTTTTTGGCTTGTACTGACCTTAGCCAAGTCAGTTGGGTGTATCTGGCTCCTAGATGGATTTGACTAGGCTCAATCCATTCTAGTTGTTTTTGCTTACCTTGTGTTTTGGTTGTTAGGAAGCAAGACTGAGGTTATGGATCTTACACCCTAGAAGTCTGAGGAATGTAAAGTTTTGAGCTTATTTTGTCCTCTATAATGTTTTTACATCTTTTTGCATAGGTTGGAGGTCATACATTGTTATTTGACACAAAGTTGAGAAAGATGTCAACAAGTTGTAAATTTTTATTTGCAATAGTTGTCAATTAGGTGAAATTGGTCAAAATCATGTAAGTTGCTACTCTGAAAGCTAAATCATGCCTAGACATCATAAACAGACCATAGTAGGCCTATTTAGAAGTTTCCAAGCGTCACATGACAAAATTGCTTAGAAATGCAAAAAGTTGTCAGCAACTTTGAAAAGTTGCTTGACAATTCTTCACAAGAATGTTGCATTTTCGGGAGAATGAGGTTGATGGTTAGTATAAGCATCTGAAATCTCTGGAGGGACCTATAAGATCATGAAGGAGACCCATTCCAAGGGTTGGAAGTTGTAATAAGTGAGTTCTGAAAATTGAAAGGCACAAGTTGTTGTCCCAGAATTGACAGTTTTGAGGTTTTTCATTGCATGGGTGCTTTACTGGATTGAATGACTTCTTCTTTCGTTTGATCCTTGTAGCTCATGCTCTTACAGTACTTTTTGCTTTATATTTCAAGTTGGTAGGAGTTCTTTTGCTCACAGTTTGAAAATCATTTGTAATTAGACAGTCTATTGTTCTATTTTGGCATTTTTTGTAAAAAATGGCTCCCCCATGAATCCTCACCATGGAATCATCATGGCCTTGAGGGACATGGAAGTGGAGTCCTTGTACAATGTACATACCAAAGGAGACACCTGGGACAAACTGGTTTTCCATATTTCAAGTGATGCCCTAGGCAAGCTTTCAATGCATGGCTAGGCGATCACAATACTAACAAGTGGGATTTGGTGGATTGAATGTGTTTGATAGTTCAATCTGGGAGTTGCAAAAGGAGGAATGTATGAGGATGGTATGTGTGTGAGGAGAAGTTTCTAAGACAAGTTTTGCTATGCATTCCATTAGACCCTAGCAAATGCTGATTAGAAATACTTGACACGCTTGTTTTTAGGCATAAAAGTAGCAAGGGGGTGTACGAACAGGTTGAGAACCTAAGAGTCTGAGACCCACAAAATCTTGAAGTATTCCCAAAAGGGCATTCATATTGGAAGTTAGTTTTCCAACTTGTTAAGAGAAATCTAGAAGTATAGGCAAAAAATTGAGATTGGAGGCCTAATTCAATTAGGTCTAAATAGAACAGTTTTGTTTAGTTTGAAGGAATCAGTAAGGAGACTTATAGATCTCGAGTCCAGGAGGATAGGGGAAGCCTAAAATCCCTCAAGTTGAATCCCTTACTCCAAGTTGAGCGTAGTATAACTATTCTTGATGGAATTGTGAGTTTGGTGAGCCAATGGGAAAGACTCTAGAATAGATGCAAGTTATAAACACCTTGGTGTGATTGGGTGATGGAGATTGGAAGATAGGATAGCAATCCTCTTGAGGTTAGGGTGACAGGGTAACCCTAGTAGGCTAGAAGAGAAGCCTAAGAAATTCCTTAGTGAAGAAAAAGGGCTAGTAGAAATCCAATTACATCTTATTGGTATCAGAGCCACAAAAGATTTGGGGCTAGTGGCATGTCTTTGTATACTAAAGAGTCAATAGGGCAGGCAAACATGGTGACCAATGCAGAACTTTCCAGGGAGATGAAGGAGCAAAAGGAGAGGAAGAGGCTCCTCGAGGAAGCATTAGAGGAGATGAAGACAAAATTGGAGGAAGTTGTTGAGGCAACCAAGAAGACAGATCAAGGAGAAACTAGTAATAAAGGTAAGAAAAAGGTTGACGAGGATGACATCATTCTTGAACCAGACCCTCCATTGACTGAGGAGCCATTCCTAAAAGTCATCAAGGCATTAGGTGGAAAGGCCCTAGAAGGAATCCCTTGGTTTAATAGGAAGATGGACCCTAAACTTGTGATGGAATGGATTGAAGGGATGGAAAACCACTTTGAGTGTGAAGGGGTCACTGAAGCACAAAAGGTTAAGGTAGCCAAATCTAGGCTAAGAGGATCAGCACTAACCTAGAGGAAATGCCTCCAAGAAGAAGATGGGAAAGAAACCAATTGGAAATTTGAAAGCCATGGTGACTAAGTTAAAGGAACAATGCTTACCTGAAGATTATGAGATTCAAATACACAAGAAAAGGCAAGGTTTAGAACAAAAAGATAAGGATGTGGCAACATATACTGAAGAATTTCAGAAGTTGTGCTTGAGATCAGGAACCCAAGAAGAAGAGCTTCTTAAGGTGGCTAGGTATCCAGCTGGGTTGAAGTGGAACATACAAGAGGAAATCAGTCTATGGACACATACAACAGTCCATAAATGTTTCCAGTTGGCATTGAAAGTGGAAGAGAGGAATAGAAGGAAATCAAATGCCAACTTTAGAGGCAGAGATGGTCGGAATCAAAGAGGTTATGGTGGTAGAGGTTCAAATTCAAAGGCCCAAGGGGAAACTAAGTTGATTGAACAACAAGAAGGGAACTCAAATAGAGGGAGTTTCAGTGGGGGAAGGAACTTTGACAGTGGTGGAAGAGGAAGAAGCAGCAACCAAGGTAGAGCATCCTACTTTGCAACCATGAAGTGTTATAATTGCAATAAGATGGGACACCCTGCATATAGGTGCCCTGAGAAAAGTTCTACTTCCCAAGGGAATGTAAAAAGAGTCAATTATGTGCAAGAAGAGTCCAGTAGCAATAACAAATCATTTGAAGTGCCCTTAGAATTAGATGAAGGGGAGAATTTAATGATAAGAAGGACATTGATTAAAGAACCCATAAAAGAAGAGCCAAGCCAAAGAAGAGCACTATTTAGAGTGAAGCGCAAGATGATGGGAAAAGTGGGTAGAGTCATCATAGGCTCAAGTTTCACACATAATATCATATCAGAGGAGGCAGCTAGCAAACTGAATATGAAAAGAACTACACCTAGCAACCCCTATAAGGTTACATAGCTCAACAAGCGGCAACATGTTCTTGTAAGTGAACAAGCATGGGTTTAATTTTTAATAGGAAGGTATAAAGACAAGGTGTTACGTGACATTCTACTTATGAATGCATGTCACGTTCTATTAGGAAGGCCATGGCAATTTGATAGACAAGCAATGCATGATGAAGCCAAAAATGCATATTCATTCAAGAAAGGTGGTGTGACATTCAAGATCCAATCTTTAATAGAAGAGGGAGAGGTAAAATCTTCAAGTCCTAATGTCCTCATGGTGGGTGAAAAAGAGTTCTTGAAGACCTTGGAAGAAGGAGTAGGGTTTGCCTTCTTGTTGAAACCTAAACAAGAAGTTGTTGACAAGGCAGGAAAGAAAACAGAGCAGCCCAAGGACGTGCAAGAAATGCTTGAAGAGTACAAGGACATTGTTAGTGATGGACAACCTGCTACCCTACCTCCCAAGAGACCTATTAGTCATCAAATTGACTTTATTCCAAGAGCCACCCTTCCCAACAAAGCTACCTATAAAATGACCCCTTAACAAAATAAAGAAATTGCCAAGCAAATCCAAGAATTCTTAGACCAAGGCCTAATTAGGAAAAGTATAAGCCCTTGTGTTGTGCCTATTGTTTTAGCACCTAAAAAGGGGGGAACTTGCAAACTTTGTATAGATTCAAGAGCCATAAATAGGATCACCATTAGGTATAGGTTCCCGATACCTACGATGGAAGACCTAATGGACTGTTTAGAGGAAGCAAGTTACTTTACCAAGATAGATCTCAAAATTGTCTATCACCAAATCAGGAAAAGGGAAGGGAATGAATGGAAAACAGCCTTCACGACCGTAGAAGGTTTGTATGAATGGCTTGTAATGTCATTTAGCTTGTCAAATGCTCCCTCCACTTTTATGAGGCTTATGAACGAGGTATTAAAGGACTACATTGGTAAGTTTGTTGTTGTCTATTTAGATGACATTAATTTTCAGTAAAACTAGGGAGGAACATATTAAACATTTGCAAATTGTTTTCAAGAAATTACATGAGGAAAAGCTCATGATAAATTTAGAGAAGTGTGACTTCACGAAGCAGGAGTTAGTCTACCTTGGGTTTGGTTTGTCTTAAGGGAATCTCAAGATGGATCAAGGTAAGGTGGATGCCATCCTAAATTGGCCTACTCCCAAAGTTGCAACAAAGGTGAGAAGTTTTCATGGTTTGGCCCAATATTATAGGAAGTTTATCAAACATTTTAGTGCTAATTGTGGTCCTATGTTAGACACTACCAAAGGTGGAATAAAGACTAAGTTTTATTGGACTCCACAAGCAAATGATGGGTTTGAAACACTCAAAAAGAGCATAGCTACTCAACCCATCTTATGTTACCTAGTTTTGACGAACTCTTCATATATTAGTTGTTCCGTGGGTAGGGTGGGAAGCTATAGTGGAAAGGTTGATGGATTGAAGATAGTTCCAATCCCTTTCTTGATTCTATACTACACATGCCCCCCCCCCCCCCCCCATTCTATAGTTTAGATAATAGGGTCGGGAGGGGTAGGTAGGAGTAGCTCATAAGAGCATGATGGAGTCCAAGCCCATCTGCTACACTCTTCTTGAAGGTGATCAGCTTTATGTAGTAGCCTTGTTATGATGTAATCCATTCCGTTATCACACTCATGCTGGTTCCTCCCTTCAGCCTAACAGCCTTTGCATGCATCATTCAGAAGTTGTTTCACTCGTTATCATCTAGCCCTACCCCTACTATTATAAGGGTGGAGTGTAATGCTAGCAATGTGGCTATTGGGGCAATCCTAAGCCAAGAAGAGAAGCCAGTGGCTTTATATAGTGAGAAGCTATATGATGCAAAGAGGAAGTACTCTTCCTATGACCTAGAGTTATATGCTCTAGTCCAAGCTTTGAGAAAGTGGAGGCATTACTTGCTTCCAAAGGAGTTTGTGGTATATTCAAATAACCAAGACCTCAATTTCCCCTACTCCCAAGATAAACTCAATAGCAAGCACATGAAATGGGTGGAATACCTACAAGCCTACACTTTTAACATCAAGCACAAGAAAGAACTGCAAAATAAAGTAGTTGATGCCCTAAGCAGGAGATTCCTAACAGTGCAAGAGGTTCAATTGCAGAGCATTGCTATTGACAGTTTCAAGGACCTATATGCTGATGATGAAGATATTGCAGACATTTACAAGGTATGTAAGGAGTACAAGAACAATTTCCATGGTGAATTTCCTGATTACACTTTGCAAAATGACTTGTTTAAAGGGAGTCAACTATGTGTTCCTAAGGGATCAATGAGGGAAAATTTGATTCAAGATAAACACAATAGAGCACTTAGTGGTCATTTTAAAGTCAACAAGACTCAAGAGTTAGTCACTAGGTTCTACTTTTGGCCTAAAATGAATAGGGATGTCAGACAATATGTTGAATGTTGTGTAGTATGTCAGAAAGCAAAAGACACATCTTCCAATGCAGGTCTCTATCAGCCCTTCCAATTCTTAACAGGCCATGGGAGTGCTTAAGTATGGACTTGGTGGTAGGGTTGCCAAGGACTAAGCAAGGGTTTGACAACATTTATGTTGTAGTGGACAGATTCAGCAAAATGCCACATTTTAACCCTTGTAAAACAATCCATGATGCCTGTCAAGTTGCTCATTTGTTCTTCAAGGAGGTGGTAAGAATCCATGGCTTGCCTTTGAGCATTGTTTCAGACAGGGACACAAAGTTCATGAGCCATTTTCAGAAGACCTTGTGGCACAAGCTAGGCACAAATCTATCTTTTGGATCTGCCTATCATTCTTAGACAGATGGTAAAATTGAGGTAATATATAGGAGTCTTGGCAACTTGCTAAGGTGTCTTACAAAGGAATATGGACGAGTATGAGATCAACTCATTGGGCAGGCTGAATATGTGTACAATGATACAATCAATAGGTCAACTAGTAAAAGTTCATTTGAGATTTTCTATGGGTTGCATCCTAGAGGGGTGTTTGAACTAAGGGAGCTAAAAGATGGTGCAAAAGGCAGTGGATATGCTGAGGACTTTGCCCACAACATGAGGGAAGTCCATGAAACAGTGAGGAAGACTTTAACTGAAAATGCTAAAAAACTCAAGCATAAGTTGGATGACAATAAGCGAGATGTACAATTCCAAATTACGAATCTTGTGATGATTCATCTAAACAGAGCAAGGTTGTCGAAGGGAGTTTCTCATAAGCTTCAGACGAGAAGGTTGGGACCTTGCCAAATACTGGCCAAGTATGGCAACAATGCCTACAAGGTGGAGCCTCCTACAAATATTGGGTTATCACCAATCTTCGATCTTACTGATCTGGTTACGTACAAAGGCCCTACTCTAGATGTTGATCATATACTTAAGGAGGTCACTCAAGATGTAGAAGACCTAAACTTAACTCCTCCGCCACCTAAGACAACTGAAAAGATACTTGACTCAAGGGTTTACGAGAAGACTAGGACAACTTAATAATGGGAACATCTTGTCAAGTGGCATGGCACAAAAGATGCAGAGGCCACTTGGATCAAGGAAGAAAACTTCAAGAAGGTGGGCATAAACTCCAGCTTGCTCAATCCAAGGATGGCTTAAACTTTGTGTTTGGGGGAGTAAGGTGCAGAAGCACCTAGGCGTTACACTTTGGTTTTTGGCTTGTACTGACGTTAGCCAAGTCAGTTGGGTATGTTTGGACCTTAGGTCATGAGCGTTGCTCCTAGATGGATTTGACTAGGCTCAATCAAATCTAGTTGTTTTTGCTTACCTTGTATTTTGGTTGTTAGGAAGCAAGACTGGGATTATGGGTCTTACACCCTAGAAGTTTGAGGAAGGTAAGGTTTTGAGCTTATTTTGTCCTATATGATGTTTTTACATCTTTTTGCCTAGGTTGGAGGTCATACATTGTCATTTGACACAAAGTTGAGAAAGATGTCAATAAGATGTAAATTGTTGCAATAGTTGTCAATTAGGTGAAATTGGTCAAAATCATGTAAGTTGCTACTCTAAAGGCTAAATCATGCCTAGACATCATAAAGAGACCATAATAGGCCTATTCGGAAGTTTCCAAGGGTCACATACAAAATTGCTTAGAAATGCAAAAAGTTGTCAGCAAATTTGAAAAGTTGCTTAACAAATCTTCACAAGAATGTTGCATTTTCGAGAAAATGAGGTTGATGGTTAGGATAACTGTCTGAAATCTGTCAAGGGACCTATAAGATCATGAAGCAGATCCATTCCAAGGGTTGGAAGTTGTAATGGGTGAGTTTTGAAAATTGAAAGGCATGAGTTGTTCCAGAATTGACAGTTTTGAGGCTTTTTATTGCATGAGTACTTTAATGGATTGAATGACTTTTGCTTTCGTTTGATCCTTGTAGCTCATGCTCTTACAGTACTTTTTGCTTTATATTGCAAGTTGGTAGGAGTTCTTTTGCTCACAGTTTAAAAATCATTTGTAATTAGACGGTCTGTTGTTCTATTTTGACAATTTTTGTGAAAAATGGCTCCCCCATGAATCCTCACCATGGAATCATCATGGCCTTGAGGGACATGGAAGTGGAGTCCTTGTACAGTGTACATACCAGAGGAGAGGCCTGGACAAATTGGTTTGCCATATTTCAAATGATGCCCTAGGCAAGCTTTCAATGCATGACTAGGCAATCACAGTGTTAACAAGTGGGATTTGGTGGATTGAATGTGTTAGATAGTTCAATCTGGGAGTTGCAAAAGGAGGAGGGATGTATGAGGATGGTATGTGTGTGAGGAGAAGTTTCTAAGACAAGTTGTGCTATGCATTCCATTAGACTCAAGCAAATGCTGATTGGAAATACTTGAAAACCTTGTTTTTCGGCATAAAAGTCGCAATGGGGTGTACGGACAAGTTGAGGACCCGAGACCCACAAAATCTTGAAGTATTCCCAAAAGGGTATTCATATTGGAAGCTAGTTTTCCAACTTGTTAAGAGAAATCTATAAGTAAAGGCCAAAAACTGATTTTGGAGGCCTAATTCAGTTAGGCCTAAATAGGATAGTTTTGTCTAGTTTGAAGGAATCGATAAGGGGACTTACGGATCTTGAGTCCAAGAGGATAGAGGAAGGCTAAAATCCCTCAAGTTGAATCCCTCACTCCAAGTTGAAGGTAGCATGACCATTCTTGATGGAATTGTGAGTTTGGAGAGCCAATGGAAAAGACTCTAGGATAGATGCAAGTTGTAAACACCATGGTGTAATTGGGTGATGGAGATTGGAGGATAGGATAGCAATCCTCTCGAGGTTAGGGTGACAATGGGAACCCTAGTAGGCTAGAAGAGAAGCCTAGGAAAGTCCTTAGTGAAGAAAAAGGGCTAGTAGAAATCCAGTTAAATAAACGTTTGGATGCATAATAGAGAAAGCAAACTTTAAACATGAAAAAGATCATAAATCATATAACAATGACATTTTGAAAATGATTAAACTCTGGCTGGACGGTGATAAAGTTTACTGTTAATCAGTATTGTATCAAAGTTTCAAATTGATTACATATTGAATTAAGCTTGATAAACAAGCTGATATGCAAAAGAAAACCCCAAACAAAAATCAGAAACTTTAATCAAGGTCCTTGGCTATGGTGCTCTCCACTCATTACTCGGTATGTGGATACGTGTACCCAATACTTGGGTACATGTCCTAGGGGTGTGGTACACATACCAACGCAACCTATTTTAAAACCATAAACAAACATCTAGATATGATAGCCCCAAACAAGATCAAATGATACCAATTTACTCCTTTTGATTGTGCTCTAGATCCTTCAAAACTACACTTTTATAATGGGTTATGTTGTTTTTAAATCTACTTATGTTAATGATACGTCTGCTTTAAATCTACATAAATTAATAATACGTCTTTTCTTTTATATTTCCATGGTTCCTCCTTGAGTTCACCTTGAACCTCCCTAAGTTTGCCCAAGGAATAGGCTCAAGTCTTTCCGTTCAGTGCAGCTACATCTCACACATCAATAGGTCAAATGGTCAAGCTGAGGCCAGACCCTGTCCAAATCCAAACCAAATGCAGACCAGAATCAGAATCTGGCCCAATCTGATCCAGGATTGACAAAGAATCCTGTAATGTGGCATATATGTGTTTGAATCGCAAATTTATGAGTACTCTACACGATATGGATGAAATAAAATTGTGCATTATATTGCCTAAATATTGCCAGTGGTCAGCAATGGCTCCATTGCCCATTATTTTGTATGCTTTATTTACCCTTCTACAATTTACTACTGACCACGGCCAATGATAAAGATGAAACATGTTACATCCCAATTTTTGATCTAATTTAAAATATAGCCGTTGAGGTTCACATGAAGTCAATTGGCAAATAAATTTGTTATAACCCTGCGAAATAGTAAGATGGTTAGTCGTTATAATTTCATGTGAAGATAACATGCTAGTTGATTATTTATCATAACTTCATGGAATTGAAAAGGCGGTTAGCCGTTATGATTATTTATAACTTGTTATGACAATTTGATTCAACTGCGGGGAATTTCCTTGTAAGAAGCACGTCGAAGGAGTGGAAGCATTGTTAGAAAAGAATTAGGCACAGGAGCATCACCATCACTGGGCAAATGGGTTGAGGACCTAGTGACTTGAACATCACGATACAATCAATGAAACCGCATGACCTATTAAATAAATAGTTTAAAAAATAATATAAATTAATTAAAATATAATACGTACCTTAAAGGTTTGATTGATCTTTCTCAATATTATTTTAATTTATACCTATGTACGTACACAGAGATAAATATAAAGTGACACCATAATATTATCTTCTTTATAATATAATGATGCCACCTCACAAATAAATCTGTGTACATAGATAAATATAAAGAATAATAATTTCAATTTAAACTTTCAAACTTTCTTCCAACCTTTAGTCTTCCCTTTTTTCTTATTTGAAACCGATTGAACTCTTGGCATTTTAAATTGGCAAATATTCTTTAAGTTACAGAAGCCAAAGAGTCTCCTTAGACCTTTCTATATCTTGGGTCAGGTGAGACAAAGACGAGAACTCTCATTGCCAATTTCTTTTAAAACCGCATTCTTTCCTTGGTTATTACGGCTCCCTTCTTAATCGATACCTGCTACACATATATCATATATCTGCAAGTATATTTTACTCCTTTCCAATTCATAAGCAGCGCCATTTTAATACTCTGTCGTACAAGTTTTGTTCATATTGAGGATTCAATATTTATGCACTTTGGTTATGTCTTTTTCCCTTTTTATTGAAGACATGAGAAGAAGGCAGATATCATTTCCAAACACCCGATTACCCTACTTTTGCTACGTTTTTCAAACATTTTGTCAGAAATCGTGAGTGCTATTTTGGTTGGAGCTGTGATTTGATCTTTGCAAGTAAGGTGTGGCGAAGTAGCTGAGGGTTCAGCAAGACAATATCAGCAATTTGTCCAGGTTATGTGAAACACCTGAAAAACAATATTTCCAATTCAATTCCTTGTATAAAAGGTACAATAACATCAAATTCAATAGCAGCAAGTTTCAGCATTTATCATGATGATATCTTGTTTGATTTTACAGATTGAACTTCTTTTAAATTTAGCTTTGTTCATGGCAAGTGATAGCCAAGTAACCATAGTATGGATCCATTAATCATTATGCCAATGGATATTAGAATTAAACAATAAATTCTGCAATCTTTAAAAATATAATCCCTCAAATCACAGGTTGTAAAAGCTGGAAATACATAATCAATCATGTTCCAAACATAGCTGTATACTTCTTATCATTTCCTACTGGTTTCCGATTTCCATAACAGCTAAACTGCAGTTATAATCATCGGATAGAACCTCTTGAGAATGAATTATTTAAGATGCACTAAAATCATGATTTAAATATACAATTTGAAAATCAGAATCAATGATATTTCTGCTAGTTTTAAAGAACATATACTTTCAAATCATAGTTTGTGATAAGCTGGAAACATATAATATTCTTTTACCAGTTAAGGATCTATAGAAAAAGCGGGTTGCTCTGAGATTCAAACACCTAGGACTTACCCGGCTATATAGCCAAGGAAAGGGGTGAAGAGGTGAAAGAAAGGAATCTGCAATTACATGAAACAGAGGCAGATGTGACATAACAATGTTTATTATTTTTAACAGGAATCATTTAATAACTCATGCTTGATCATGTTTATTGTATTCTCCTGTTGTCAAGTTGAGTGGAGTGATTAGATACCAGGATGCTCAGTGGATGACAAGGTGTTCCATGTCTATTTCGAGTAAGGAAGGCCTTTCTCGTTAGAGATTGTGTGGGGAGAAGTTACGGTCCGAGGTTGGGTGGTTAAACCCCTGACAATGTTTCACCTCTCCACAAGTTGTCGGACGTGCAATAGACAAGAATAAGCTATGCATTCAAACATTAGTCGGAAACAGGTATTTTTACTTTTATGATGTATATTCCAGTAGAAGGTAAGATTAGTTGAGTTGTATCATCATTATGAAAGCAATTCTTATTGTCAATATAACTAGCAACCAGTTAGATTGGTTGATCTTCTAACTAAATATGGAATATATCTATAGGATTTTTATTTCAGTTTTTCATATATAAGAATAATGATTATGAGCATATTTTCTAATCTTATGTTAATGCCACTGTTTAGCAAATCGAAAGGAAAGGAGTGATATAGTGGTATCTAAAGCCCTAAATGATACAATGGTATCTAAAACCCTAAATAATACAGTGATATTTGATTCCCTAAATGATCCAGTGGTATCTGATGCCGTAATTGACATAGTGGTATTTAATAGTAAATAGTCATTTGATTTTGATATAGCAGTATTGGATGGTAGTTGTCATTTGATATTGTTATAGTGGTATTTGTGGACTAACCTAGGTGGTTGCAAAAGCATCCCTAGATTGATTTCGGTCTCAAATTCCATGGTATGTAGATTTTAATTTCCATAGTAAATTCATTGATGGTGTTTTCAATTCTTAGTTATGAAATTTTGCTTAACTGAATTTAACCATTAATCTCATTCATATGAACGTAACTAATTTAACTGTCTTCCTATGAAAATGAAGTAATAACTGTAATTCTTGGATATGTTAGTTGTTAATTGAGACTCGGGGAATGTGGATATTACAAAACATCGCAAATCATTGTTTATATTATAAAATTTAGGACTTTTATAATGAAAACTATGTAAAGAGGAGCCCTTGTAAAAGGGCCAAATGCAAAATACGTTATGTGGTCTAAACCACCTATATGATATGTCGAGTTGAGATTTAATGAAGCTTGCACTGCCAACATCAGACTTACAGAGGAGGGATCCCAAGAAGCAAAAAGCATCGATGCAAGGAGTATTTTAACTTGTGCTAGAAATTTGCTGCATTGGTGTTGCCAAAGGGAAGCTTTAATTTTTTCCCTCAAGCTAGCAGCTAGCAGCATCTCAAGGGTATTATTGTAAAGTCCCTGTTCATCAATGCCACGCAAAGAGAAGATTGCTAATATTGGAGGATATTGGCCCTTCTTGAAAGGCCAATTTTATCAGGCAACAAGAGACTTCAAAATATCTTGTACAACTTACACGAAGCATCATGTTTGTACTCTTTTGGTTAACATAAGGTTTAAAAGCAAGATAAAATGATGTCAAAAAACCAAAGTAGGTCAATAGAAGTTGAGAGTACAATCAATTGAACTACTAAAATGTTACGGTAAATGAAGGCTTAGTAATCCACATGAACTTAGATACTGCATGTTGAACACGGTTCGATACATATGTGTCTAGATGGTTGAATCTCTCTCTCTCTCTCTCTCTCTCTCTCTCTCTCTCTCTCTCTCTCTCTCTCTCTCTCTCTCTATATATATATATATATATATATAAAATATTAATACAAAAAGATACATATTAGAAGTCATTGAAATATTTATAATTTAAAAATAATAAATATTTGTGAAATCTAATTAATTATTTGATGAGAACATAATATGAACATCTTTGCATATGCATTTATGAATGTACATTTAAGAGGAGGATGTACGCAACAATGAGCTCATGAACCAAGGAGAAAAACCTGATTCATGGGATCAATACAAAAGTAAAAGGTCATAGGGTTTTATTGTAGGGTATTTTCACCACCATTAATGCTTTTGGGCACATATGGATGCATTTGGAGGGGGTTCCCCTTGGCCCTCTTCCCTTCTACATCAAATATCTCCAAACTTATAATGCCTCATCATTTGGAAATGATGATCTTGTCCATTTTCTACTACATGCAATGAATGAATTCAACTCCAACTATACATTAGAAATATGACCAAGACCTAATCGGTGTTTGTAGAAGAGTGTGAATTAGTCTGTTCTTGCCATCAAGCCCAACCTAATTAGGAACAATGTGTTGTACTAGATGAACATGTTTCAACTTGCAAGTTTATGGCAATTGAAGTCTCGCTATCTTTCTTGGAAACTTGAACTCATCGAAATTGGCAACCCAAGGGACACACAAAGATCATCCATGCTGTCAATGGTGATTTGTAGAACTTTTTTCCAAAACAGCCCTATAAACATGGTTGTCAAGGAGGTCCTTTTCTCCAATGAAGCGGGTATATTCATCAAAGTTTGGCATGTGGGTTTCCATAATGTGGAAGACCTTGCTTCTTGGATACCTAACTAGTTTCATCTTCCTTGTCTAACCTTAGATTTCTAGAAACCTAACAATCTTCAAATGATTGTTGCAATCATTGGGAAACCCATCAGTTCCAACCTCCCATCATCTCACAAGGGAACAAAGGGAACCTACTCATGCTAATATTTGTGTTGAAATCGATCTCAATAACCTTATTCCTAACTCTCTTCACATTAGATTGGAAAACATGCAAACGATTGAAAATAGTGATTGTGAAGTTCTTCCCTCTCATTGCCAAGTTCCCAAGTTTGAATGTATCTAGGCACTTACAGAGAGATTGCCTCGATGGGATTATAGCTACCTCCCAATCATTACCAAACAAATTTGTAGCCAAAACATAGAGAAAAGCCCTAACCCATGCAAATGGATTCGACCCGAACACTTCATGATTGTGAAAGGCCTTCCATAGAGAAAGGCCACCAAATGTCAACAAGGAAACTAACCAAGAGAAAACATCAACAACAGATTTTATATCCCATAATTTTTTGAGGAGCTTGCTTTACCAAGGTTTTAGGTGATATGTTGCATTGCCTTGCCTAGCAAAAATTTATGAAGTTGTTAAAGTATAGGTGTTCCTAAACCAAATTTTAAGAATTTGTCGAGCATCAAAAAGCTAACAATGCAGACACCCTTATGATTGTTACCTATCCTTTCACAATAGAGATCCTCATTAAAGAATCCCTTACCACAAGAATCTTTGGCCATGGTTTAAAAGAAGATTCTAAAAAAGACAATTCCACCTCCATTAGACCCTAAACAAAGGAAACTATAAAAGATTTCCTAAAATAAGATCTCCAAAGCAAGGAAGGAGATTGAGGGATGATGAAGATGACAAGGCAATTCCTAGTGAAATCTACTGTCATTCAAAATTTCACACAATCAATTTTCACTTCTCTAATCCCATTAATACTTCTTATTTGATGGAATACCAAGGGATTGAGCACAACCCCACATCAAAAAGTTATTTAGAAGCCTATTCAAGAACATAACCCTAATATGGTTTTGCTCCAAGAAATGGAACTCCCTACGAAGAAAATGGTTTCTATATCCTTTGAGATTTGAAAAGCTTATCAATGCCAATGTATTGGGCCTCCAGAAACTATAGACAATATGGCTTATTTATAGGATCCTCATCAACTTACTTCTCTTTGGTTAGCGTATAGATGAACTCTTTGGTCGACTCCTACTTTGATTCAATTTTCCTAACTAATGTTTATGCTCCTATGTATTTTCAATGTTAAAAACTCCTTTGGTCTTATAAGATTTCTCCACTTTTTGTTCAATTCTTCTCCTACAATAATGCAAAGAGCTTCAATGTTATTCTCAACTTGGACAAAAACTTAGATGGTTCTAATTGGTAAGATATGTCTTCCTCTTCGCTAAAGAAAATGCTGTTTTCTAATTTTGTCAATACTAAACCTAAACTTGGCCCTTCTAATTGGAATTATGCATGTGAACTCAACTTCATCGTTGAATATCTTCAAAAACTTTTGGGATCTTCCTATTGGTTTGATGATTTTTTGGTTTCTTCTACAAAGTATCACTAACTTTTCATGTTTTCTTTGTCTTTTTACACTCGTTAAAGCCCCTTTTCAAGCTTTAATTGGTACAGCTTAAGGACCAAACAAACCATAAAAACATGATCATTGGGTAGTTGGAGAGGAAAACCCCTTCTAATAGGGCACTCCTTCCACAAGAGACTTCAATTTGTGGGGTTAATGCTCAAGCACTACAATAGATATTATTTTATTACCTTTTTTGAAAAAAAAGATACAAATATGAGAGAAATTGTATATCACTTTTGAAATCAAAGAAGTTGGTAAGACAAGGTATTGTCTTCTTAAGGGATCTTCTCTCTCCAAAGACCTTCAAGAACGGCTCTTATGGGAAGAGATATAAAGGAAACAAAAATTGGGAAACAATGGGCTGAAAAAGGGAAATGAGAATAGCTCCTTTTCCATAATTTAGTTACAAATAGGAGAAGTGGGAACATTATATCTACAATCTTCTCAGTGCAAGAAAGTCAATTGTTACCCTTACATAATAGAAACAAGGACATGGTCCAATATTTTTTTCTATAGACTATGAAAAAATGGACTGCCAACATTGGAGATGCACAAATCATCCTAGATGATGTTCCTCCTGTACTCTCTACAAATACGAACAACTTGTTTATACATCCCCTTTGTCTCGTTGAGCTTAATCATGTTTTGCTTCAAATGAAGAATGGGAAAACTCCTAGCCTAGATGATTTTCTCATTGAATTTTTTAAAGAATTTTGGAACATCTTAACGCTTGACCTTTTGGAAGTGATCTATCTAATAAGGAAAACCTCAAAGAAAATTGTTACCATATTTCAAACCTTGATTTATAAATTTTAAAAAAAAAGTGTTGACTCTTTTGATTTGGTTTGCCTTATTGCCCTTTGCAATGACACTAATATGATCATCACCAAACTCATTGCAGATCATCTATAGTAGATTTTGGTTTCCCTTAGCTTGCCTAAGCAAAATGGGTATGTGAAGGGTCACCATTTTATAATAGCCATTAAGGCCACTCTGTCTCATTCCAAGGATAAAGAAATGTTTAACAAATTGGATATGTTCAAGATTTATGATAGGGTCAAATGGTCATTCCTAAAGAAAATTCTCATGGCCTTCGGTTTTTTCTCAAGAATGAATTGATTGGTTCGTGTGTTTTATGGATTCTTCCCCCTTTAATGTCTTAACTAATGATAGCATTTCCCTCCTCTTCTCTTCTTCTTAAGGGACTATGAAAAGGTTAAGAAAAGGCAATTATTTATCTCCTCACCTCCTCATCATACTCACGATGAAAGGTTTACACAGAGTATAATGTATATCCATGTCCTCATGACTCAACTTGAAAACAAAAAGAAACACCTACCAAGGTTGAGGCAATTTACATTGTCCTCAACCGATCTATCTTACATTCTTAATAATTTATCACATGAAATGAGATCACCATATGAAGTAACCTTTGGCCACTTCATCTAAATTTTTGTCCTCGTAATCGCAACAATTGAATTGAATAAACAAACAATGGCCTTGTCTAAAAGTGAAACCTACAATACAACACTTTTGCCAACACTCCATCTATCTTACCATTCTTAATACATTTATGATCTGAAACAAGATTACTAGATGGAATATTCTTGGCCACTTAATCTAAAGCTTTGCTCACAATCATGAAAGTCAAATAAACAAAGAATGGTCTCGTATAGAAATGAAACCTTCAACATTTTTGCCAACTCGTCAACTACCTTCTTAGGCAGAATTGCCTCCACATAGTGCCATGTACATGCTCCAATTAGCTATTGGAAGTCCTCGGATAATTAATGACAACCTCAATATCATCATGCAAGAGGAAAGAACGAGCAACTTCAGACAACATGGAAAGTTCAACCAAGAATTTGAGCTGTGTCAATGTCATTTTGCTACAAAATATTTAAAAGCTTGAGTTGTACTGTAATATAAACATTAGAAATAATATTGATTGTTAATGAATATAATATTTTATTTTATTTTGGCAAAAGTGGCAGAAGTCACAACCCACTGATATTTTACATATTATAAAATAACTGGTTCAAGAGCTCCTGGAGAAAAGAACCAGTATGAAAACTACCATTCCCTGCTCGAAATTACAAATATGGAATAAAATACAACTTATGAATCTATCCCCCAAGTACCTAGAACAAATATTTACCAACTACCCTATTACAAAAAAATTGAAAGCCAACATTTTGCTTCAATAATCTGTCCATATGATGCAATTATATTGCATCTGAAACCCATAATTCTTGTTACATGTACATCCCCTGTAACCACCATACTCTGCCCCTTACAGCTGCTACATAATGAATTATTAGAGACGAATTGAATGACTTTAATCTTGAAGACATTGGCCAACTCAGCTAACAATAGATCTATCTAAATCATCCCCAAACTCCCTATGCCCTGCATAGTATAACATTATCCCAGTCAAAGCAGGTGCTTCATCATTTCATAATCCGAACTGTCACAAACATATTCGAATGACAGGAGCAAAATTATGCTTTAGAAGAGCTTATATTGACTTCTCCCATTTCATGCTTGCACAAAGACCTCTGCAACTTTGTTCGCTGAAAATACTGGATATTTGCTAAAATATAATGCATTTAGAATTCAATGCAAACATTATATTATAATTAACCAGAGATGAATAAACTCTTAATTAGTGATGATTAACCTGATGCACTCATGATTTGTATCATATTAACAATCTTAACATGGATGTGATTGTAATCGTTCTGCTTATTGAAATAAACTTGAGACCGTTCAATAGTTGCATGAGTAAGTGTCAACTGATACTGTAGCTGCTTTATGCCTCTCCCAAACATATTATCTTTATCCCAACTTGATGATCTAATTTTCTGGTATGGATATTATCTCTTATTAGCTAAAAGTTTGATGCTGATATTGGATATTATCTCTTAGTTGCTGTTACTAAAAAAATCAATGCTCAAGATGAGAAAGTAAAATGTTTCCAAAGCTTCTTATAGTATAACTATTTCCTCTTTCCCTTATTACTGCCGTGGTTTTAGACAATGCCAACAATCTAACTTCTATTTCTCCATTCTCTGACTAGATGTCATCTCTGTCTAGTAGTATCCTCACCACTGCTGGTATAGTTCAGCTACAGTCTCTTTTCTGCTCCTTCTGCCACAATGTGCATCTCTCTTCCACATTCTTAAGTTTCTTCTCCAAGTGAAATAACTGTAGGACCACGGACTCAGCTGCATATCTAAATATGATCCCAATATCTCCACTCAACCGACATCCAGTGAGTATCAAATGTAACATTGACATGATCTTCCAATGATGGCATGAGCTATTCCCACTTGATTTGGTTTTGTTCTATTCTGATTTCTGCTAATTGAGGAAGTTCTGATAAATTAAGTCCCTCTATGGATGGATCCCAGTTTTTTTTATCACACCCCATATTTGTTAAAAATTCAGCTGCTTTATTTCCTTATTTATAGGTATGCAAAATAAATTATATATAATCAGAGAAGAATTCAAAAACTGCCTAAATTTGCTTAAAGATAAGTTCTATTTTCCAATCTGAGGACCTTTTGCTAACACAGACATTCACACTTTAAGTTGAACCTCCTTCAATATGTATTCTTGTAAATTCCATGTTTTTGGCTAATGTTAGTCTGCTCAACAGGCATACGCTTCTGCTACATTATTTGTAACTGGGGAATAGATGAAGCTTTGAATACCTTAAGCAAACACCAATTCCAGATTTTCCTGGATTGCCTCTTGACGAGCCATCAAAATTTCTTTTCACATAATTAGTGGACAGGAGCTGCTATTCGACATTAGCTTTTACAGTGGTTTGTTCATTCTGTTTGTTACAAACAGAAAAGGAAGGAATGACCAATCTTGTCCACTTCCTAATAAATATATTGTTATATATAAATAATATTTTTTATTTTAAAATTATTAATTTCAAATTTTTTGCAACCTTAGTGAATGCCAAGAAAATCCAAAATACAATTGAATAGAACAAAAAATGGTCTTTCTCCCATTGTATCCCCTAATTACTGAAGCTCTGTTGAGATAGCATGCCCTGGAAACTGCAACTTTGCAATTCATGTGCTCTTATGATTGTAAGTCAACAAGTTATTATTTTATCATTTTCAGTCGACTTTTTTGCAGATGGAGGGAACATCTACGTATTCCCAAATGGAGAAGGGCACCCCTTGAAAAGAGAACATTCCTGTTTCAAAGAAAAAGATATAGCAAAGGAGCATTCTATCCCCATCACAAAGAAGTTCCAGTTGCAAAGTGCAATGTAAAACCAAGGGGGGCATATCCCCAAGGACCAATGGTTTAATAACCAACATTTACAATGACTACAGTAGTTGGCTACAATCACATGCATTGTCACAAGAGGACACAAACTTAACATCATATTTTAGGTTTCCAATCACGTTTTAGGGTTCAGAAATGTGTTCCTTCAAATGCTGCTCTAATAGTTTAGAAACAATTTTAATTTTAAAATTGGTTTTTATACAATAGTTGCTATAAGCAAATGCATTATCAGAAAACAACACAAACTTTACATCAAAATGATGAGGTATTTTACGTTTCGATCATGTTTTAGAGTTAAAAAATCATTTTTTAATGAGGCTTTGATAGTTTATTAACGAGTTTAATTTAAAAAAATATTGTTTGCTCATGGGCCATCCATTTAGAATACCTTATGGGTACATTTGCGATATACCTACATAGTGTACCTTAAGTAGAAAGGACAAACCATAACTTTCTCATGTGCATACTATGCCCTCCTCAAGTGTGGGAACCCATCTAATCAAAAAATGGATTCAATTTTGCAAAAACCAAACAGCGTTGCTATATTCATTGATTCGTTTAATTTAATACACTAAAACCTGATTTAAAAATATTATACTCTAAGGAGTGACAGAAGACCTTCCAAGGTAACATAACAAACTATCACTTGAGCAAAAATTTCAATGTTGCAGAATTGCAAGTCCTTGACGCCATAATGGCCATCTCAGAAAGAGACAACCTTGCGTTCATGTATAGGAATTGCATCAACACAAACATTGCTTCTATGATCATGGTATGGCTGTTACAGGCTCCAGAGGAGAAAGTGGTGGTGAAGGGCTGAAGTAGAAGCTCATGAAAGCCTACTAGAGGGAAGGGATGACGAAGTACCTTGATATGTAGTGGATTTCTGTCTGAAACCAACCAAAGGCATGCAGTTGCAGCTTACCCTAACCTACAATGTGTCATGGGTGCCATTTCTGGTTTGGGGTATCAAGGAAGAGGAGATGCACAAGGTTGAGGCCTCTCGCAATATAGCTCCACTCAAGGTAATTGTGAGTGATGCACGAAAGAGAGGACAATAAACAATAGCGAGAGTGTTCAATTTGTTACATCCCAATTTTTGACCTAACTTGAAAAATAGCCATTGAGGTCCGCATGAAGTCAGTTGGCAGTTTAATTTGTTATAATCTGGTGAAATGGTAAGATAGTTAGCCATTATAATTTCAAGTGAAGATGACATGTTAGTTGATTGTTAATCACGAATTCATGAAATTAAGAAGATGGATTAACTGTTGTGATTATTTAAATAATTTATTAATTTATTATGATAATATAATTTAACGGTGGAGAATTTCCTTGCAGGGAGCATGTCAATGGGGTGGAAGTATTGTCAGAAAAGAATTAAGCAAGAGCATCACCATTACTTCGCAGAAGGGTAGAGGATCTAGCGACTTGAAACAGGATACATCTGTGAGACCCGCATGGGTTATTTAATAAATGATTTAATTAAAATAATTGAGTTAAAATATAAAACGTATCTTAAAGGATTTTAATTTATCTTTCGTCATATTATTTTTAATAATTATTTATATACGTGCATTTAAATATAAAAATGATTTGGCATCTTTATATTTTAATAAAGTGATGCTTTCATGTAGATTTATAGATATAAGATTATAATAATAATTGAAATATAATAACATTTGAATTATAACATTTGAATTTTAATAATAATGGAATTTTTACCTTCCAACTTTATTCTTTTCAATTTAATATTCTTTGCTTTCTGGCATGATTAATCAATTAATATTTGGCAATTCGAATTGTCTTTCCAACTTCTCTTCAACTCCTTATTCTTCTCCCTCATTATTTCTTTTTCATATATTTTTATATTTGTGATGCATTCAAATGGCTTCTTGTAACTATAGGTAGCCGAAGAGCCAAGCACCCTTTTTAATAGAGTCTCTTTTATTGTATTTTGATACAGCTTTTATCTCTTTGCAACCCGTAACTTTTCCTTTCCTCTGTTTTATGCATATTTGCTTATGCGTTTTAAATTGAGAAGAAGATTTTGAGTTTGGGTATTGGCCTCCAAGGTTTATCATCTGATTTCTTTCATTTCCACATCAAAAACCAACCACAGGACCTTAGCTAGAAAGTGCAAAATCAAAATACTTCCAGCCGCAGGAGGAAGGACAGACCAAAGTTATGAACATGCTAGCAAAAGTCACCCGCGGGAGTCGGAGCAGACTGTAAAAGGTCACGTAAGTTGTGTTTTATTGAAAACGTCTTGAAAGCATTACTTTCCATTAATCTTTTTCCATGCTAAGCGGAGTCCTGCTATAATCCTCTTTCCATGTTTAAGTAGATTTTGATGCTGAATCATATACAATCTGTATGGTGAATGCATGTATTCATAATCATAGCTTCTTAGATTGAATTCATCGGGTCATATATCAGAGCATATGCTGTTGTCTCAACCATAGATAGGGGAGAAAGAAAATTATAATGATAACCATGAATTTATGAACCTAACTGAGTATAATATTTGTAGTTTTTCTTCTTTCTTGTTTGTTGTCAGCTACATATCAATAGAGCTGAGAATGAATTAAATATGTATTTCAAATCCTATTCTCTCTAATTGAGTATCCAACCATAGCCGGCCAGGCACGTTAGATAGAGAACAATTTATAATACTAATTGTTTGCATTCTGAAATGTATATGAGATCCTTCACCAAATATTCCTGAGTTTATATTACTTATGAAATCCTTAGTGATTGTAATGAATTGATTGATTATATGAAACCACATCATTGCACAAGCTTTACTAAAATCTTCCAAGTATATTTAGAACACTTTGACATCGAGGAATTCACCTGGCAAAGAAGCCCTGAAAGGTGAAGAGGTGTAAAATAAATAGAATGATCGTAATCTTTATGGCCACAATTATGAAAAGTATCCCAATCAGTGAATTCTATGCATAAGTAATTTGCAATAAGTTTTAGCATTTAACATGATGATATCAGGTTTGATGTATTGTTGAATTTACAAATTAGATCTCTTTAATTCAGCCCTATGCATGGCAAGAGAAGTCAAACATAGTATGAATCCATAATATGTTTACCGACAGAAATTAGATATGAACAATCAAATTCTGAAATTTTTTAATCTCAGATTGTGAGATACTGGATGCATGTAATCTTCTTGAATAGTTGACAGAACCAATTGTTCTGAGAATTCCTAACACCTAGGACTCACCCGGCTATATAGCCAAGAAAAAGGGTGACGAGGTGAAAAAAGAGGCATCTGTAATAACATTAAACAATAATCAGTTATGACAATTCAATGTTTATCATTTTAATATGAATTAATTAATAGCTCATGCATAATCCTATTAATGTAATCTCCTACTACCAAGTCGTATGGTGAGTTAAATACCAAGATGCCCAATCGATGGCAAGATGACCCCTATCTGTTCTAGGTAGGGAGGGCCTTTCTCGTTAGAGATCGTGAGGGGATAAGATTTGCTCCGAGGTTGGGTGGTTAAGCCCCTAGCAATGTTTCACCTCTCCCCAAGATGTCAGTCGTGCGTCAGACAAAGATAAGTTATACAATCAATTGTTATCGGAAACAAGTATTATCACTTTTATTTATGAGATAAGATTAAATTGAGTTATTTCATTGTTATCGTTATTTTACACATAGATGCAAGAAATAGATTCGTGGATTGTTTTTCATTTATATGAATATTGAATATAAGTACATTTCTAATCTTGAGTTACTGTCACAGTTAAGCAATCGGAAGGAAAGGAACCTGAAGCCCTAAATTGATTGAGTGATGACTGGAACCCTAAGTGATATAGTGGGCTCGGAAGCCCTAATAGAATCCGTGGTAGCGGAAGCCCTAATTGAATCCATGGTAGCAGAAGCCCTAATTGAATCAATGGTATCGGAAGCCCTAACTGAATCTGTGGTAGCGAAAGCCCTAACTAAATCCGTGGTATCGAAAGCCCTAATTGAATTCATGGTATCAGAAGCCCTAATTATATCCGTGGTATCAAAAGCCCTAAGTGATATAACGGTATCAAAAGCCCTAAATGAACTGATGCCCTAATTGATACAGTGGTATGTGATGCCCTAATTTTAAATATAGTAGTATTTAATTGTAATTATCACTTGATTTTGAGATAGCGATTTTTAGATGATAGTCATCATGTGAAATTGTTAAAGTGTATTTGTGGACTAACCCGAGTGGTTGTAGAAGCATCCCTAGTTTGATTTTTATCTCAGTTTTCCAAGGTATGTGGTTTTCAATTTCTGTAGTAATTTCATTTGATGGTACTTTACATTTTTAGTCAAGAAATTTTGTCTAACTGATTTTAACAGAAAATCTTATTCACATGAACATGAAAGATAAAACTATCTTCCTATGAAACGAAGTAATAACTATATTCTTTGAGTATGTTAGATGTTAATTTAGACCCAGGAAAACCGGATGTTACACAATTGACAGGACATTGTAGGGCGAAGAACACCTAATTGCAAACAAAAGAATAAGAATCATTCATTTTTTCTGATTAAGTTCAACTAACATAAAAAGTCATCATTGGGGAATATTTTTCAAGAGATACTGTGCACACTGGTTTAATGTTATATGTCATTATACAATTCATAATGGTCTTTGCATTGGACTTTATGCTAAAGATTAAATGGAAAAACAAAAACAAAAGGAGCTTGAAATGAACCTTACACCTCTTAAAACTCTACTCGCACATCTCATATCTATGCTCCTGCCACTTATTCACGTGTCAAGTGACATATTTTTATATATAATATTGGATAATGTAGAATAATATAGGGATTTTTAATCTTGTAGTGTTAATTTTATTTTTTATTTTTTAAAGCACATAATCTTAAATCCCTTGAGCATCTTGAAAACTTGTACATATCCCTCACATGTGGCAATTAAAAAAATTTACTCATTCTTAAAAGCAATCTTCTTTTTTTTAATAATTGGGCCAATGCTCAAAGGTTCTTGGAGAAGACAATCAATCTTCTTCCTAGTTGCCTTGTTGTAACCCTCGCTTAAGAAGTTCATTATATTTTATGTTCTCGCCACTCTTACAAGATTTTTCTATTTTTTTTTCCTTTGCTGATGGTCTTATGTTATGTTTGTATTGTAGGTCTTAGATGCCTTTGAGGTGGGGATGTGGGGAGTTGAGGAGATGGAGGATGATGAATTTAATGAAGGTGGTGATAAGAGTAATGGGGGTGAGGACTTGTATTTAAAAATTATGTTTTAAGTTCTAATTCTTGAATTACTAAATGTTGTATGTAAATTCAGCATGTTGCGAGTTCTTCTCAGATTTGAGAACATACTCCATCCACTCAATCAACCGCAATCAACTGGGTGCGAAAAAAAGCAAATGATTTGGTCTACATTCACTCCAACCTTCGTTTATTGTCACATAAGAAACCTCAATACAATGAAGGTGTGACAAGGAATTGGGATCTAGCCCCTAACTGTGCTGGTTTACATGCTGTAGTTGCACAACTTGCCCAAGTCTTTATAGATAAGGTAGCTCTTGCACTTGACAGAAACATAGCTCGTGGGAAAGGAAATCTAATAGATTGTGGTTCCAATGAAGTTAAACCAAATGTTGACCTCAATGCTTCGAATGAAAATGAATACAGATAGTAATTTGAATGTTCATTGACTATTGTTCAGACTTGAATATTATAATTTTTGCAAATTATGAATATATTATTGTAAGGTATTTAAAATGTATTTATTGTTAATTATTGATCTATAAGTATCACTTTTCTTATAGTTATATTTTATGATTTTATATTTCGAATATATATAGACTACATATATTTGCATTGGGCAGTCATACCCAACTAAAAAATTGTCATACAACCATGCTAGATTCTCTATCCCATACCGATACCTATATGCAAACTGGCAACTTAAATCTAACTAACATGTAGGTTTCAAGTTTGCTAACTAAAACGGTCATTAGAAGCTCCCTTAAAACAAATTATTATCTTTAAAGGCTTATTAACTAGTAGAGGAGAAAGTAATAAGCTGCATGGTGCCTCGATGAGTTGAGAGTACTTAACTAGCAGCAATAAACACTAAGATCTTAAATTGAAAAACCAAAAGATTATATTCTTTGACATAGAGAAAAATTGCCCAAGCATGCATTATATGGATACTTGGCCTGCCACGACTAAAGTACTATCCATTGGAAAATCACAGCAATTGATGGTATAGTTGGGGTCATATTATGTCCTCATTTTTCACTTCCAATGGCTTCCCTCTTGTCTAATCATAATTAGCAATGTTAGGTTGTTACCAAAGAAGAGAAAATTATCTTTTTCTAGGTAGATTTCAGACCTACGACTGGAGGATTTTCAAAGCTCCTTTGAAGATCATAACCCATGCTAGCAAGGTGACAAAGATAACATTTTTGGGGGCAAGGGAACCTAAACAAGTAACAATGTCTCAGGCATTGATTTTGCCATGGTGGCAAAGGGCCTCAATGTTGTCCGCAATTTTTTATGTGAGTTTCCAAATTTACACCCTAATGCAAAACAAAGGGTAGGATTCACCCTCATCACAATCTTTCAATAGATTATGTTTGTCATCTCAACAATATTACAATAATAGATAAGACGTCTATTATTAGTTAATGGTTATCTTGTAAATACCTTTAGCTTTAGTTTGTTTTCGTTTTTTGCTTTCTCTGGAATAGAATGTTTCTATTCTTTACGATCGTTTCCTAAGGAAACATTGTCTCATTCTTTTGTATAAATTGACCTTTCGGTCTCTGTTATTTATAAGCAAGTATTTACCAATTACCTCGTAATATGGTATCAGAGCTAAATACTTAAATTTTTTTGGAAAAATTTATAATTTCTTCTTGAAATTATTTGTTTAAATTTTTCCAAAATTATTTCAGCTAATTTCTCCAAAACCCACCTAGGGTTTTTCTGCTTGGAGAAATTCCCGAATTACGGGTCTGCAAATCGCGTGGAAATCGTGGCCATTTTTTGAAGACTCACGTTTTTGGGGTGAAAATCTGCATGTTTCTGTATCAAATCTTCATGCTCTTAGCCATCTCAGTCTGTCATCGTGCTCTGGGAAGCAGATTCGACCATTTTTCATCAAGAAATCTTAAGTTTTTTCAAGCTTTTTTCAGCTAGGGCCGTTTTTTTCGAAACCCTAATTTTTGGTGTTGAAAAAATTTTTTGTTTGCAGATTCTTGGTGGGTTTTTCGAGAGCTCAACTGGGTTGTCGTCCGTTTTTTCTGGGTGCCTCGTTTTTTGTGCCTCAATTTTCGAGCCAGCGGATTCAGAAAACGATAGCAGATTCCTTCTGGGTTTTTCGAGCTCTCTTTTGGGTCATTCTCTGATTCTTCTGGGTCTTCCGTATTTTTACCTCGGAGAACGTGTCTTCACAGATTTTCACAGTTTTTCATTGAAAAACGTGCCATGGCATCTCTAACAAATATTCTGCCCGAGCATAATTCCAAATTCAATGGTCGCAATTATGGAACTTGGAAGCAGCGCATCATCGCAATCTTCGAATATCGAAACATCGATCAACTTGTTCTGGGTGTTAAGCAGCGTCCGACTTCTCCGGGTCCTGATCAAGATACATGGGATCTGAACAATCGAGAGGCAGTAATGCTTCTCAAACTATCCGTAGCTGATGACCAGCTTTCTCAGATTCCATCCGGCAAGACAGCGGCCGAAATCTGGACACATCTAAAAGGTCTTCATGAGACTTCCGACAAGAGCAAAGCCTTCTTTCTGAAAAACACTCTGTTTTCTATTGTCATGGATGAGCGTACCTCGCTCCAGGCACACCTGAATCGGATTCAGGAAATCCGTGATCAGTTACTTGCCATCGGTCGCAAGATGGAGGAAGAGGATATTGTGGTAATCACTCTTCGGAGTTTACCAAATTCCTATGAGCATTTTATCGAGACTCTCAACATCACATCTACTGGTGTTGATCTAAAGTTCACTGATCTCTGCACCCTGCTACTTCAGCAAGATCGGTGGAAACAATAGTTCGATAGCAGCTCCAATTCCACCTCCACTGAGCAAGCCTTTGCTGCGAAATCCTTTCAGAAGGATAAGGGCAAGTTTCAACAACCATCTCAGCAGAAGTCTTCTGCTCCAGCATCCGATGGTACCAAAAAGAAGAACATTCAATGCAACTATTGCCACAAGTATGGTCACATGAAGGTTGCATGTCGGAAACTCTTAGCTGCCCAGTCTAAGCAATCAGGTTCGCAACTCAAAGCGAACAGTGCAAAGCACACTGAGCAGGCGAAATCTGCCTTTAACACCTTCATGGCTAAAAGACCCGCAGATCATGTACAGTCATCTGCCTGGTACATTGATTCAAGTGCCTCTCGACATTTCACTCACCGCAGAGATTGGTTTATTGACTACCAGCCTTATTCAGATTCTGTTATCTTTGGTGGTGGAGAAGAGTACACAGTTGTTGGTAAAGGCAACATTCAAATTCAGTCTGTTGGGAGGAAGCTCATATTCCTTGATGTGTACTACGTTCCAGGGATGGAACTAAATCTACTCTCGGTCAGTCAGTTGCTGCGACATTCTCCACACTTGGCAGTCACCTTCAGTTCACATCAGTGCACCATCACTGATCGGGCGACTAAGTCTACTATTGCAGTTGGTCTTGAGGATCATGGTCTTTTCAGACTTATTGATTCTGGTGATTCTCAGGACCTAGCTATGGCTGCTCGGCGATCTTCCATCAGCACACTTTGGCATCAGCGATATGGGCACTTAAATGTGCATTATCTCTCACAACTTGCTCGGGATGAGCTTGTTCTTGGTTTGCCAGAGATTCAAACCCAACACCTTGGAGTTTGTGACGCATGTCAGGCTGGGAAGCAACATCGCACACCTTTCCCCAGTGGCGATTCTTGGCGAGCTTCTCAAGTACTTCAGCTTGTTCATGCTGATATCTGCGGCCCTATGGCCACTCCTTCTGTTCTTGGGTACAGGTATTTTCTGTTGTTTGTAGATGATTTCAGTAGAAAAATGTGGGTGTATTTCCTTAAAAAGAAATCCGATGCATTTATTGTATTTCAGAAGTTTAAACCCTTAGTTGAAAAAGAGTCTGGGAAATCTATTATTACTCTTAGATCAGACAATGGGGGGGAATTTTGTTCTAATGATTTCTCCAGCTTCTTGGATACACATGGCATCCAACGCCAGTTCACCACACCCCACACGCCACAACAGAACAGTGTAGTTGAACGTCGGAACAGGACAATCACCGAGATGGCTCGTTCCATGCTCGAACACAGACATGTTCCGAAGCGTTTTTGGGCAGAAGCAGTTAACACTGCAGTTTATCTGTTGAACCGGTCACCCACAGTGGTGGTCAAAGGTAAAACTCCGGAAGAGGCCTGGTCAGGTCGCAAGCCCAGAATCAGTCACCTGAAGGTTTTTGGCTCTCTTGCTTTTGTTTGGATCCCTGATGCTTCACGCACCAAGTTGGATGCCAAGAGTCAGAAACTGATGCTTGCTGGATATAGCAGTCTTCACAAAGCCTACCGCCTTATTGATGTTGAGACATCTCGTCTCATATACAGCCACGATGTAGTCTTTGATGAGCAGCGAGGACCATTCATGCCTGTTTCTCCTGTTCCTGATCCAACAGACCAGCCTATGCAGGTTCATGATTTGGGAGTTCGGCTTCCATTAGGTCCACCTGATGGGAGGGCTCCAGTAGTTCCTACAGCTCCAGTCCTGCCAGTGATACCTGTACAGCCACCTCCGACTTCTCCTGCAGGATCACCTCGTTTTGAAGATGCTTCACCTGAGTTTGATCCAGATTCTTCTGATCAAGATCCTGCTGATCAAGCATCTCCTAGTACTACTGTTGGTCATTCTCCTCTCCGGCCTAAGTGGTGGGCTAAGACACTTGCTGATCTTCATGATGATGAGCTCATTGATGGGAGAACTACTCGGAAAAAGAGCAAAACTATAGATTCTGTTAACTTTGCTCTTATGGCCAACATTCACAGTGTGTTTGAACCTCAAACATATTCCGAGGCTAAAGGAATTCCAGAGTGGGAACAGGCCATGCAATCTGAACACCAGAGCCTGCTGAAGAACAACACTTGGGTCCTTTCTGATCTTCCCCCAGGGAAGAAACCCATTAGCTGCAAATGGGCCTACAAAATCAAATACAAATCAGATGGTACTTTGGATAAGTACAAAGCTCGTTTAGTGGCAAAGGGCTTTTCTCAGCGTCAGGGCATTGATTATGAGGAGACCTTTGCTCCTACTGCAAAGATGAGCACCATCAGATTAGTCCTAGCCATGGCAGCACAGTTTGGCTGGAAGGTCCATCAGATGGACGTAAAGAGTGCTTTCCTGAATGGTGATCTCCATGAAGAGGTCTACATGATGCAGCCTCCTGGTTTCAAGGTTGCTGGTAAAGATCATCAGGTTCTCAGATTGGTAAAAGCTCTCTATGGTTTGAAGCAGGCCCCTCAGGCATGGTACATCAAGATTGATACGTACCTCAGTGATCAAGGCTTCAAGAGGAGTTCTTCAGACTCAAATCTGTACATCAAGACTATTAACAGTGACATCATCCTTCTGGTTATCTATGTGGATGATCTGATCATCACTGGCAGTTTGGCATCTTTGATTCAGGGAATCAAACAACACTTATGCCAGTCTTTTGATATGACTGACCTTGGGCTCATGCATTATTGCTTAGGTGTTGAAGTTTGGCAACAGTCTTCTGGTATATTCATCTCTCAGTCCAAATATGCCAGAGCCTTGTTAGACAAATTCCGAATGCAGGATTGCAAACCTGCATCTACACCTATGGAGAAAGGTCTCAAGTTATCAGCCAAGTCTGATTCTCCTTCCGTTGATGATACTATGTATAGGCAACTAGTAGGCAGCCTCATCTACCTATCTGCTACTAGGCCTGATATCAGCTTCACAGTCAGCTATATTTCACGCTTTATGATAGCTCCTAAGGCTGATCATTGGATGGCAGCAAAGCGTGTGCTTCGTTATGTGAAGGGCACTTTTGATTATGGACTTCTGTATTCTTGGAGTTCTAATCCTAAACTCAGTGGGTTCACAAATTCAGATTGGGCAGGCTCTGTTGATGATAAAAAGTCAACATCTGGATATGTGTTCAGTTTGGGATCCGGTGCAGTCACATGGACCAGCAAGAAGCAGCAGGCAGTTTCTCTCTCTTCTACAGAGGCTGAATATAGAGGGACTGTTAAGGCAGGATGTGAAGTTGTCTGGCTTCGTCGGATGCTTGGGGATATGCAGATGTCACCAGCAGGACCGAATACTCTGTTTGTTGATAACGAAGGCGTTATCAAGTTAGCACGGAATCCAGTCTTCCATGAACGAACCAAGCATGTGGATGTTCATTGTCATTACATACGACAGCTGGTTGAAGACGGGACTATAGATTTGCAGTATGTTCCTACCTCAGATCAGACTGCAGACATTCTCACCAAGCCTCTTGGTCCTGATAAGTTTGTCAAATTCAGAGGACAGCTTGGTGTGTTAGATAGATTAACCATTAAGGGAGGGTATTACAATAATAGATAAGACGTCTATTATTAGTTAATGGTTATCTTGTAAATATCTTTAGCTTTAGTTTGTTTTCGTTTTTTGCTTTCTCTGGAATAGAATGTTTCTATTCTTTACGATCGTTTCCTAAGGAAACATCGTCTCATTCTTTTGTATAAATTGACCTTTCGGTCTCTGTTATTTATAAGCAAGTATTTACCAATTACCTCGTAATAAACAATTGGTCATAATGACAACCTATGGGAACACTGCTCCTTTACCTAGCATTGACTAGGCCTTTTTGTGGATGTCAAATCTTTGAGTAGTGATAAGGAGCTTGCCTCTAGGTGTAAAAAGGTGTCTAGTAATACTTTTCATAGGCTGATATTATTGTGTATGCAAATATTACTTATAGACGGTTGATACGTCAAAATGATAAACTCTATATAAAATTCTAGAGGCTTGGTCTAGCAAGAAAGGGAAAAAAGAATTAAAATGTTTTTTAATTATCATTCAGCTGAAATACCAAATATTTAGATTTTCATGTTTACAGATCAAAAAAATATTTAGATTTTCATGGAAATAATAGTAGCGAAGGCTTTTCATTGAGAAAATAATAGGAGACTCTACCACAAAATAAATAAAAGGTGAAATCTAAACCTACTTTTTAAGGAGGCTCATTTAGTTAGATTAATTAATTAGGAAGGGTATCAGAAGCAAAAGAATAGTCCTCAAGCCCTGTGGTAGTAGAATGCTGGCCGCTGGAGTTATCAGCAAAACCCTAGGACAAGCATCTCCATGTGACTGTCCAAATTTGTGCAAATGACTGCATAAGTCAATTTGTGGGTGAAATCAGAGATTAAGTAATGTTTCATGAACCTCAACATGATCCAAGTGTTGGTGATGATTGGGAGGCAATGAAAAGGGTACTTGCTTTGTTAATCAGCCCTAATGAGGCCTAATTCCTACAAGGCAACTTAGAGGAAAAGTGGTGTTAGGGGATTGATCAAAGGCTCATCTCTTGGGATATCTTGAGGATAGTTGATTGTACCTTTTTGAACCAGAAATTGGGATTGGATGTGTCCTTAGGAGCAAGTTATGACTAGTTGCTGGTCACAATCCTTGTAGCCTTCCTTGTGGGAAGTGAGTTTCCTTAGATCTTAAAACTTGGAGATTAAATTGTGAACTGATCAACTTGTTTGTTGGATTGTTCTTAGTGTGAGGGAGATTGGATTCCACCCTGAAAGTCAAGTGTAACCTTGAGTACCTATTGTTCTTAGGTTTGGTCTACGTAGCCAAGTTGAAAGATAGATTGTGGGTGTGGACTACCATGTGGAGTCCCATTTTATCTTGACAATAAGACATTGGGAAGATTTTGCTCATTCCAAACCTATCAAATGTGTTGAAGGACTAGATAACTTGAGGCTCTACACCAAGTACTATCAAAGCAATGTAAGATCTTTGGAAGAAGACAAGTTGCTGACATGGCAGACACTGAAGATGTGGAACTGCCTGGCAGGATGACAAATGTTGAATTGTTGAAGATTATTGAAGAGCATGATGCTGAGAGGAAACTGATGAGAAAGGAAATGGAAAAGATGAAGTAACAAGTCAAGAAAGGGAGTAGTGGAAACTCTGGTCTTGAAGAAGAGGTTAGTGATAGAGAAGAACATCTACAGGATGAAGAAGAAGAGATTCCTGCTGATCAGAGGCTACTTGTGAGGACTTCAAGATCCATGGAGAGAAGAACCATGGATGGAAAGCTTGCCCTACCTGTTTTCAATGGGAAGATGGATTCTGAAGAAGTCGTGGATTGGCTTGATGCTCTAAACAATTTCTTTGACTGTGAGGAGATACCTGAACATCAAAAGGTAAAAATTGCAAAGTCCAAGGTGAAGGGATCTGCCCTAACTTGGTGGAATTTCATTCAATCAGAGAGGATGGAATTGGAAAAGAATCCTATTGGTACATGGAAGAGGATGGAAGCCTTGGTAAAGGAGGCTTATGTACCTAAAGATTATGCAGTGGAACTTCAAACCAAAAGACAAATTTGAGACAGAGAGATGGATGTCTCTAGTTATACAGAGGAATTTCATAAAATTGCCATGAAATCAAATATGGTGGAGCCTGAAAGTGTTGAACTTGCAAGGCATATGCAAGGAATGAGACTCAACATTCAAGATGAATTGAGTCTGTGCTCTCCTAATACAGTCCAAAAATGCTATCAATTAGCATTAAAAGTTGAAGGGAAACTTAAGAGAAGACAAGACCAAAGTGGGAGAGGCAGAGGCTAGAAAGACTTCAACAACAAAGGAAGAGGGACAAGCAATGGAAGAGGACACAGCAATAGGCAATCTGGTGACAGTAACCAAGAGAGCAATCAAGCAGAAGGAAGTTCTAGAGGATCTTCAAGAGGGAGAAGAAGAGACTCTAGAGGGAGATTTGGAGGAAGAGGTTCAGGACCTCCAAGATGCTATAGATGCAATTAAGTTGGGCATATTGCCTCAAAGTGCCCTAAGAAACCCAGTAATCAGGTAAAAAGAAGGGCTGCTCTGATTAGGGAAGATGACAGTCAAGGAGATCAATCTCAAAACTCCTATGCACTAGCTGAGGAAGGGGAAAACTTGATGATGAGGACTTTGCTAAGGACACCTACCATACAAGAGCCACCACAACGGAAGTCACTGTTCAGGACAACTTGCAGAATTGGAGGCAAGGTATGTAAGATGGTGATTGACAGTGGATCTACTGACAACATGGTGTCTGCAGAAGCAGTGGAGAAATTGAAACTAAGAAGGATACCTCACCCATTCCCCTACAAGGTATCATGGCTCACAAAGGGTCAGCATGTTGTCATAGAAGAACAAGCTTGGGTGGACCTACAACTTGGAAAGTACAGAGGAAAGGTACTTTGTGACATCGTTCCAATGGATGCTTGCCACTTACTACTTGGGAGACCATGACAGTATGATGTGGAGGCACACCATGATGGGAGATTGAACACCTACACCATCAATCACAATGGAGAAAAGGTAACCTTCTTACCCATGTCTAATAATACAAAGGAACAAAAAGAATCCAAGTTTTTGTTTGTAGGTGAGGAGTTTCTAAAGACTGTCAAGAAAGATAGATCTCCATGTTTTGCTTTGGTGATAAAGCCACAAGACAAGAGGAAGAAGGTGGAAGCCCCTAAGATGGAAGAACCAAAGAGGAGAGTAGATCCTAAGGAGGTTGCAGACCTACTTGACATGTATGCTGATATCTTGGCCACAGATATTCCAAGTACACTTCCACCAGTCAGAGAAGTGAATCATAACATTGATTTGATTCCTGGAGCAACTTTGCCAAACAAGGCTGCTTATAAGCTCACACCTCAGCAAAACAAGGAGATGGCAGTACAGATTCAAGAACTCTTGGATAAAGGGTTAATAGCAAAGAGTTTGAGCCCTTGTGCAGTTCCAGTCCTCTTAGCACCAAAGAAGGATGGTACATGGAGGCTATGCACAGACTCTAGAGCTATAAACCGGATCACAATAAGGTATAGATTCCCCATGCCTAGAATAGAGGATTTGCTTGATCATTTGAGTGGAGCAAGGTATTTTTCCAAGGTTGATTTAAAAAGTGGATATCACAAGATTAGGATAAGGGCAGGGGATGAATGGAAGACTGCCTTTAAAACTAATGAGGGCTTGTATAAATGGAGGGTGATGCCATTTGGGCTATCTAACGCCCAAAGTACAAGATTAGGATAAGGGCAGGGGATGAATGGAAGACTGCTTTTAAAACTAATGAGGGCTTGTATAAATGGAGGGTGATGCCATTTGGGCTATCTAACGCCCAAAGTACATTCGTGAGACTCATGAATGAGGTCTTGAGACAATTTCTTGGAAAGTTTGTCATAGTGTATCTTGATGATATACTAGTGTTTAGTAAGACAAAAGGAGATCACTTGGAGTATCTTGATTTGGTCTTGAAGAGGCTACAAGAGGAAAGATTGTTCATCAATTTGGAGACGAGTGTCTTTTTGCAAGAGGAGCCTGTATACCTTGGGTTCATCATATGCACAGACTCTAGAGCTATAAACCGGATCACAATAAGGTATAGATTCCCCATGCCTAGAATAGAGGATTTGCTTGATCATTTGAGTGGAGCAAGGTATTTTTCCAAGGTTGATTTAAAAAGTGGATATCACAAGATTAGGATAAGGGCAGGGGATGAATGGAAGACTGCCTTTAAAACTAATGAGGGCTTGTATAAATGGAGGGTGATGCCATTTGGGCTATCTAACGCCCAAAGTACAAGATTAGGATAAGGGCAGGGGATGAATGGAAGACTGCTTTTAAAACTAATGAGGGCTTGTATAAATGGAGGGTGATGCCATTTGGGCTATCTAACGCCCAAAGTACATTCGTGAGACTCATGAATGAGGTCTTGAGACAATTTCTTGGAAAGTTTGTCATAGTGTATCTTGATGATATACTAGTGTTTAGTAAGACAAAAGGAGATCACTTGGAGTATCTTGATTTGGTCTTGAAGAGGCTACAAGAGGAAAGATTGTTCATCAATTTGGAGACGAGTGTCTTTTTGCAAGAGGAGCCTGTATACCTTGGGTTCATCATATCTGGAGGGATTATCAAGATGGATTCTGATAAGGTGGCAGCCATACTAAGTTGGCCTTCTCCAAAAAACATGTTTGAGGTAAGAAACTTTCATGGGCTTGCTTCTTTCTATAGAAAATTTATCAGAAATTTCAGTCAATATTGTGCACCTACTTTGGACACAACAAAAGGTGATCAGAGATGCAAGTTTGTTTGGACCAAGGAGGTTGAAGAAGTGTTTCAAATGCTGAAGGAAAAGGTGGCAGAGAAACCAGTACTTGCTGTTCCTAATTTCAGAAGGTATTCACCTTGGAGTGTGATGCTTCAAATGTTGCAGTTAGAGCAGTACTAAGTCAGGAGGACAGGCCTATTACATTTTTCAGTGAGAAGATGAATGACTCCAAGATAAGGTATTCATCTTATGATTTGGAATTATATGCATTGGTTCAATCATTGAAGAAATGGAGGCATTATTTGCTGCCTAGGGAATTTGTGGTTTTTACTGACAATCAGGCCCTTAGTTTCCTAAATGGTCAAGAGAAATTGAGTCAAAAACATTTGAAGTGGGTAGAATCTATTCAAGCATTTACCTTCACAATAAAACACAAGAAGGGGGTGGCCAACAAAATGGCAGATGCTCTGCGTGTGAGGAGCTTGGCAATGCAAGAAATCAGATTGCAGAGTGTGGGAGTTGATTCCTTGAGAGGAATGTATGGCAATGATGAAGGCTTCCAAGAAATATATCAGGTATGGTCTAATTTTTCAGAGGATTATCATGTAAAGTATGCAGATTTTCTAATACAAGATGGGTTACTGTTCAAAGGACACCAATTGTGCATCCCTAAATGTTCAATGAGGGAAAACATAATAAAGAAGAAGCATGCAGGCAGCATATGTGGCCATTTTGGCTTGGATAAAACTTTGGAGCAGGTAAGGAGGTATTATTTTTGGCCTAAGGTTCAGACTGATGTGAGAAAGTATACGGAGGCATGCACCATTTGTCAAAAGGCCAAGGGAACCTCTACAAATGCTGGTCTATACCAACCTCTACCTATACCAACTAGACCATGGATTAGTTGCAGCATGCATTTTGTCATAGGACTGCAAAGAAAACAAAAAGACTTTGATAGTATATATGTGGTAGTTGATAGATTTAGTAAGATGTCCCATTTCATTCCATGTAAAAGTACTAGTGATGCTACCTACATTGCTAATTTGTTCTTCAAAGAGATTGTGAGACTTCATGGTCTACCACAGTCCATAATCTCAGACAGGGACGTGAAGTTCCTTGGGCACTTTTGGAGAACACTGTGGAGGAGATTGGGCACAAATCTGAGTTTTAGTTCTACCTATCATCCACAAATGGATGGGCAGACTGAAGTGGTCAATGATCCCTAGGAAATTTGCTAAGATACCTTACCAAGCAGTATGGTGCAAAGTGCGATCAGATACTACCTCAGGCTGAGTTTGCATTCAATGATTCAGTGAATAAGAGTACGGGAAAGAGTCCCTTTCAAGTTGTTTATGGGTACAGTCCTAAGGGTATATTGGAGCTGAGAGACATTCCATCTGATGTTCCAATCAATGTTCATTGTGACCAATTTGCTGAACATACGAAGGATGTCCACGATCAAGTGAAGAAGGCATTGGAAAATAGTGCAATGAAATACAACGAAGCCAAAGACAAAGGCAGGAGAGATGTGCAGTTGCAGGTTGATGATTTGGTGTGGGTCTACTTGAAGAAGGAAAGATTGCGAAAGGGCAAGCACGCCAAATTGCTGATGAAGAAGGTTGGTCCATGTAAGGTGTTGAGAAAATTGGGAACAAATGCATATGAAGTTGAACTTCCAGCACACCTTGGCATTTCACCAATCTTTAACATCTCTGATCTCACACCTTATAAAGGTGATGTAGATGAAGGAAAGGAAACACATTTGGAGGAGTTTGAAGAAGATGTTGCAGCATCACCTTCCCATGCAAGAAAAGAACCGCAGATGATCTTCGACACTAAGATCATTAAGAAGACCAGAAAGAATATCTACAAGAAGTGCTTGGTGAAGTGGACAGGTTATCCTGAAGAAGAGGCTGTTTGGATGGATGAAGCTGATATCCATGCAAGAAAAGAACCGCAGATGATCTTCGACACTAAGATCATTAAGAAGACCAGAAAGAATATCTACAAGAAGTGCTTGGTGAAGTGGACAGGTTATCCTGAAGAAGAGGCTGTTTGGATGGATGAAGCTGATATGAAGAGGCATGACAAAAGTTTGCAAGAACTCATCTCAAAGGGACTTGAGATTAATCGACCCTGGGAGTATTGTGCAAGAGCACACTCCAATGCATCTTCGTCAAGGGAATAATGTATTAAAACTTCTCCTTATGGTCTATGTAATAAGTCCTACTTGTAAGGCCAAGGAACACAAGATGCATTTATAAATCTTGTCATCCACCTTGTGTCAAGGGACACTTTTTATGCATTTTATGCCAGGACTAGGAGTCTAGGTATTAGAAGGTCTTTAATATTGTTCTAAACATGTTTTAAGGCCTCTAGAATGCAAGGAATAATGACAACTTGCTGTTTTGCAACTTATTGCAAAAAGTTGTCAAAGTTGCTAATTAGCAATTTTTGCATTTTTTGTTGTCTTAATGCAAAAACGTTCCAAACCACCTTTTGGTTGGAGGGACTCCTACGATCTGTTGAAATAGGATGGAAATGATGTCCTATGACAGATTGGAAGAGATATTATACAGAAGAAGCACTGATTCAACAGGAAAACTGCATTTTTGGTGATTTTCGCTGTTTTTGGGCATTGTACGCAATTGTACAGCCTGACATCATTGAATGGCTTACATGGTTGGATAAAGGACTGAGTCACCTTTCATATGCAATTGGTTTGAGTCCTTGAAGTGGAGTAACAAGCCTGTTAGAGAAGTTTTAGTGCTAACTGCTCTATTTACAGCCCGTACCTGGGGTTTCACCTTAAATTGCTTATATCTTGCAAAGCCACCATGGGAAAAATCTGATCCTTGGTGATTTGCAAGGTATGGCATTGTACTTTAGAACTTTTGTGGTTGCAGATTGCGATAATGCTGGCCACTAGCAAAACCCTAGGACAGGCATCTCCATGTGACTGTCCGAATTTGTGCAAATGACTGCATAAGTCAAGTTGTGGGTGGAATCTGACAGTGAAATCAAAGACTTAGTAATGTTTCATGAACCTAGACATGATCCAAGTATTGGTGATGATTGGGAGGCAATAAAAAGGGTACTCGCTTTGTTAATCAGCCCTAATTAGGCCTAATTCCTACAAGGCAACTTAGAGAAAAAGTGATGTTAGGGGATTGATCAAAGACTCATCTCTTGGGATATCTTGAGGATAGTTGATTGTACCTTTTTGAACCAGAAATTGGGATTGGATGTGTCCTTAGGAACAAGTTATGCCTAGTTGCGGGTCACAATCCTTGTAGCCCTCCTAGTGGGAAGTGAGTTTCCTTGGATGTTAAAACCTGGAGATTGTGTTGTGAATTGATCAACTTGTTTGTTGGATTGTTCTTAGTGTGAGGGAGATTGGATTCCACCCTGAAAGTCAAGTGTAACCTTGAGTACCTACTGTTCTTAGGTTTGGTCTAAGTAGCCAAGTTGAAAGATAGATTGTGGGTGTCGACTACCGTGTGGGATCCCATTTTATCTTGACAATAAGACGTTGGGAAGATTTTGTTCATTGCAAACCTACCAAAGGTGTTGAAGAACTAGATAACTTGGGCCTCTGCACCATTTTTCTTTTGACAGTCTATCATAATCATAGCTTGAGTCCTAAATTGCTTCCTAAATCTAATTAATTTATGTTAGGATCTCGGCTTCAATTGCAAAAATATTTCCAAAATCAGTCTTATTCCAAGCTTTGACTTTGTCTTTGACTTTCCTTAGCTTCTTGGCAACTCTAAACATAGCAGTTCCATCAATGCAGAGTGAACACCATTCCTATATCTTATCCCAAAGTTCTGGATGCCCAAGCCATATTTTTTCAAATCTGAACGAGAAATCCCTTTTTATATCCAGAGATTCCAACACCAAGGATATGGAAGAATGATCTGAACCTATTCTTGGGAGAGCAAAAAGGGAGCAAGAAAAGGAAGACAACCAATCAACAGTGATCAAGGCCTAGTCTCACTTGAATACACTCCTCCGCCAATCTTCTGTTCGACCAAATAAAATCAGCCCCTTGACAATCTACAGCAATGAGGGCAAGGTCATTGATAAGAATCACATGATCCATTCTACTATCGAGATCAGCCTCCAAGCCACCCTTTTTCTCATGACTCCTCAAGGGAGTGTTAAAGTCTCCCATAATAATTCATCTATGTTCTTGCATCACAACATTTCCAATTCTTTCCCAATATCTAGCACCTCCCCTCTTAATATTTGGAGCATACACATTCAAAATGTTCCAAGTATCTCCATCTTTTAAATTAGAAAACTTAACAGTCGCGATATTATTTCCTTCATAGAGAAGCTCACCTTTAAGTTTGGATGAATTCCACAAAACAGCGAGGCATCCCGAAGCCCCATCCAAATTTAAACCAGCAACTGCAAAATTCATACAAAATTTAATGGTCACCACTATGTCTTTAATCATATTTGTCTCTTATATCAAAACAATATCAGGTCTATGGTCTCTAATAATATTTCTCAAAACATCCTGCTTGTGTGTTCCATTAAGACCACGAATATTCCATGAGATAACTTTCATTTTTTCTTTAGAGAGAGGGCCTCCTGGATGGTCAGTTGAGTCTCATCTGCTATATTCTTGCATACCTCTTCCTCCCTCACCATACTTGTCATTTTCCTTCCTAGAGTTTTCGGTTTTGCTCCCACATCCGCTTTTATTCTACTTCTAGTCGCAGCTGGAGAGGCTGGTGAAGGATCTCTATTGTTCTTCTTCTTTTGTTTCCTTTTGGAAACCATTTCCCATTCCTCCTCATAAAAAGTGTCCCCCTTGTTACATCCCAAATTTTTGACCTAATTTTAAACTTGCTCATAACCGTTGATTTTAACAGATTTTTCTTTCATGATCATGTGAAGTAGGTAGTTACTTATACCCGTTGCATTAACTGTTAATGAAGATGGTCGTTAACTATTATTTTCTATATGATGTTTAGCAGTTGCGTAATTTTGGAATTTTGGTTAATAATTTTAAGTCTTTCAAATGTTTATATGAAAATTATTATGGAATTGTTATTATGGTGGTAATGTTTCACGGGTGATTACAGGAGATGATGAAGGGGGGGAAAAATTGCTAAATGGGATCATCGGAATGGAATACTTAGTCCAGTCAACAGGATCGACAAGTATGACTTCAAACCTCTTTGGTAAGGACTTAACAACTTGAACACAAGATACATCTGTGGCACCCACATGAGCTATTTAAAAATATAATTTGAGAAACATACAATAATTGAGTTAAAATATAAAACGTAGCTCAAAGGATTTAAAAAGATCTTTCACCATATTATTATATATATACATGTGTAAATATAGATATAAAATGAAGTGGCATCGTCAAATTATTTTCTTATTATATAATGATGCTACCTCACTAATATATATTTACATGTACATATATAAATATAAAACTATAATAATATTCAAATTATAATAATATTCAAATTATTATAATATTCGAATTATTATAATATTCGAATTATAATAATATTTGAATTATAACCTTCCAACTCTTTTTTCCATCTTTGTTCTTTCCTTGTTTATAACCAATTTAACACTTGACATGATTATTCTTATGTTATGAAAGCCAAGAAGTCACGACTTGTTTCCTTTTGATGGAAGCCGTGAGAAGAAGGCGGACAATATATTTCAAATGCCGCCTACCTTGCTTGCTACATTTTTCAGTATTTCTTCCGCCTCCCCATAACACCCGACTTCATATTTTTCTTGTGTCAATTCTCTGCTATTACCAATATGCATTTTCCATTCATAAGTATCATCATTCTGTACTTCTTGCCATACTAGTGTTTCTTGCTGAACATATAAGTTCCTATACACTCTAGTGACGTCTTCAAGCATCTAGAGGGAAGCTGATTCAAATAGATTTGCAAACTTCAGACAAATCCAAAATTTATATCAAGTCATGTGTTAATCATTCCAGATTGTGATATTCCAATGTTTTAAAATCAATTTTCCATAGCAAACAGCTAGGCTTAGAGACTTCTTTCCTTTCCATGAATAAGTTGTAAGCTTTGCTGAATATTCCATCTCATTTTTATTGATTTTTCTTCTTAACTTTCATAACAGCCAGAATCATCGTAGAAAAAGTCAAATAGTATCTCTTATGGGAGAGTTTTCCAAATGCAATAAAACTTGAAATGAAATATGTTGTATGGAAATCAGAATCCAATATTATTTTCAATTAGTCTCAAGAACATAAACTTTTAGGTCACAGTTCATGATAAGTATTGTAAGCTGTGAAATCCTTCTAAAATTTTTGCATAGAGTAGATTGCTCAAAAATTCCAAACACCTAGGACTCACCGGTTGTTTAGTCAAATAAGGTGAAGAGGTGGAATGAATCTGCAAGAAAGTGGAAGAGAAATTAGATATGAATAATAAATTAATTAAACATAATAGCTCAAGCTCGTCCGTATAATTGTTTCCTGTTGTCAAGTCGAGTGGTGGTGATCGAGTTGTTGGACTCAGCAGAAATCCTTGGCCAAGGTAGTTTAAAAGCATGTTTTCCATCTAATGATCACGTGGTGTTAGTGGTGCCAGTTATGCAAACATCTCCGTTTCATAACTGTGCGAACATTCTAAACACCAGAATGCTCAGGTGGCTGGACTAAAAACATCCCAAGCTCGATCCCGAGGTAGGGAGGGCCTTTCTAATTCAATAGATTGTGTGGGGATAAGTATGGTCCAAGGTTGGGAGGTTAAGCCTATATTAATGGTTCTCTCACCAAAGTCAAAGCTTGCACAACCAGCTAAAGACCCTCTGAATGATACTTGTATGTTCTTTTCTTCTTTTTTTGTTAAGCATTTACTTACTTGTATGTAGAAAGGATAGTTAATCGATAATTTAGTTATTTCAGTTAATCAGATATTCAGTTATTTTCAATTGATCATATATACAGTTATATTCAATTAATCATTAATCTAGTTATTTCGTATGATCATGGATACAGTTATCTTCAATTAATCGTTAAACTAGTTATTTTCAGATGATCATTGGTATGGATATGGTTATTTCAGTTAATTGTTAAATCAATTAATCTCGTATGAAAAGGATTTTCAGTTATCTATCAATGAATGTTGGAAAATCTTTATTTAAATTGTCTTTGTTTTTTATATGAAAAACCGTTTGTTACAACCCCCCTTCACACTGATCAAATAGAGGCTCCATATTTCTTGCCAGTGGGTTTAGAGCTCTTGCCTTCCTATCTTCAACTAACTCTAAGGAATACATCTCAAAACCACCCAAAACAATACATGGTTGGGAATCCACAAAGGGAAAAACGTTAGGAGTGGTGCTTTCTAAGGACTCCCTACTATTCTGAAGCTCCCCTTACTCCAAAGATTGTTCACTTGCTGAGTCGAGAACTATTGAAATATTCTCCAAGTCTTCATGGAAGGAGTTCGAAAAGCCACCTTCTTCCATAGGCTTCACCCCTTCCCCCTTTCTCTAGTTCCCATTCAACAAGTTCACCTCCTTACACCTAGGACTAGAGTTGCCTATCTCTTGATTGACAGGGGCGTTCTCTCCCTGTGAAGGTTCTGCATTCTTATTTGTGTCAGGTCCTTCCATAATGGGGGCTTCATTCTTCGTATCATTTTCCTTCCCTAGGTTCTCCAAAGCCTTCTCCTTCTTTCTCCATACCTTCTTTTGTGTTTTCCTAGCTTTCTCTTTCACAACGAAGGAGTGACATAACTTGGCTATATGTCTTGCCTTCTTGTAGTGAAAACATGCAAATGGGGCACTTTCATAGTCTATCATTTGCAACCATTTACCTAACTTGGAGTGGATTTCAACGACCTCAGACATGTCCTTGCCACCCCAACGCATATCCTGGCATAAGTAAGCCTTCTCTCGGACGCTGTCACCGAGTCAATAAACAGGAGCTAACCAAAAGCACTAGCAATACCACTGAAAATATCCTCATACAGCCTCACCCAAACAGGGGCTTGAACAAAGAAAGAATCATTCTAAATAAGGTTGGTAGAACAAATCTGAAGGGCAAGAGAGGCCTTACCAATCACCCAAGCTTCAACACAAAAAATCCTCATTAAGTCCTCTTGGCAAGAGAAGGAGAAAGAGAGGAATTCTTTCGCCATTGCAGAGATCTCCAGTTGGCCTTTCAGGTCCCATTTTTTTCTTAGCAAAGGTTCTAACAACATCAATGTTGGGCCTAGGACCAACAAACTTTCCAACCAGAGTAGTCGCCATCAGCCCAATGTTATGATCAATAAGCTCATCAGGGACCACAATCTCAAATTTCCCTTTCTCTTTATCTGAAATGCCTTTAAAATCTGGGAAGCTAGACTTACCCATCAATTTAATTCCAAAAAGAGTCGACCAAGGTTTCGTCCATATCTTTTCATCTTGCAATCATTAGGGATCACAAGACGAACCAGCCTTTCTATTTTCACACCCCATAATCCCAGCTTCTAAGGAATCTCTAATTTAGCATCTTTCTTCCAATTGTCCTCTTTCCCAAAGTCTTTTTGAAATTTTCGTGGGTCCCCATCACGCTAGCCATTCTCAGCCTGCCCAAAATCGCTAGGATCGTGGGAACTAGCATCCTCTGAGAATCACACACCCTGCTTGAAACACTTATTGCTCACACTCAAATTCAAATTTCCTCCTCCCTCCCCACTCGCCATTTTGAATGCAACAAAAATTGCTAGGAGAGCGATTCGTCTGGAACGGGCTAGGATTTCGCATCCAATGAGGACAAATTCTGGATGCGTCCGGAAGCCCTACGGAAGCTAGCAGGAAGCCAGCCTGGCTTCCAGACACATCCAGGAGCCTAGCTTCTAGACCCATGCAGGAGCCTGCAGCTGGCTTCCTAACCAGATGCATCCAGGAGCCTGCAACTGCCTTCCTGCCAGCTTTCGCAAGGCTTCCGGAAGCATCCGAGAACATCCGCAGGATAGTTAGAAACCAATGTCATAAGTTCTTTGTTAATAACTTGTCAAAGCAAAGCAAATAGACAGGTTATCATAGAATTTAAACATTTTGCTTCCACTAATGGTTGAAATCTAGGTCCATTAATAGTTTGGAAAATTCTTTATCATAGAAATAAAGATGTCTCGTGCCTTAGAGTTTACTCTAGTCACTAGTATTCCACAACTCCTATGATCGTAACACATTCAAAGCACCTTCATTTTCCATTATCCTAGTTCTATTTCAATCCATAGTAGAACAGAAGGCTATTATTACTAATGCTTGTAGGCCAAGCTATGGAATTGCAATTCTAAACAAATATCTTCCACATGGCCAAGTGGCTTCCATCTTTGGCAGAAGGCAAGAAAATATTCTTTGTTGTTTTCTTATTAGGTAATTCAATCACATTTGAAAGTATATATATATATATATATATATACGTTTCCTCCTGCATCCACATGCAAAAAAAAAAAATCCACACATCCCATATCCGCTTCTAAAATCCGTTTCAGAATCCACATCCGAATTGGTAACTAAGAAAAATTGTATTAGTGAATGAATGTTTCAAAGCTACAATGTTACTATTTACACTTTAAACTTTACTGTTACACATGCGTGTTTCATGGAACATTTGATGTCATTGGTTTCAAGAATTTTACATACATTTATGATTTGACAACATTTATAATTCTATATCTCTATCTCATATGATTCTATGTTTTCTATTTCCTTCAACTACAATTTACATTTCACGTATGTAATGAATTTATCATTTATGTTCCTTGTTTATGTATGTTTGATTCTATTTAATGATGTTATAGAGTGTTTAAATTATACTCAATAAAGAGTGCATGAAATTAGTTTTTAAATTGTTACAATCTCTAAATTTCAAGGGTTTTATTCACTTTAACAATTCGTAGCCGATTCGCGAGCCAAGACGGCCTTGCTGATTCTGATCCACACCCGTGTTTTGGTTTAATGGTATTCAGCTGTAAAAAATTGCAAGTAATTTTGAAATTTCTTAGAAGGATTTTGATAGGAGCAAGGTAAGGGTGCTCAAGTATATAAGATGCAACAGTTTCTGAATTAAATTGTGAATATTTTCACTTCGTGTTGTTTTTAATTGTGAACGCTTTAAATTTTGACATCCTAACCAAAGTTCAAAAAAAAAGTCTTCTCAATATGCCTCAAAGGTAAACCTAAATTCTAGGTCTCTGCCAAATGAAAGCCATAGTACACACCATAAACATGATTTGAGATTAAAAAGAGTTGCATAAACCCTAAACCCTAATATCAATAACCTAACCAACAGGCCACCAATAGACGCTCTCCGGTTTTTATCACTATGATTACACTTAATTTATGAAAAAACTCTCAATCTTGTTCTGTTACCCTAAAACTCATATTGAGTGGTCAACTAAAGAATGTATATTTTCTGAAGAAAAATACGGAATTATTGTAGCGAATCTTGCTCTCGAGTGCAAAGAATTACAGCTCACTCTTCATCTAATTCTTAAAAAGAAGGAATGCAGAAGTTAAGGTACGTACTCAATTCAGCTGGATTGTATGCCGTCTTGGACTTGGCATTGGCAAAGGCGGGCAAGGATAGGCCCTTTCCACCCAGATGTTTCTGTTTCTGAGATTGCTTAAAGCCATTTGCTTTCGGCCCAAGATGGGCATGTACTTTCAGTGTTTGCCCGCCATCAAAAAATCCGCTTTCCATCATTTACAAATAACAAAGCGAAAATATGATTAAGCAATTAAATGTGCAGAGCCGTCGCTGCGCGGAAAGTTCAGTTTAAAATTGGAGGTTGGTTACAAACTCAAATGACAATGTGCCAGCACTCTTTTTAAACTTTGTGCTCTAAACAAATTACATAATAAAATAATAATAATAATAATAATAATAACAAGTGTAAGTGGTGGCAAGTCCTTGTCTTGAATATTATAACACTAGTTTTTGTATGTACAACGATTAGTTGATAGGAAATTTATCTTGTATTAAGAAGGAAACTGCTGACAAAAATATTAGTAACAGCAAAAAAGATGAACTTAAATAACATGAAGAAAATAGTGGAAGTGGTTTTTTTTTGATTTGGTTCTAATTGAATAGAAGTAACATTCTAAATAATAAAAGTTATTTTTTTTTAAAGAACAAAATAAATCTAGATATTATATATAGAAATTTAAGAATGTGCTACAAGCTTAAATAAAGATAGATAATATTGTAATTGGATCTAATCCAACACTTATTTCACAATACATAAGAAAAACTATTTAATGACATCTCAAAGAACTCAATGAAAACATGATATTCAATCAAAGCTATTAATTTCATGGCACAAAAAGAAAAAGAAACCCTCTTCATACAAATTTAATGGATATGTTAAAACAAAAGAAATCTATGAACTTCGATTAAATTTGAGAAAGAAATCAAAAATTTAATTAGAATAAAAATGACTTGTAAAAAATAGAAACTTGTCATAACCAAAAGAAATTTATGATCTTTGATTAAATTTGAGAAAGAAATAAAAAACTAAATTAGGATAAAAATGACTTGTAAAAATTAGAAATTTGTCATTATCTAAAAAAGAAAAATGAATGGAAGTTTCACTATTGGAAGGTTGTGAATGTTAAAATTATTATTTAAAAAAAAAAAGGAAAGTTTTATTACCAAAAAAAATAAAGTTTCATTATCAAAATATCCTAACTAAAAATTATAAAATTATTTATTGTATTTTTTTTAGTTTTGATAATTCAAAATCAAAGTTAAGATTGATATTATATACAATATATTTTATTAATGCAAGTTCTTCATAATATTAAAATAAATTATATAAATTTATAATTTATTTTAATTTTTTATATTTAATTTTGTTATTTAGTTGAATTTCATTATTATAATGAGTTTTAGTTTTACAATTTAGTTGTTAAGGTGGGTTAAATTAGGATATGCACAAAATAAAAATATTTTTTGCAAAAATCAAGCAAATGTGAGGCCAAAAAATTAAGAAACTATATCTTTGTGGTGGGAAAAAGTAAGTTCAAACAATCATATTTATTATTTTTTATAATATATGAATTGAATCAGTAAATATGTCAACTTTAGATAACTTCAAATTTTGATAAAATAGTTAATTTTATTAGTGCAAAATATAGTTGAATACAGTGATACAATAAAAATAAATTTAAACATGCATTGAAATAACTAAAAATAAAATTGTCTTCAACTATAATTTTAAATAATTAAAATTAATTTGATAAATATCAAATAGCAAAATACCTCAATAATATTTATAGTTTTAAATTAAAATAATTATTCTCTTATGTGAAAATAGAAATTTAAATTATACAACACTGAACAGTTTTAAATATTTTAATACTATACCACTCACACGTTTTTATACAACACCCAAATCATCCCTGTTTCTTTTTAATATTTGGCAAAAAAAAAATTGAAGGTGTCAATAAATAGACAAGATGCATTTCACACTCTCGAATAATGAAATATGTTAGTAAATTCTACTTAAAATGTCTAATTGGAAATCCCTAAAATTTATATTCTTCATCCTAGTTACATAAATACTCTTAAATTTAGTGGTCAGTGCAAATAGAGGGCAGAGACGTGGAAAAAATAGAAATTATTGATTATACTGAAGACATAGACTCAAAAAATGAAATAAAATAAAGTAAGGTTCAGATTGAACAAATTTTATTTGCTTAATTCACTTTTTCTATAAAGATTTGCATGTTCTCTCATGTGTTCATTAAAACAATAATTTTGTTTTGTCCATACAAAATAGAGCATTAGTTTTTTTAACAAAAATAAAATATTTTCAATTATTAAAAGTTTTTGGAATATATTAAAAGACTCATACAAATAAAAAAGGATAAGGATAAAGAGATTGCTATCACAATTCAATGTGATTTTTGATTCATTTGTACTCAAACAAAATTAGTATTGAGAACATGTTTACAAATGCCCATTTAAAGTAATAACCCATAACTTACAAAGTCTATGCTGATGAGTTTTAAAACAATAAAATCTAATGTGAGAATCAGTAAAGCAACTATGTGTAGTGAAATTAAGCTAGACAAAACCCCTGTAAGTCAAGCCAGTCAAGAGAAAGAATGAAAGCACCAATCAGGAAAGCACCTGCCACACAAAACATCTCTTCAACCATTTGTTTGAAGGAAAGTCCTCCATTCAATTTGTTGGCAGCATAGATCATGGGAAAAACTTTTTCATCTTCACAAATCCATTTTATTCACTCTGAGCAACTCCACCATCATGAGCTTTCCAATTTGTTGAATTCTTTTGAAAAAATTAATCTATAGCTGTTTTAAGGCCAGTAAAGACATGCAAAAGATTTGACATAAGTTTCTAAATTAGAAAAAGCAGAAACAAATCATATAACTAATTATTCAAAATGAAATGAATTAGAAAGAAATTTGAAGAAAATACGAGAAAATTAGATAAATTCTAAAATGATTGGAAAGTAGTTCAAAATAATCAAAAAAACTATTTTACGATGGGGCTGACAACTTTCTGACAGAAAATTATAAAAACTGGGAACAAAGCTCCCACATATAAGCCTATCAGCTTAATAAGAAATGTGTGTGTGTGTGTGTGTGTGTGTGTGTGTGTGTGTGTGTGTGTGTGTGTGTGTGTGTTAATATAGTTATAAATAAACAAAAGACGCAAGCATCATAGTTCCTGCCATATGCACAATGGTTTTTTTTTTTTTTTAAATCGATAAACAGCCAAGGCCTTGATTAATTTTATTAAATCAATATTTTACAGACAATAGCTTCACTTCGTTCAAATGGGCACTGGTAGGAAAGAACAGAGAAGAAAACCTCCAGGCTTGCCTAGGACAAACGTCTTGTATTATTACAATTAAAAGGGGCATACCCCAGTCAAATAAAAAATTATAGCAATACATGGGCATACCCTCGATGATTGTATAAGATTTGATTACAAATATATCGCCAATGTCACAATCTATAAGAGCCAATGTTGAAGCCAAATAAAACTGTCATATACCTACCTTGATCACTCATTCCTCCTATTGAGCTTAAAACACCGACATTGTTAAAACATGTTTTAATTAGAATCATAAAAAGAATAGCTTGAAGGTTCCAAGCCGATCTATTTCATGTTTTTATTAATAAATAATCCATCTTATTAAATAAAAACAACAATAAAATACATCCCATGTTCATTCATTAAATGACATGAGGAGGCCAATAATAACTTGTCTCAACTACTCTAAGGGTTAAATCATGAAACCTGAAACTAAGCCAAATAATCAGAATATCCCATAGTAAAAAGACCACAAATTTAGCCAGAGACATCATGGAAACCGAAAGAGAGGGAATGCAAATATCTCAATCCCTGCATGGAACATGCCTTACTATGAACAAGATCATAAACATACATAACCTCCATCATATGATAGTACAATTAGATACCTCAAAACAACACAGTTAAGAATCTAATCACCATTGTAATATTAGCAACAATAATAAACCTGAGGCTATAATGAAATAAAGATCCACTCCCCTAAAAATACTAAGTCTAGAGGGCTACTCTAGAGTAAAACATGCATAGAATTGAGCGAAAAACTATAGAAACCCTATGATGACAATACCCATGATCGAACTGTAAATCGTAAAACGATCTTGACAACCCCTCAATTAACCAATGTATCTAACTTACATATGATCAAGGATAAGCCTAATATATAAGACCAATATAAAGTTTAACCAAAAGGAACTACCAATTATTATAAACTAAAATCGATACTCCATCAACTCCTTTATTGGCAAGTCAATTAGCTTTCTTATTTCCTTCTCAGAAAATATGGCAAACTTGAGAATCTTTGATACGATCAAGGAGCATAAGGACTTCTTTTAATTTAGAGTTTAAGACCCAAATAGGCGTCCCACACTTCCTCACTACATTTAGAATAATCTGAGAATCATCTTCAACGATGACCTTAGACAATCCTAGACTAATACAAAGCTATAAACCTTTATCAAGTGCTTCTAATTCTGCCAAATTATTAGAAGTAGGAGGGATGGGTGAGGCTAGCTTCGCAACCAACTTGCCAGAGTCATCATTAATAATGCAACTGATACCTGCCACACCCGGTTTACCTTTAGTAGCGCCATCAAAATTGAGTTTATACCATCCATATGGAGGAGGAACCCATTTGCAACTAGCCATGGCCTCCTTACTTTTCTTCAAATAAACAAAGGGCGGATTAATGAGATTGGGCCAGTTCTTTTTTCATAAGTCCATCCCGATGGAGAAGGATCCCTCTTCTTTGGTCGATTTCCTAAGATGAGAGTTCAACACCTCCACAATGGATGCTTCTATTTTTAGTAGCAAACCTTCCATACTCATTTCTGTATCCTGAAGGATGTGACAAATTCTTTCCTTCCATAACTCCCATACAATAATCAAGGGGCAAATATTCCAAATCTTATTATAAACCCCACGATCCATGCTAGTAGGCCATGAAGAGAGAAGATCTTGAAAAGAGTTTGGCAAAGGAGTAGATCGCATAAGTCGGGACCTAAGCCACTCCCAACATGCTTGCACATATGGACAACTATAGAAAAGGTGGTCCACATCTTCATTGTTATGCTCACATAAAACACACCAAGATGGGCCTATGATGCCAAATCTAGCTAGTTTATCGGCAATCAGGATTTTATTTTGAAGGGCAAACCACAAAAAGAATCCTGCCTTAGGAAGACAAGAAGCATCCCAACATAGTTTGAGAGGCATCTCAACTAGCTTCCAACTTTGAGAATGGACTAAAGCCGTATAACCATATTTCACACTGTATTTACCATCCTTAGAGCCAACCCAAATGAGATCATCAAACCTTTTAGCTTGTTTAATACACCTTTCTGACACAATCTTCTCATAAGCCTTAACTGAGTCGGGATCTAATCCTAACCCATCAACTGGATGCCACCTCCACTGTTGGAACCCATCAGAGCATGTCTTAATCTTATAATGATTGACCTTATCACCCCATAAGGATGTTAGCTTGATTTTGAGATTATCATGACAAGGGGAAGAGGGAATCAGAGGATATTTGTCCCATGAGTCCTCCCAGAATAAGGCTTTATCCCCCAATCGCACATCCCAAGTCAAGAACTTATATATTAATTTTTGACATTTAGACATAAAGTTCCAGCACTTCGACCCTTTCGGCAAGCTTTTCATCCTAAAGAGTGACAACAGGTCTATCGAATCAAGATATTTGTTATATAAAATCTTGGCCCATTTGTGGTCTCTTTCCGAGTAGAACCGCCAAATAAGTTTTGCACCTAATGCTTCATTTTGCCACTACAGTTTCTTAATCCCTATACCCCCAAATTCCTTAGGTTTGCATAGATTATCCCATTTAATGAGGGCTAATTTGTTATCATCTTCACTATCTTTCCATAGAAAGTTTCTAAGTTTTGTCTCAAATTTTGAAATCATACACTTAGAGAGGAGGAGACAAGACAAAGGAAAGATAAGAATGGCAGATAAGACCGAATTGATTTTAGTTGTTTTATCGACCTTTGTGAGCCACTTATCTTTCTAGCTGCCTATCTTTTTATCCATCTTCTCAACCATGTCCAACCATACTTTACTAGATCTCGAGCCTTTTTCAAGAGAAATACCTAAATACTTACATGGAAATTGCCCCTTATTGAAACCCATGATCCTACAAATTCGATATTCCATGTCTAGATTAGTATTCATAAAGTATGTTTTAGATTTTCCTTTATTCACCTTCTGTCCTGAGGCGTCCATGTAGGACTGTATAATATCCTTAAAATCCAAAGCCTCGGGAATTGTGCTCTTGCCTGGCAAGATTGTATCATCTGCATATTGTTGGTGAGTGATGTTAGGCAGATTTCTAGCCATAGTGATACCAAAAATCTTGTGTTTTTGGTATGCGTCTGAAACCACTCTTCCAAATGCCTCTGCCATAATGATGAAGAGTGATGGAGATAATGGATCTCCTTGTCTAATACCTCTTGAAATTTTGAAGAAACCTTTAGGTGTGCCATTAATAAGAATAGAGATCTTAGGAGTGGAAATAAATTTGAAAATGAGGTTATTCCATTGATGGGAGAATCCAAAGGCTTTGAGAACCTTGCAAAGGAAATGCCAATCAACCATATCATAAGCCTTTTGTATGTCTAATTTCATAAACATACATGCTTCTTTATTTTTGGATGCTAAATGGATAGTTTCTTAGATAGTAAGAATACCATCCAAAATAGATCTTCCCAGGACAAAACTAGTCTGCTCTTCAGAGATCATCTTTGGCAAAAGTCCCTTAAACCTATTTGCCAGAATTTTAGAGAAGATTTTATATATCGTATTACACAAGGCAATAGGACGAAAGTCTCCAAGATATTCCGGCCCATTCTTCTTAGGAATCAAAGTGAGAAAACAATAATTAATTTCGGCCAACAAAGCTCTCCATTCCTAGAAGCTTCAATGGCTTTCCATAAATCTTCCCCCAAGATATCCCAACATTTTTGAAAGAAAAAGGCCTAAAAACCATCAAGCCCCAGAGATTTTTCAGGATTCATATTAAAGACAACTGATCGTATTTCATCCAAAGTGATTGATCTATTTAATTTTTTGTTGTTCTTAGCCGAGATTAATTTAGGAATAAATTTAAGCATTTTGGATTGAGCCTCCCTATCTGAACCTTCATAATTATTTAACAATCCCTAGAAATGTGATATGAATATATCTGCTATTTCTTGAGGATTATCCGTACGAATACCCAAATGATTAGTGATACTTGTGATTTTGTTTTGAGATCTATTATATATGGTAGAATTGTGAAAAAAAATTGTGTTCCGGTCTCCCTCATCCAACCATTTGTCTCGAGATTTCTGTCTCCAAAATATTTCCTCTTTGGAGAGGATACCTTCCTGTTTCGCAAGAAGTTATTTTTCTAATAGGTAACTTTCATTATTCATGCCATGCTTAATAATTTATTTATTAAGAATCTTTAATTTGTCCTCAATTTCCATCTTTTCTTTGAAGATATTGTTAAAGTGCTCTCTATTCCACCTTAGGATCTTTTGTTTTAATAGTTCTAATTTAAAAATAAATATAAATATCTTGGAGCCTTCAAAGCTAGCTTGTGTCCATCAAGCTCTAATATTCTCGATAAAATTAGGATCTTGAAACCACATCTTTTCACATTTAAATGGATTTATAATTGGTTTAGAAGGTTTAGAAAACTCAGCACACATAGGAAAATGATCTAATCTTCCATATGGCATGATGGAGGATTGGAAGTTTATGTTACAATCAGCAAAATTTCCCAAAATAAAAAAACCTATCCAGTTTTTCTGCAATATATGCATAATCCTTCATTCTATTATTCCATGTGAAAGTGCCATTATTCAATGGAATATCTATCATGTTATGTTTATCAATCCATGCTTTAAAATCTAAAGACGGTTGAGAAAGATGTTGCAAGCCTCCTATCTTTTCTTCTAAGCTTAAAATGGCGTTGAAATTGCCACCTATCACAATTGGACTGTCTTTATAATTGAGGAAAATAGAACTTAATTCATCCCATACATTTTTCTTTCCTATATGACTAATAGGACCATAAATATTAATTAAAATGAATTTCAAGTCTGATTTCAAACTCTGCACACTGGCACACATCTAATTGTTACTAAATTCTAAGCAATGAATATCTACTTTCTTAGAATTCCAAATTATACCTAAACCACTTGACGCACCTACAACTTCCAAAAAGATCGATTCCCACACACCCAACATCTTATTAAGTTTTAAGCCTTTTGTCTGATTCAATTTTGTTTCCTAAATTAAAATTATTTCTGAATTAAAAGTTTTAAGATATTGTTTAATTAACCCTTTTTTGCTAGCAGCATTTAAGCCCCTAGCATTCCATGTGATGATCCTCGTGAAGCCCTGGGAAGACACTTCCCCTTCCCAATATTAAGTAAGTCATCTGCTTTTTGCAATGTCCATTAGCCTCTCTTAATTCCTTCACAGATTTCCTACCTCTTTTACCCTTTGATTTGCCATATTTTGGAGAGCTCAATCCTTCCCGATTCAATATTTTGTACTAAAGAAGTCTTGATATCCCCTGTTTTGTCTAGCTCTTCATTTTCGATTTCACTAAAGATCTGAATCACTATTTCACACTTGTCCACATCCATAAACTTTAGTTCTGCCATGTTACAAATTCCAGTACTATTAATTTCGTGATTGACTTCTGATATGTTACCATATTTCTCAGATTGTTTCAATATGTTATCCTCCATTTCAATCTTTATTAGATCCCTTATGAGATCTTCAATTGTATAATCTTTGCCTCCTAGCTTGATGATTCTTTGAATTAAATTCTCCTTCTAGGAGGTTGTACTATTTTTTTTATTGTCAAAGCTAAAAACTTGAATTAGCTCCTCAGATAGCTGATCTAAGTCCTTGTCTTCTGGATTTAAAGTTTCATCCTCTGAAGGGATATTCAAATCTTTGTTTAAAAAATTATGGACATCTTCAATAATGGAACCTTCTATCCTTTTACCCTTATTAAGAATATCTGAGTGGTTAACCTCTGGAGTAAATGGTGAGGTCATGTAGTCAACCGGAGTCTGCTAGAATTTGGAAAAGGAACTGATTCCTTTTTTGGTGGGAGTAGATGTCTCCACCTCAATATCTTGTGTCTGCTGCTGAAAAACTTGCCTTTCCATCTTCGGTAAGATATTATCCTCACCTCCATCTATTTGAGAAGCAAAAAGTAAGGAGTTTTCTACTTCAACTATATCATTTTTCTCTGAACCTCTTGATGCCCTGCTTTGATTTTTTGTTGATTCTTTTGTACCTGTAACTTCCTCTCTTGTAGTGCTTACTATATTGCATAGATCTTTCCTGCTTGAAACCTTATCTTCTTCATGATCCAAATGTGATGGGTAAATTATTTCAACTTCCTCTACACTGCTTGCTGCCTGATTCTGATTCGTATTTGCCATTTCCTCTTTGTTTGTCATTTCTTCTTTTTCCTTTGTATTAATCCATTGTTTCAAACTTTTGGAGGTTTTCTTATTCTTCTTAGATTTATACTTTTTTGTAACCTCACAATTTTGAATTAATTTTGGAGATTCTTCGTGAACAATAATAGAATTCACATTTATATTAGATGTTGTAAATCCCTTATCCTCACCAAGATCTCTTAATTCTGAATAATGCATATCCTTCTAGATCCTATCTTTGTCTTTAGGCTGAAGAGAGGAGTCAAAATTTGCAAATTTAATGCCCATCCTCTTTCTGAGTTTGTAAATTGATGGAAACGTAGTCCAAAAATTTGAGGTAAGAGGAAGATTTTTGATTCCCATACCATTATGATCCTCAATTTTTCTGATTTCTGAGATTTCTCCTTTAAATGAATGAAGATCTAACTCATAGCTTGTCTTCTTTATTATTACAGTTTTGTGAATAATAGGCCCTTGATTGAATTTAGTCTTGATTAATAATTTCACATTGTTATCAAACTGGAAAGACACATCAATTCCTATGAACTCACCTAAAGTTGGCCCAATCAATTTGAGTATTTCGATCTTATTTAATTCGGGTGGTAAGGACAGAATATTAAACCAAATTGGACATTTAACATCTACATCTACTAATTTAAAGTTTGGAGACCATTCAACAAATTTAACACAATGACCATTGAAAAAACACTTTGAAACATTCATAAACTCATTTTTAATAGCCTTATCTAAGCAATTCAAATAAAGGACATTATCAGCAAAGAGAAATATTCTTACCTGACCCCGACAATTTTCTTCAAGCCAATTGGACAGAAAAAGCATTTATTCTCTAGATCTAGTCCAAATTGCAAAGATTTTGAGGTTTTTGCATTCTAGCCATGCGTCTTCGCATTCTTCATTCTGAATTAAGATGGAATTATCTATGTCTGCATTATGAACAAAATTTCTTGGAGATTTTGCCATACTCCTGCTACCTCTTTTAATAGATCTCTGATAGGGGGGAATGTAGGGTTTAGGGGATACATCATTGGACACATCCAAATGTATGGAATTTTCCTAGCAAGGATGAAATGAAGCCCATGCTGATTCAACTGGAGGAGATAAAACATTGCATGGGATCGAGGAAGCATATTTTATCATGTTGAAAACCCAGATTTTATGATTTAAGCTTTCTATGGTGAAAAATGAATGTGGTCAAAAATTACTCAACAAATTTGAGCTATGGTGGTTGCAATTTGTATGACATAACCCTAGATCCGAAGACTTTCTAGACAACCCTTCATTCTGCAGAAGAAATTTACCGTGTTTAAGCTCATTATGATTGTTAGATTCAACTAGAATAGAGAATTTGTTTCCGGTTTCAACAACATATTTAACATTTGATGTATTGCAAGCTTTTGCAAAGCTCTAATAATGACTATTCCTAGGGCATTTGTAGTTCCCATTTGCCCATTTGGAGCTGTTCGCATGTCTGCTGAAATTTGTTGCTCTGCTTTTGTTTGCCATTTTTCTTTTTTTAGCCCATATGCACAATGGTTGCACTGTTGTGGGTTGAAAAAATAGAAAGTAGAAATAAGTTGGAAAAAATAAAATTTAGAGAAGAAAAAAATTAATAGATTTGCATTGATGAACATGGAGTAGTGATCCGATTGCTAGTCAATAGCCAAATGAACAAGGACTTCATGTCCCTACACTAGCCACAATGTTGTTTGAGTGTTGGCCACTAAAATTTATAAAATCTTTTTAATAAGCTCAGAAAACTACACTGATGGAAGTACATTGTGGTGACAAAGGAGCAATAACAAAGTTACTGGAGTGAAGGCCTTACAACTGAGAAGAAGCGATGAATGGATCATTTATATTAAAAAAAAAAGGAAAAAAAAGATACAATATGGGATTCCACCAATGTGATTCTTTTGTTGAGCCACGTATATCCAGAAGAAAAAAAAGCCATTATTAGTTGTATTTTAAAGACACCTTGAAGAGAGAGTTAAAGAGATGTATTCCTCATAATAATTAGAAAAGAAGGAAAATAGAAATTTATATATATGAAGACCAAAGAGAGATAATGGTAATAGAGATTTATAGATAGAAATGAAGGATACAAAGAGATTTAAAAGAGAGAATGATATGTTTTTATAGGGACAATGAATAGAGATAGTTGGAAGAGAACTTTAAAAAAAAAAGATTAAGGATTGTGTTATTTTAAGAAATATTTAAATAACAATTATAAAATTGAGTTTAATCAATGAAGTATTTGTTTCAACCTTTTCCAATATAAATTCAAATATTAGATTTCAAAATATAAATTGTTGACTACTTGATCTAAACCAACAAAAGAGTTAGTAAGTTTGAAGAATAATATTAGTTTTACAAATTTTTAAATGCGAAAAAGAATTAAAACAAGATTGAAAAAAAATAGCTAGCCAAACATAGTGTGGAAAAAGTTAGCATTTTACGAATTGACAAAAATAAGGGACAATATAAAACTAATAAATATATTTAAAATATTAAATATTAAATATTAAAAGCTAAATTAAAAAGATTTTGTAATAAAATTTATTTTAAAAAATAGTAAAAAATTATCAAATCATTATATTCTTTAAAATATACTTTTGTTGTGTCAATTAAAATAATCTTATTTGTTTCCTGTAGTTTTGTATAATTTTTTTAGCTAAATCTACTGTGAGTTAAGGGTGCTTAACTAGTAACCCTATGTTTTCATGTAAACTTAAATTTAACCGCAAATTTTTAGTGTCGCAAGAAGGATGAAGTCCCATAAAGCTACTATTTTTCTTCATATTAATTTTTTTTTCTTTAGAACAGGAAAAAAATAGTAATAAATGTAAGAGGAAAATAAATTTATGAAGATGTTTTACTTTTTTTCCTAATAAACAACACTATTATTAAAAATTATATTGAAGCTTGGTAATGTTTTTAAGAAAAAATGGCGAGCAGACACAAAAAAAAAAAAAATGCGAAAAGAGTGAATTGCATGAATTTTGTCAGACATCGTCCAAATAGACTTTCAAAACAAAACAAACATAGGCATTCGTATCCAATCAAACCAAACATCTAAGGTTTGAGAAGCCCTAATGCGCAGAGACAAGTGGAGGATTCTGGATATGCAGGCATAACTGCAGTAAAAACTTCCAACATTTTTGTCCCTCTGGCAGATTTTTAGAATGAGAAGGGCGGCAATTTTCCTATTTGATGCCCTTTGCGGGACCCCTTTTGTCATCCTATTGAATTATGGAGCAACGCATCATCAGTGTTTCATTCTGCATCCAGCCTAGACAAGCAAATATTTGTCTCCAATTCTACGAAATATGCCAACCGAAATCTTAATCTTATTTATTTAAGGCAAAAGGGTTTCGCTTTCCACCCATATGTAGACTCTCCATCTCATTTGAAGGTTTCCCCTCCATTGCATTCTCCATCTATCTACATCCCACCACATCATAGGGAGCCCCTCACTTATCAGTTGTATTCTATGCTTCCTAAGGATATTAATCAATCCCTAGCAGATCATGAAGACATGGTTCTCATCATCAGCAATCAAGATAGTGAAGAATGCTGGCAAGAATGTTAAGAGGTTGGTTTGTTCTCATCATCAACAATCAAGACAGCGAAGAATGTTGGCAAGAATGTCAAGAGGTTGGTTTATTCGCCTTTTGGAATGGCCCTAAAGTAGAGATGCACAATTTGATTAACTGGGTGGAGGAATTCTGTGGCTTCCAGGTAAGTATCTTGCATTACTCTGACAAATTAATCTTTATTCATTATTGTGATGGGACGGTGAAAAATGAATTTCTTAAGGTTTCTAAATGCATGTTTAAGGGCCATGCATTAAATTTCTTTGATTGGATTCCTAATTATAGAGAGGATAATCTAGATTTAACTATTCCAACATGGTTTGTTATTAATTCAATCCCTCAAGAACTAAATCAAATAGGTATTTTAAAAAGAATTAGTAGATCATTAGATATGTTGATTGGTTTGGATGCACCATTCAAAAGATGTAATAATGTAAAACTTCTTATCAAATTTCAAGCTAACAATACAAATCTTAAACCTATAAAACTAATTACAAATAGATCAACATACAACTTAAACTTTCAGAAATATGAGGGTAAGATCTTAGAAATAATCAAGCTTGATGATGAGAGGAAGTCTTCCTTCAAAATGTTACTTAGAACTTCAGATCTCAACAACTCTTTATCTATGATTAGAATGAGGCATTTGAGTATGTTGCAGGAAGAGTATGAATCAGAGGAAAATATAATAAAAAAATAAAAGATTCATCAGATATTTCAAAGGCAAAAGTAGGAAAGGGTAATAACCATTCATGCCAAAAGAACGGAAGACAATGGGACAGAACTAATATATCTCCAAAGTGTAAAAATGGGAGTCATCAAACGAACATGATTAATTCAACAGAAAGGAGCAAGGTCAAATTGTCTCTGTTGAAAGTGCTTAGACAGGATAATAACCTTTGTTTCATGGAAGTGTCTCCTAAAGCAAACAACAGGCCAAAGTTACAGAGTATTATTGTTGATAACATAAAACAAAGAAAGAAAGAAAGGAAAAATAAGAGAAAGAAAGAAGTTAGAAGGGCAAAAAGTGAACTAAAGAAGACACAGGTACCCAAATCAGAGAGCAATACGACTCCAGCTAATATGCTAAGGAATATGGATAATATGGAACAAGCACTCTTATTTGAAGTCTCGGCAAAGAATGAAAGTGATACAGATGACAAAAACACTAAGCAACATTGGGCATAACCATCTTAGGAAAATTCAACTTCAGACATAGAGTCTCCTAAGTGGCTAACCAAATTTTAGCAGACTCCCTCTCCAAAAAGAGAATATTCAAAATTCAGGTTCAAAACAAATGTGTCAGAAGCATGAAAGTCAAAAGATATTCCTATTCAAGACTTCTAGGATTTTTTGAACCAAAAAGTGGATGAGAAAGAAGAGTTAGAAACAGATTTGCTCAAAAAGGAGGAGATAGATTACATAGAGAAGCTTCCAGAAGAACTAAGTCGGGTATTTGATTTCAACAATGAAGACGACGATAACATGGCTCAAAAAGAAGAACTTCTGTAGAAAGTTTTATAGATGGGAGGAGACAATTACACTTTTACAAATCTTAGAAGGGATCTATCATCAATTGAAGAAGAAGACAAGTCAACCAAGAATACACTAACAAATAAGAGAAGCTATGAGGATGAAGATAAAATGACTGGGTTACATCAATGTTTAATAGAGCAATTACTTCAAGAGTTGGAAACAGATGAAAAGGAGATTGAGGAGAGTAATAAAGCTCAAACTGTTAAGAGAGCACTAGAAAATTTGGATCATCTGGGTATAAAAAGGAATCTTGAAGGAGTCAAATTTCCTAATTGTGGCAAGATGTCAGCAAAAAGAGGCAAAAAATTGCATAAGGAACTAAGAGAAGTAGATGGTAAAGCTCGGGAACAACAAAAAATCAATCAACTTTTCAACAAAGGGAAGGGGAAGAGCCTTCCCATGGAACCAAGAAGATCACTACATGGAAAGTTAGGGGCCTTAACACCCCTAACAAGAAAAGAATTTTAGAACAAAATTTAAATAAGTTTGAATCAGATATCATGTTATTACAAGAAACCAAGTTAAATAAGTCAGAAGGAATTAATTTAGGTAAAAAGCTAGGTAACTAGAGTTGTAGCAAGCATGAATTTGTAGGTGCATCTGGGGGTTTAGGGTTCATATGGAATCATAGGAAAATTTTGTTAGACATTTTAACATCTAGGAATAATTGGCTTAGTGGTTTAGTTAATAGCGTGAAATCAAATATCAAGTTTATTCTTTTTAATATATATGGGCTAGCAAGTAATTTAGACAAAAAAATAGTTTGGAAAGAAATTAGCCAGTATATGGGAAATTTTCAGAACACTCCGATAATTCTAGGAGGAGACTTCAACACAATATTAAATCTGAATGAGAAAACCGGGGGAGTTCAACAGATCTCCCAATCCATGAAAGACTGGTGTGAAGGTCATAATTTAATTGATATTCCTGGTAGCAATGAGATTCATACATGGAATAACAAATGGAAGGATTTTGCATTTATTGCAGAGAAATTAGATAGGTTTTTTATCAAAGGAGATTTAGAAGTAAATAATCTAAATATTCAGTGCTTGATTCTTCTAATTGTTGGCTCTGATCATTTACCTATCATATTGGAGCTAATCGAACCCCATAAACCCACTAGAAATTCATTTAAATGTGAGAAGATGTGGTTTTTAGACTTTAGCTTCTTAGAAAACATCAAAGAATGGTGGTCACAAGGTGATTTTGAAGGATCAAAAATGTTTATTTTCATTTCTAAAATGAAGATCCTCAAAGAAAATATTCTTGGATAGAACATATATCATTTCAATAATATTTTCAAAGAAAAATTACAAATCGAAGATAGATTAGAAGAATTAAATTCAGAAGTTATCAAATACAAAATGAATAATGATAGCTATAAGTTAGAAAAAGAACTGTTGGCTAAAGAAGAAGATATCTTGACCAAGGAAGAAATTTTTTGGAGACAAAAATATCGAGAAAGGTGGTTAGAGGAGGGTGATCAAAATACTAAATAATTCCATAATTTGACTCTCTACAATAGAGCTAAAAGTACTATAACAAGGATCAGAAATCTTGAGGGGATAGCGGCAGATAAACCTATCAAAATCGTAGAGATGTTTGTGGACCACTTCCAAAAAATATTAAATAATTTGGAAGGGTCAAATAGAATAGAGCAAGACAAATTGATTGAAGTAGTTCCTAAATTGGTTTCTCCAGAAGATAATAAAGCTTTAAACAAACCAATCTTGTTAGAAGAAGTAAGGAAGGTAGTATTTAACATGAATCTAGAGAAATTTCCTGGTCCAGATGGATTTCAGGCCTTTTTTTATCAAAAATGTTGGGATATAATTGGTAAAGATCTTTGGGAGGAGATCGAAGCCTTGACGAGGGGTGGCTCACTATTGTTAGAAATTAATCATTCTTTTCTTACCTTAATTCCCAAGAAGCCAGAGCCTGAGAATCCCGGTGATTTTAGGCCTATCACTTTATGTTATACCATTTATAAAATCTTCTCTAAAATTTTAGGTAACAGACTTAAATTAATTATGCCCAAAATCATTTTCAAGGAACAAACAGGTTTCGTGCCGGGCAGATCCATTTTGGATGGCATCATAATCATTCAGGAGACTATTCATTCGTCCCTTAAGAACAAAGAGGCCTGCATGTTTATGAAATTGGACATTCAGAAAGCACATGATATGGTAGATTGACATTTTCTCTACAAAACCTTAGAAGCATTCAGTTTTTTCGTCAATGGATTAATCTTATTTTTAAGTGTATTTCTACCACTAAGATTTATGTCCTAATCAATGGGTCGCCTGAAGGTTTTTTTTGAGATATCAAGGGGAATTAGACAAGGAGATTCATTATCCCCATTTTTATATATCATTATGGCAGAAGCTTTTGGGAAAACTATTATGAAAGCATATAACAATAGATAAATTAAAGGAGTTACTGTTACCAAGAATATTCCTAACATCACTCATCAACAATATGCAGATGACACGATCTTGCCAGGAGAGAGCTCTCAGAAGGAGGCAGTCAATTTAAAGTTAATCATCGAGAGATACATGAAAGCTTATGGGCAAAAAGTAAATGAAGCCAAATCGGAAATATTTTTCATCAACACGGAAGCCAAGGTGGAAAATCAAATTTGTCAGATTATGGGATACAAAAAAGGTGTTTTCCTATGCAAGTATCTCAGTATAGAGTTAGAGAAGAGTACTAGATCATGTAAGGTATGGCATAACACTTTGGAAAAAAGGGGAGCTAGGATTGGTAGTTGGAAAGATAAATGGCTCACGAAAGCAGGTAAGAGCATTAAGATAAGATCGGTCTTATCTGCCATCTCGACTTATCCTCTTTCTTGTCTTCCTCTTCCTAAACACCTCCTCCACAAGTTCGAGGTCAAGCTCATAAACTTCCTATGGAATGATTGTGAGGAATCCAAAAAATTGGCTCTCATTAAATGGAATAATATTTGTAAACCTAAGGAGTTCGGTGGGTTAGCCATCAAGAATCTCCTGTGGCAAAACAAAGCATTAGGGGCTAAACTGATTTGGTGCCTATACTCAAAAAGAGAAAAAAATGGGCCAAGATTTTGTACAATAAGTATCTTATTGCAGAAGATCCCAATTTGATTTTCAAAATGAAGACTCTTCCAAAGGGATCAGAAAGCTGGAATTTAATGGTTAAGTGTCATCATCTAGTAAGAAAATTTCTTACTTGGGATGTTGGAAAGGGAGAAGATGCTCTTTTCTAGGAAGACTCATGGGATGGACATCCACCAATAGATAATAATCTTGTCCCTATCAGTCTCAAAGAAAAACTTATCAATTGCTGGGGGAGGAAAGTCAGTGAATACAAAATTAGGTCCAATATGAATAATCAATCATCATGGATATGGAAATCCATGGAAGAAGTAGATCTAGATCCTGAGGAGATTATGGCTTATAAAAAAATCATTTATGCTAGGAAAGTCAAACAGATGGAGAGGAAGGACAATTTGAGCTGAGCAGCATCAAATGATGGAAAATATAGTGTTAAAAATGGTTATAAAGCTTTGATAAATTCCAAAAGATGGGAGGAAGTGGAAATCCCTCTTAATCTATGTTGGGATCCTGCTTGTTTGCTGAAAGTCATCTTTTTCTTATGGTTAGCTTTTCAAGATAGGATTTTCACGACAGATAGGCTCAGTAAAATTAGTCTAGTAGGACTGTTGAGATGTGCTCTTTGTAAGAACGATTGCGAAAATTTTGACCATCTCCTATATAATTGTTTTTATTCTCGAATGTGTTGGGGATGGCTCATTCATAAATTTGGTTAGCACTCTCCATTTTTTGAAAATCTTATAGATTTTCTTATTGGATGGCCATCTCATCTTTGTAAAGGCATCTATAGTAAAATCTAGAATACTAGTCCTTCTATTCTCCTATGGAAGATTTGGAAAGAAAGGAATAGGAGAATTTTTTGTGATAGAGAGATGAAAACAAAAGAACTAATTCTAAAAATTGAAGCAAGTATAGTGGAACATGCTAATTCCTATCTTAGGAAATCTAGTATGGAAGAAGGCTCATTTTCATTGTGGGATGGTCTAATAAAAAAGAGTTAGCCCAAGTTGATCAATCCTCCACTTTTCTACAATAAGAAAAATAAGGAGGCAAGGAGAAATTGTAAATGGTCTCCTTCCTTAAAGGGTTGGGCAAAGCTCAATTTTGATGGAGCGACTAGAGCCAACCTAGGGGTAGCAGGTATTGGATGTATCGTCAATAATGACTAAGGCAAGTGGTTAGCCAAAAAAGCTATGTCCATCAACCCTACTACTAACAATTTGGCTGAGTTCACAGCTTTGGAAGAAGGTCTAAGAATATGTCATCATTTGGGTATATCTAAACTTATAATTGAGGGCGATTCTCAAATCATTTTAAATGTAATTAGGAATAGATCAACTCCTAATTAGATTCTCAATTTGAAATTAGAAGAAGTCATCCATTTTCTCGATAAGTTTGAGGATACAAGGATATGCCATATTTATAGAGAAGGTAATAACAAGGCAAACTCATTAGCAAAAGCAGGGATGGATGGTGCTAATTTTTTGAAATTCTGTCAAGGGATGTAATTGTATTGTAATTTTTATAAAACACTTATTTTTTAGTTATTATTGGTATTTTGGGATATGGATGTATTAGGTATTATATCAGATTAGTTATATGGTTAGTTAGGGTTATTAACCCTTGTAATTTATCTTGCACAATTAATTAGAAAGGAGTTTATTGGTAATTTAGGGTTACTTTAGTGGCATGCTATAGTCATAGATTTGATCATGGGGTTTGGAATACCATCATCAATTTTCAAGGTGGACAGTACCTTGTGAATTAGAGCTAGACCCCTAGCATGGGGATTAGTGATTATTAACTAAGTCATGTGTCGACAGTCTGTCCATTAATTATGACATGGTGATGAACAGATAATTTGTCAGACCAGGCTTCTAGGATCTTCGAGATCATTCAAAATTAGATCGCTGCCTTTTATATCAATTCTTGGTCACTATCAGGAGGGGTTTGTAGAATTTGGAAATGGACACTAACATTTGTGTGTTTCACACTTTCGAAGTACGAACTATGGCATTCCTTGGAAATGTTAAACTGGAAAGGTGGAATAAAATCCTTAGGGTAGTGGACAGCATGACAAGAATTATAGTTAGTAGAGTGATTGGTGAAGGTGTTTTTAAGTATGATCATTCATGGAGGACTAACAATGATGTTATAGGCATTTTCATAGGATGCATGGCGAAAGTTGGTTTCAAAAAATGGGCCATGATTTGATTATGCCTAAACATCTTTGAATCCACTTGGTGCATAGGCATCGAGGGAACAATTATGGATTTAGATGAAGAATTGTGTATACCTCTCCTTGAGATTTACATGGAGCATCCCCTAGGGAGTCTTAACATAGGCAACATCCCCAAACGCCCAACCCTAATTATCAGGGATAGGGTTGCCTTTAACATGGAATGACCCAAGATGGAATCTTGTTTCCATTTTCTTATGGGTTGGAGAAAGATTGCATCTAGGGTGGGTCATGGGTGGATTGTAAATTATCTCAACCTGCACAAGGCTTACGTCCATCCTGGTGTGGTTTTTGATAACCTAGAAAACTTGGGTTTTTGCACTCCTAATATTGAGAAAACAAGTAGAGAGAAATCTACTTTTGAGTTTTCTCCTTTCTTCAAGGCTGAAAATACTAATGATGTGGTCAAAGTCATAATGATTTACTAGAAAAAGTAAGGGTTGGCGTGGAGAGGATGAGATCTTGCTTCGGTTTGTCTTTGGCAACTAGTCCATGCAGCATCACCTACTTCAGAATCATAGCTATGGGGTTAGATGTATTTTGTTTTCTTATCTTTTCATCTCAGCAAAGGTCCCTATTTTTAGGTAGCTTTAGTCAATATTAGGTTTTTAGAGTTAGGGTTGTTTTTATTTCTGAGACTATAATGAATTCAATTCAGAATCTAGTGCGCCTAGACTTCTATTTAGTATAATGGTTTATGTTTTTGATGCCACGTATATTTGGTCATAGATTTATTAAGATGAGGTGGTATTTTATATTTTAGATAAGGACAGATTTCTATAAATCTCTTTATGTATATTGGTTAAAATATTAAAAGGCCTAATATGGTTGGTTTCTAATTACGCTATGTCTGGTATCAAATATTATGAAGCAATTTCCTTTTATTTGCTTTTCTTTCCCATGGTTATCTCGAACCGATACCAGCTAGATTTGAGTTTGTATGTATTTTAGGTAGGTTTTGTTGGATTAAATTTTTAGTTTCGTTT
>CM053791.1:657144486-657244486 GCA_028749045.1 Cupressus sempervirens
CTGATCGAAAGGTAAATGTACTTGGCTGAAGATAGATAGATGTCAGATTCTGGATAGTTAGTGCATAGAAATTTGGTTAAGATCTTGACTCCCTGTACTTGCAAAGCAATCAACAGAGAACTCGCATATGCCTCATCTACAAAATCTTTGTGGGAAATCTTGCCTCCCTTGTATCCTTATAATTATCTATGCAGGTGTGGGATTTTTAATAATCCTCTCTACATCTTCAAAAATGTTGTACACGATTACAAAATTTGTGTAAAAGATATTTCAAGTTTTAGCTTCACAAATTCTTTGCAAGTTTTTCTTAGCAACAATTTTTCTGAGTTCACGCTTTTTGTAAATTAGCTGAGAATAGATTAATATAAAGTTGTGTCTTCTATTGTCATGTCTCTTGTGTCAATCAATAATAGCCAAAGTGTATAACACAAACTTTAGTTAAAAAGAGATTAATAATTTATTTAATCTTTACATATTTAATTATATTGTTACATATATCTATATAAGTCAACTGTAATATGATTATAAACATAAAACAAAAATAGCTTCAAACTTAGTACCCATAAAAAAGCAAATAATATATGGTTTTTAAATCAAAAATTTAAAATTTACAATAGCAAAATAATAGATCAAATTCTGATTTGCAATGCCGCTTTAAATCCCATATTTTTCTAAGTTTTTATGTCACTATTTCTATATTTTATTTTAAAGCTCCGGTAAATAAATTTATATGCCTGGCTCCATTTATTTGATTAAATGAAATGATCTTTCTTACAGAAATGCTCACCTGCATTTGCTCCAAGAAACTTTTTACTCCGAATGTTACAGCTTGTTTGTTAGTTGATTTTGTGGAAATGTCATAGAATTTCACAAATCTTGTTTTTGTTTGGCATAATCAATTAAGAATTGTTCTAAAAAATTTATAGATAACCTGGAATTTATATGATTATGTTATTTGTGAAATTTAGTAACACCATTAAATTTGACCCATCTTCAACAATTCCATCCAATAACCAAACATTGTTTCCCGTCCACTACAAGGTAGGGACTCCTGCTTGCTCTTGTTGATTAGATATGCATTTATGTCTTAGGTAGTGAGGTGGAAGAGAAAATAATTACTTTTTGGAAACTTTGGTTAGTTTGTCACAACTATAAAAAAGATAAAGCTATCATTAATGCATGTCATTATTATTGTTGGAAAAATATGTGTATTTTTGTTAAGGAAAATTATCTTTTCTCCCTACCAAAAATAGTACGGACCAATAGAATGAACACAAAATGACATTTATAAAATAAGGAAAATGAAAAATAAATATACACATTGTAAGTTGCATATAAACTTTTAATTTATTAAATTTGATTGGTTAATCTAATTGAAAAATTGCATTCAATGAATGCAATAGTATCCTGCCTTTGACAAGAACTAATAAATAAATAAATAAAATTGCCAATATTACAATAGAAGTTATATAAAGATATATTAAATAAATAATTTGAGATAAATATAAGACACTTAGTGCTTTAAGGTTTTGTTACTTTCAAGACATGTCTAATTTGAAGTATGACAACTTCAATATTACATTAAAGGTTTAAAAGGATTAATTATGTTTATTATCATTATTTTGTTATGGCAAAATATTTATGCAAGGGTTTAATTTAATTAAAATATATTGTATTATTCTTGTTAATCAGTACAATTAAAGTATTTTTTACTACATTCAAAACATGTTATATAATTTTAACATTTTTGCATAAAAAGGTAAGAAGAAAATGAATTTTACATTAAAAATTACTTAATTTTCATACTTTCAATGCATTAACTCAATTTATTAAATAATTGTCATTTTACGTACTAACATGACACATATCCTTATCTATTGTGTTTTATTAATTCCTAGGCTAATTTTAAAAATATATAAATCAATTCATTAAATGAATTGCTAATGTGTACCAAATGAGTGCATATTATATTAAAATCAAAATATCTATGTATATTGTGTTTTACTAACTTAGATACTAATTTTCTCCTACAATGAATTGAATTAAGATATATTTAGTTAGTTAATCTTATTTTCTTTCATTGTTCCCATTGAATTTGATATAGATTGTGAAGATTGTGATGGCAATGATATCAAATGTCTTGATAGTTCATATTTTGAATTCTTTAAATTATAATTAGTGTAGAAAAAATGTGCAATGAATTAGTTTAATTAAAAAAAATTATAATCTCCTTCCTAACCAATAGAGTTAAAGTATTTTTTACTATGTCAAACATGTTATATAGTTTTAACATTTCTACATATTTTTCAATTCTACTAAATACTTATTATTTGAAATCATATTGGATGTAAGAGGAAAAGGTAAGGAGAATAATAAATTTTACATTAAAATATAACCTAATTTTCCTATTTCAATGCATTAACTCATTTCATTAAATAATTGTCATTTTGTACAAAGTGGCATGACACATATCCTTGTAAATTGTGTTTCACTAATTCCTAGACTAATTTTAAAAAAAATCTAATTCAATTCATCCATCACATGAGTGCAATTATATTACTAGTGATCAATAGTTAGGTCGATAGAAAGATATCTTTGTATTGAAGGGCAATAATAAAAAATTGAGTGATTTTTATCTAATTGAGTGTTAATCATTAGCTATATATATTATCATGTATAATATATATGTGAGTGCTCCTTTTCTTCAAGACCTAAAGAACAATAGCATGATGATGCCTTCATATTGTTGAGTTGAGTGTAGGGAACATTGTTGATCAATATGTTGTATGAAGTATATTTTGGGACTACCCCTATGTTAAAAACAATGGAATGTTATCTTTAAAAACTTTTCAACTATTTCATGGAATTGGAAGGATGATGTTATTGCTAATTCTAATATCTTAAGGACATCTTAATGTTGTTTTTTTTCAGGTTTTTTTTGTTGTCTTAGATATCAGATCTATAAGGAATCCGCCGGCCATGGCTCAGCTACAACAACCAAGCTTCAAAGTAATTGCCATCTTTGCAAAGTTTCGTCATGTCCTCTCAATGTTGTTATTTATTTTAAACGACGTATCTCTCTTCCAACTACTTGGTGTAATTCTTTGTAACCTTGCCTTGTTTTATATATATAAAATGTTGTATATACCATATTGTTGTTTATAAATCAAAACAAACTATTTTTTTCCCCCTCTTATCTTGTTATGGATTCAACCAACTTGTAACATCTTCAAAAATTGCACAACAATAGATTAAATTTTTTTAGATGTAGAGACTTTCGAGATTTGGTTATGCTAGTAGGGTGTTTTGGAATGAGTATAAATATATTACATAGAGAAATCTTTCAAAATAATTGAGAGAAGAAGTTTAGTTGACTTACTACTTATTTAATTATGTCATGTACTTTAGAGAATTGTATGAAATGTCAATTCAAATGACTTTCTTTACCTTTTCCTATAAATCCACAATGCTTGTGTATCTAAAAGTATTTAAATGGATGATACGAAAGTAATTAGAATACACATGGAACACCAATTTAAAATGACTATTTCTTACTTTTAGAAATAAGTCCTTGAGTTACACACTAAGACAAAATTGTTAAAGAAATTAGAGATAATTTTTTTAAAATAATTTTTTATTTGTTTATTATTCTACATAAAAAATTATAATATTACTATAATGTGATTCTCATGTTTTTTATATTTTAGCTAATAGGTTATTTGTTGGAAATTGATTTTCTTATGGAAAATTTGTTGGCAGAAAAGTTGTCAATTTGGTCGAAAATTTGTAAATCCAGCCGATTTTTATTTCATTCCATTTTTAACTTTTGTTTTGATATTTATTAGTTGTTATCTCCACTTTTAACTATTGTCTTTATTTTTCAATTTATTTTTAAAAAAATTACTTGTGATCATCTCCATTTATTTAACTTTTGATTTTTAAAATTGATTTAGATTTTAGTTTTTGAATTATTTTAATTTATTTTTTATATTAAAGTTTAGTTTTTTTCTTTAAATATTAGTTTTTAGTTTCTATAATTTATTTAGTCAACAGAATATTTGTTAGGGACGTTGCTATTTTTTCTTTTTTTCTTTTTTTGTAGTTTTCTTATTAATTTTTCATAATTATTTTTTTGATGGGATTTTCTTAAATGTTTTTTTTTTCATATTGATAAATTGAATTTAAATAAATAATATTTATTAATCTATTTAAAAGATTTTAGTAAATATTATGTTATTTAAATTAAAAATTTATTAATAATCTAATTTGTGCACATAAGATTATATTTTAAATCTCCACTTAATTATGATTTTTATTTTCCTATTTATTTAAAAAATAATTACTTGTGATCTCCACATTAGCTTATGTTATCTCTTCATTTAACTTTTGATTTTTAAAATTGATTTAGATTTTTATTTTTAAATGATTTTAAATTATATTTTATTAGTTTAGTTTTTTATTTAAATATTGTTTTTTGTTTCTATAATTTATTTAGTCAATATAATATTTGTTAGAGATGTTATTTTTTTGTATTTCTCTTATTAATTTTTCATAATAGATTTTTTGATAGATTTTTTAAAAATTTGATAAATTGAATTTAAATAAATAATATTTATTAATCTATTTGAAAAAAATAGTAAATATTATATTATTTAAATTAAAAATTATTAATAATTTAATTTGTTCGCATAAGATTATATTTTAAAAAATAAATTCATTATCAAGCACCTATTGACTTATCCTGCTAGTATAAAATTGGGTTGGAAAACTCACTAAAAAGTTAGAGTTTCTTACCCTTGTACGTTAGTTAGGTCAATATAGTAACATAAAAATTAACCAAAAATGCATGCTACCAATTTTTATTTTTAATTGAAGATATAATGTTTTTACTTTACAATGCTCATCTAAACAACACCCATTTGTTTGTTATTATCTCCAAAAGTGAAACCATCTACAATCTTGATATAAAATATTTCATTCATGACCACAAATGGTGAAATAGAATCATTAGGTAGATCTTTGTCTATATATAACCAAATGTGTGTTTTGATGAGAATTAACATTTACAACACAATGTTGTGGTTTTTCTTGAAAGCTAATTTTCTTCAATGTTGTGGTTTTTCATGAAAGCTAATTTTCCTCAATGTTGTGGTTTTTCCTTAGAAAAGCATAAGCTAAAATCATTGGGAAGTCCAGATACTGGGCTTTTAGCTTAGTAGCTTATGAATTTCTATGAAATCTTCGGACCGATGGTGACAAACAAAGTTTATTTTAGGTGTCAATTAAATAGTTCTAGTTTGAATCAAGTTCTTACTGTAGATGTGTTTGAGTTAGGTGTCCATAAGTTTAGTTAGCTGTCAAGTTTGTGTGTGTTGTCAATCATGGAGTAGTTTGTTGTCAATCTAATTAGCATTCATTAAGAAATGTTGTTGGGTCAACCAATTGCATAAATATGCATCTATTATTCAATAAAATTAAGCTAGAAGTTCTTTTGTTTAAAATATGTTGTTCTATATTTCAATAGATCCCAATCATCTTAGTAATCCATAAGTGCATAAACTTCTGAATGGAAATCGTGTCAACCATCTTTTATCTCGGTAGTGATTTGATTGAATGCAAATCAATGGAGGCTCCTTCATCACAAGCTTTGGCAAGAAGATGTGTGAGGCGCTCCAGAGTTTCTGATGGCACCATCTCCACTGAAAAAATTCAAAGCGTTTTGGTGTTGAATTCGTAGCTGGCGAACTTCCTCTGCATGTTCCACCGCCCACCATCGGCGTTGAAAATTCCTCTGCCATTAAAATCATGAAGAATGAAATTGAAGCGCTCCCTTTTCCTGGAATTTTCAAATTTGGTTTTCAACATATGCTCTACATTTGTAGGATTTGGTTGTCAAATATCCTCAAATATCCTCTTGGAAGGAGAAGAAGAGAGTAATTATGTTACCCAATCGTACATCTTGTGTTGGTTTTTGTTGGTGGAAAAAGTATGGCGAAGAAAGAAAGGAGAGTCAGCAATCAGATTAGTGCATTAAATTGGTGGGAAAAACAAGACATCGATTCCATTGGCTGTACGAGGTAACCCTGTCTCTGCTGTATACATTATGGGTCTCTGAAAATCAGATTGGTTGCTCATTTTATTTCATGCTTTTAAGTCTGTCCCAAAGGAGAATGCATCATTTTCGACTTTTCATTTACGATCCCTGTCATTGGATAATGTTTTCATAAAGCACAGTTGTGTGGCATGCGGTGCGAGTTGGATTACAAGGAGAAATCTTTGAAGATGGTGAGGTTAATAATTTTCTAACTATTGAAGAAGAATGTTACAAAGTTTTACATGAGGTAGAACTTTATGAGATTTGAAAATTGTTTAGATTTTTGTGGAGTTCTTAATATTCTTTTATTACGTTCTATGAGTGTGAATTATGGGTTAGCAATAATTTACATTTAACATGAAAACATAATTCTAAAGTACTTAATTACAAACAAATTAAAAATAAGAAGTTAAAATTTATATAAGATTATGTTGAGTGGAAGCTATTATTGAAACAATATGTTTTATCTCATGAGTTATTCAAAAAGAATTTGAACAAATGGAAGTTAGTAGATGAGGTTTTGCATATAGGATTGCAAGCAAAGTGGGTTTATCTTGGAGGAGACTTCTTGGTTAAGTGCGCTCGAAATTGAGTAGTACTTGGATGGGTGAACTCTCAAAAAGTCCCACTTCTTAACCTCTATAGACATCACCCAGATGCAATGAGCGTTAAGTGTTCCATTCATTCTTATGAGAGATGGGTTCACATGAACTGCTACTCATGATACACGTGTATCATTAAATGTGATTAAAAAACTACACAGTTGAATCATGATAGCAATATCCAATTAGTAGATGACTTCACGTTGTACTCTGACACATGAGCCAAAAAAAAGAAGAAGACATAGATGCATCAAAGAAACAAATGGATTTTCAAATGGGATATATGCTTGAATGCTTACTCCATGAATAATAAAGAGTTGAAAGCTTTTTTCTCACTTGAGTTTTGTAGGTATTGGGATAATGTGCTAGGGAGAAAAATAAGTATTACCTGAAAATTTCAGCCCAAAATGTGTTCATCAACAATAATGTATAGAGAAACTAATATATCATGGAGATAAAATATTCTTATTGCTCAATTATGAACCAACTCTTATCAATTTGGATATGAGATGGACAAGTGATAAGGTCCTAAAAACACACAGAAAGAAAGAGTGGTGCCTCCAAGGACATCAAAGACGAATTGTCAATAAAGTGACAATTATTTATTGGTTCAACTTTGTGATTAAGAATATCTCTGTATATAATTGGCATAGTTCTTCCACGAATACAAGTTAAATGAGATGCAATACATCAAATTTGAAATGTGTTATGGCTATTGAGAGAATGTTGTTTCTTTGTCAAATTGTTTTTATATTTGTAATTCTTGAACACATCTTAATCTATAAATGTCTATATATTATGAAATGTAGAAATTTTGTATGATCAAGATATTTATTGATAACTTATTATTTAATGAGAAATATTTCTTATAAGATGTGACTAATGATTTCATGCACTAGTTTTGCCGTTAATTTCAATTAAGATTCATGACAAAAGAAAAAATTGAAAAATTTGTTAATGCTTTTCCATTTTTTTAAATTTTAATATGTGATCAATAAAGGCTTAAAAAACACCACTAGGTGTTTAGTGATGTTTTTGGTTTTCCATTTTGAAAATGGTGAATAATTGTTTCTAATAAAAATCATACAAAAAAAAAAGACTCTATATGCATATGTGCATGTGTTTGCCTATTTGCAAGTACAAATGTGTGTGTGTGTGTGTGTGTGTGTGTGTGTGTGTGTGTGTGTGTGTGAGAGAGAGAGAGAGAGAGAGAGAGAGAGAGAGTAAATGTGTGATATGTGTATGTGCATGCGTGTGCCTATGTGCAAGTACGAATTTGTGTTTCTATGATTTATTTTTGTGTGTGTGTGTGTGCGCGCGTGCGCGCACGCTTGTGTGTAAGTATGAATTTGTGTGTGTGTGTGTGTGTGTGTGTGTGAGAGAGAGTGATATGTGTATGTGCCTATGTGCAAGTATGAATTGGTGTATGTGTGCATGCGTGTGTGTGTGTGAGAGATATGCGTATGTGCCTATGTGCAAGTACGAATTTGTGTGTGTACGATTTTTTTTATGTGATATGCGTATGTGCCTGTGTGCAAGTACAAATTTGTGCCTGTGTGTGAGTGATATGTGTATGCGCTTGTGTGCAAGTATGAATTTGTGTGTGTGTGTGTGTGTGTGTGTGTGAGATATGCATATGTGCCTATGTGCAAGTACAAATTTGTGTGTGTGTGTGCACGTGCACACATGTGCATGTGCGTGCGTGCGTGTCCTAACTCAATGGATGAGTGGTTCTTGTGGTAAAGCACAAGGTCACTAGGTCTAATATCTCCCTAGCCCACGTAGTTGGAGAATGTGTAACATCGTCATACCACCTAGTGCATAATATAATACATTAGTAGTACAATAATAGATTAGAAATAATACTACTAATTATGGGAGATTGAAAGTTTGCCTGAAAAATTCTAGTTGTATTCCTAAAGAATAAGTGTAAGAACCAATATAAAATAAAGATATAAAGATATGATAATATAATAGAACAATAATATGAAGATATAATAGTATAACAATTACAATTTGATGCTAAAAGGTTTTTTCTTCTCTCAAATTGTTAAAAAGAAATATTAAAATATAATAAAGGAAAATAGTGAAACATAATAATTTAATATTAATTAAAATATAATAATATGGTAATGATCAATTTAATATTAGTTACAATATAATAATATGATTTTAAAGTGGGATAATGAACAAATATGATATCTTTGGGCTTGTTTTATTATATTTCTATAAAGGAGGTATGCTAGTATCCAGATCTCATTTTTTGAGATATCACATGGATCTCATAGTTTATATCATTTGTAAATATATATATTCTAATAAGTGAAATATATGTGCTAACAAATAAATTTGGCATACAAGAAACATGAGGTCCTCACTGAAGGGGCAATACAATATTACAAGCATTCACATTACAGGGTTTAGAATGGGCCAAAAAAGGGGGCTTTCAATTGTGTTGAAACATAATGCTAGAGATTTGTGCTAAATATAATGCAATGGATGTTAGAGTGACCTAGTGAAAGAGATAAGGTTTTATTTGTTGATATAAAGGTTGAAGTGTGTAATGGAAATGACTTAATTATGAATGATATTGATCCCTTGTGACCTATGAATTATGTTGAATTATTTTAATGATGGGTATAGATAGGTTAAGCTCCAAATAAACTTGGAATTATGTCATTTTATACACATCTTGGACACACGGTTTTAATGTTTCGACATTGGAAACAATAGAAAATGACTAGTTAGAGGTAAGTTGATTTGGCCCAAGAACAAAATAAAAAATTGAAGAAGAAAAAATCAATCTCATACATGTGTCTAACTCATGTAAGAATACTTTAAGTATTGTTCCTCAGACAATATTTTTATTTAAAATACTATAAAAATACTTTAACTTAACTACAATTTTGAAATTATTTATTTTGTTTACTTTTGTACATTCTAAATGGATTGAAATGACAACCGAAGGTAGATCAATATTTGTCTTATAACACATTTTTTCTTTAGTAGGGTTCAAAAAATATAATCTCTAGCTAAAAAAATGATATTGTTTGGTTTACTTCCACACATTCTAAATGGATTGGAGCGAGAACTTAAGGTAGATCTATTTTTCTTATAACACATTTTTTCTTTAGTAAGGTTCTTTAATATTTTTTCCCCAATAGTTTAGATAAGAAAATGATTGATGCACTTGGCAAAGATATGGCCTCCATCGATGTGCACAAAACCTCTTCCACCCAAGAGTGGAGAACATTACATGTTTGAGTATAGGGTTCAAAGATATAATCTCTAGCTAAAAAACTGATATTTTTTGGTTTACTTCCACACATTCTAAATGGATTGGAGTGACAACTTAAGGTAGATCTATTTTTCTTATAACATATTTTTTCTTTAGTAAGGTTCTTTAATATTTTTTCCCCAATAGTTTAAATAAGAAAATGATTGATGCCCTTGGCAAAGACATGGCCTCCATTGATGTGCACAAAATCGCTTCCACCCAAGAGTGAAGAACATTACATGTTTGAGTAATGACTTGACTTTAAAGACAATGATTATAATGAAGAAAGAAACACCTTGCATTTGAAAACCCAAGAGTGTTATCCACTCTTGATACATTAGAGCCTATTTATAAATACGTCATGTTGCTACCGCAACACAGTTTGTGTAGAATCTTGGAGAAAGTCACTTGCCATCAATAAATTTCTTTTTTGTGAATTTGTACTTAACAAATCATTTTCTGTTATGTTCTATATTATTTTTTAATTAAATGAAGTCAATATATTCTTTTCATCAGCAACCCTCAACTTTTGTAACATTTGACACTTCAAAAAATGGGGCTTATTAGTAGTATTCTATAACTCGCGATGAGTCATGCAAGTTTAGATGGGTTTCCATAACTTGTTTCCATGACTTGACAGGTAATGCAATTACTCACCGGGTATGATTGTCATGGCCCATGCATATTGCATAAAGAGGATTCTTTATCTTAATACTACAATAGTTTATAATACTACCCCCCAACATCAATAGTATATGATTAATGTAGTAAATTTGCATTAATCACTAAGCTATGACTAGTGCAAGATATAAGGCATAGCCAAGAAAAAAATGCATTGCAAGTTCAAACAACTACAATACAATAGAGATTGTCTTAGTGTTATTTTGTATACAAATTTTAATATTATTTTCATATAGTTTTCCATGCATAAGAAAGTATCTTATATTTTCTAAAGGAAAATATATGTGACATGAAATAGTTGTATTGTCTTAAAATGGAAGCACTTCCGTGTTAAGAACATTTAGCGCTATGAGTAAGTGGTCTAGGGTCATGTCAAGTGTCTTGAATAGGTCTTTGCATGGATCTGGCTATTTCCCCCCTGTTCTTATTTTCTCCCCCTGTTTCCAGCCTCTTTTTGATAACTTTCTTTGAGAAACTAAAGACTTTGATTTTTTGGGTCAATGATGACCTAAAGGGTCAAGACCTCGATTGACCTAGGGAAGAGTCAACCTCAACCTTGACCCTAGGTCAAAATTTTAAGTTTTGAAGGTTTCGAGATATTGAGCTTCAAAAAAGTTCATTTTCTTGCTTCTAGGTCAGTCTTTTAGCATTTTGGAATGGTAAACTCTTAAATTGCATTTAATCTAAGTCCATTTCTAGGGGTTAAGGTTAATTGGGATTTAATTCTCTAATGTTGGCTTCTCTAGAAGTTCGTGCCCTAGATCACTATATAAGGAAGCCTCCTCTCATTTTCTCTAACGCACATTAAGAGATCAAACAATCTATTATCTCCAAGAAAGATCAAGCAAACATTCCATCAAGCATTTTCAAGGAAGCATCCAAGCCATTTTATCCATTCAAGTTCTCTATTGAAGATCAATGATTCAAGCATCCAAGCCTTTGAAGAGATTTGGTTCAAGCATTCAAGATTTATCATTCAAGACCCTAGAGCTAACCATCATGGTGGTGTGATCTTCCTTCAAAATCCTTTGTTCATCTTCAAGATCTATTTATTCTTCTCTCAAGGTGGATTGCAAGAATACAATCATGGAGGTTTTGATTTACATTTGCTAATGTTATGTTTAAGCTTACATATCAACATACTTATTTATATTTCAAATACAATTGCATATCTATTGAATATCATAGCTTCATTGTTAGATCTATTTCTACTACTTGCTAGCATTCTCTATTTCAATTTCATTATTAAGGTTGATTCCAAACCGGGGTTTGACAAAGGCAAACCCCTCATCCAAACAAAAAAACCATTTTTCTTGCAAGTATAGGCAGGACAATGAATTGAAGTTCAGATCTAGATACCCTTTTCGGTGAACTTTTGAGATCCGTGAGTAAAATCTCCGTTGGAGCAGTGCAAGTCAAGGTTGGAAATAAAGAGGTAAGATTGTGCCCCACTATCTAGGTCAAAGTCAACCTAACCTTAGAAAGTCAAAAAAAATCTAGGTTTTCTTTGTCTCAACATTTCTAGTCTGGAGTAGGTTGTAGAATTTCCTGAGACTGTACACAGGCATCAAAAAATAGGTATTTCCAGAGTAATTCCATCATGAAGTATGTATCTTATCTAATTTTAAGCATTTTTAGATTTACATTGCTTATTCAATTTCAACTCAAAATAAAAATGAATAAGTGAGAATGTTAGAAGCATTGTTAAATCCCCATTTTTCACCTATTCAATAGTAACTATCAAATCTCTTATTATAGTGTGAAAAGAACAAATTCTTGCAATTTTCTAGTTTGTACACCAAAATTAATTTTCAAATTATTCCTTTCTCTCATTCAAAATGGTTCAAATATGTGCATTTTTTTGTATCTTTTGCACTAGATTATCCATGCATTTCTTAAAATAATACACTAATGCCTCTTTGCAATATGTAGGAATGAAGTCAAGGAATGAATTGGAAACCATTTATACTTTATTATACCTTACAAGTGCAAATAAATCATAGTATTTAGAAATTTAAAAATTTAGGTTTCTTATACTTTACAAGCACAAGGAGTCGTATTATTTTGAAATTTAAAACTCAAGGAAAAAAATGAAATCTACTATGTAATACATATATTATTTAATATTGAGGCAAGAGCCTACAATGCATCGGTAAATTGTGAGCCTCACATCGAAGAGGTCTTCGGTTTGAATCTACTTGCGATTAACACATAATAATAATTAATCTTAATAATAATAAATAACTTAGGCTTCGGTCGTTTACCTATCAAAATAATAATAATAAATAAAATTATATATATATATATATATATATATATAATTTAATAGTGCAAATGCAATTATATATGTAAATCCTTCTAAAGTTTTAAATATTACAACATATTGTACATTTACAACATTGAACAATCCTATATGGTATCTTCAAATCAAATAATAAGAAAATGTAGTAGTAGATTACACATAAAATGTTACAATATGTGATGATTATTATTTTAATTATTAATAAAAAAATTCATATAGACTAAAAAAATAACAAATCAATTTGTAAAATATTGAACTATCGGTGTATCCCTTGCACCTCCTTTGGGTGCAAGTGCTAGTTGAACTAACATTTGCATAAAAAAAATGCAACAATTATGTTGATGATCAATGAATTCGTTGATCTACCACAAGCTTCTCCCAATAATGAGTTAATAGATATAAGATTGGACTCTATGTTCACGATAGGGTGATCAACTATTGGACCCTGCTCAACTATTAGATCCTCTCCCCTAAATGATGAGACACTGTTCCAAATCAACTGAAGCATCCTCACTCTGAACCACATCATTTGTAACTTTGGAATCAAAACAACAATCATACAAAGCACCAATCCTCACTATGTAGCTCGGCCTAGAATTTTGATATTTTAGAAGTAGCTTAACTTACAAATTGTCTAATATTTTTTTAGATCGGAGTTAGTCTCAAAAGAATATTACAAAATATTCATTAATTAAATTAAATGATATTATAATATAATACAATATAAATAAATAAATACAAATATAAGTTACAATTATTTAAACATAAATGGACAAGATTAAAAGTAGTTATTTGCATTATTACTAATTTCATCCAGTATCAAAAACTATTAACACAAAACTTTTCACCTTGTTATCCTCATTTTTTATTTTATTTTTCTATATACATATGTTAAAATTTACTTCAAAAAAGATTATATACTTTTCAAATTAATATATTTTTTAAAAATTATTATTTTTTTATAAAGATAATATAAAGCTATTTAAATTTTGAATTTTTTGTTCTATTTTTCTTCTTCATAATATTTAAATATCTTTTGGCAAACACGTAATGTAACATCACAAATAAAAAAGACTCTACAATGAAAAGCAACAGATTCAATGAAAGTAAAGGAAGCACATTTCTCAAAAACTAAGTATGCTCACAACATGTTGATTTTAACGACAAATAGATTTGACATCTTGAGAAATACCCACACATCTGAAGACTCATACCTAAATTATGAAGAAACCAAAAACTTAGAAAGGAATATCACAAATATCACACTTCGACGACAACAAAGTAGGACCCTAGGCTAAGGAAATCAAAAAAAAATAGGAAGGAGTGATTGTGAATTAAAGGAAATAAAACATAAATTTGCAGGGAATCAAAAGTATGAAAAATGACATTAAGCAGGATCTGCATCAGGGGTTAGGGAAGAAAAAGAAATAACTAGATGCAGAAGAGGGATGGCAAAAACAAAGATATCAAAAATAGAGAAACCATTAAAGAAAAAGGTAAATAGAGCTAAGATTCAGAAGAATCAGAAGTGGGATGGCATCAGGTAAGGAATTGTAAAAAAAATCTAAAAATAGATTATTGGGGTTCCAAGATAGATATAGATTAGATTCATAGGGAAAATAACATAGGACTTAGTAAGGAAATATGAGTTAGAAAGCAAGAAGTAGTTTTCGCCTGTACTGAATATGTGCTTAACCCTAGATCTCTCTTGGGTCCAAAGATAACCTTTTCAACCTTAGCAAATCACAACCTTAACCCTAGATCAATTAAACCTTCAAAGATCTTTGTAGTAAATAACATAACTATTGGCTCAAAGAATACCAATGCTAGCTCAATCATTATTCAAAATCCCATTAACCTTAGCGTCCTCACTAAAAGCCCTCAAGCATTTATCCCACCACATAAGAAATTAATAGGTCATTGTCCAAATCACAAAGATTTAATTTCCATATAGTTGATTGCTAATTGCAATTCAAGTAGAGATTCACCTTATTTAGAGCAAACCCCATTTAAATATATCCTCATCATTAGTAATAAAGATACTGAGAATAGATGGAAAGAGTGTTAAGAGTTGGGTATATTCACATACTGGAATGGACCCCAAGACAAAATCTAGAACTCGATAAGATGGTTAAAAGAGTTCTGCAAGGAGAATGTAAGCATATCTATTTTTTCTAATTGTTTGTTGTATTTACATTGTCCAAATATTGGCATCAGGAATGAGTTGATTTCAATGTCATATATTCTCTATAAAGGACATTCATTAAAATTTATAGCTTGGGAACCTAACTGCAATGAACAAAGTTAAGGAAAATTTCAAGTTCCCACCTAGTATGAATGCAAAGCTCTTCCACTAGAATTAGACCATAGTCAAATCTTAAACAAAATAGGTCAAGGATTAGGTAATCTATTAGGAATTGAAATTAATCTCTATAAAGTCAATAATATCAATTTTCTCATAAATGCAAAGATAAGACATAAAGAAACCAAAACTAAGAAGATTATCACAAATAGTTCCATATACAACCTTACCTTTAATAGATATGATGGGAAAATTAAAAATATCACAAGAATAAATTCTAACAGAACAATTCAACTAATAGAAAGATCTTCTAATCTCAAAGAGATTCTAAATAGAATATTTACACTAAGAGAAGAATCAAATAATGGAAAAGAAAAGGAATCAGAGAGAAGGGGGGAAGATGAAAATGCAAAAAACCGGCATTAGGATAGAAGCAACACAAAGATGGAAGAAGGAGAACCTCAAATTATGGTGTTAGATGACAAAAATGAATATCTAAAAGAGAAATTATTAAAAAATAGTAAGAAAGAATAGGGGGAAATAGAGAGAGAGTATAGTAAAATAAAGGAAGATATACTTAACAAAATTAGTGACTAATCAATGTGATCTATGCCAAAAAGAAAATAGTTTTCTTAAAGACTTAACCTCTAGCTTGAGAAGTTACCATGAATTAAAACGTGACCTGATTCTAACATAGAATGATATATATGTGATCAAATATCTTTGGGGGAATCAATACATGAATAATGTCTTAATCAGATCCAAAATCTAGAGAGTGAAGAAGTCCTAAAAAGACAACATAAAAAGGGAAGTTGTAAGGACATTGGAATTGAGGATAGAACATTAGATGATAAAAATTATAAGAAGAAACAATACTCAGAAAATAAATCAAATATTCAGAAAGAATGTGGGGAATATGTACCAGGTTAGGTAGATAATTTCTTAGACTTGTGCAAAGAATCATCAAAGCAATGCTCAGGTAGAATTTTATCGAATGAAGGTCAACAACAAATTAATGAGAGAGGATTAAGACAAGAAAGAAGAAGGGAAAGCACAAATAATAGTGAAAAATAATTTGAAGGAGAGTATGTATTAGATGGGTTGGAAATAACTAAATGGAACAGAATCTAGATTTTGGGAAAATGGGCTCATTAATAAAGGATCAAAGAGAAGACCAGATATCAAGCATTCACAAAGAAAGTCTCAATCAATCACCTAATCTCCCTCCAGCCTCATCAATTCATTGGAGAAATAGAAACATCTAAAAAAGAGCTAAGAAAATAACGCTAAAATTTTGGCAAACACCAGACAATGGACAAGATCCCTTTGAAGATATGGATTTCGAATCTAATCGGAGAAGGGAAGATAATAATAATTATAGGGACCTTCATATACCAGTGGAAGTAGTCTATTAATAATAAAATAAGATTAGTGAAAACAAAAGATCAAGAAAACACCAAAGTAGTAACACCTGAGAAAAGTTATGAGATGGAAAATAGTCAAACTTGGGAAGAATTTGGGGCTTTAGATACTTTTGAGCATGACATAGAAGACAATAAGAATTATGAATTTGAAAATCAACAAGAAAGAGGATTAGTATCAGAAACATATGAAATGGAAAATGGGGAACTAATAATTCAAGAACTGGAAGAAGAAGAAGAATTAATATAGGATGAAATAACCCCAACAATTAAGAAAAATGTTCAAAAGAATACAAATAATTTATGTATATCAATCAAGCAAGATGGTCTCAAGACTTCAAATTGTAGGAAATAGAAGATGAAATAAAGTAGGACATCTTTAAAAGAATTAAGAGATGTAACAAGACAAGATAAAAATTAGAAAAAGATCAACGAGGTCTTGAATGTATGGAAGGGGAAGTTCCTTCCCATATGGCAATGGGGTTTACCACATGGAATGCTAGGGGTCTCAATGCCCCTAGCAAAAAGCGTTTATTACATTGCAATTTAACCTTATTTGAATCAGAAATAAATTCTACTCCAAGAGACCAAACTAAACAAAGATGAAGGAACCAAATTTGAAAAGAAATTAAGAAATTTGAAAACATATTTAATAGAGTCAAATGGAGCTTCAGGAAGTATTGGGGTTATCTGGAATCCGAGAAAATTTGAATTCAACAAATTATGCTTAGGCAAGAATTGGATGGGAAGTAAAATAAAAGGTTTTAGATACAACACCCAACTAACACTCATTAATGTTTATGGGCCTATACAAATTGCACACAAAAAAGAATTGTGGAAGGAAATAAGAAAATTCGTAGAAGATAATCCCAAAGAAAATTTCCTTTTAGGAGAGGATTTTTATGCAATATTAATCATGGAAGAAAAATCTGGGGGATCACAGATGGTATCTCAAGAAACAATAAAGTTTAGGGAGTGGATTGAGAGATACAACCTAATGGATATACCTAGCGATAATGGAGTTTTCACATGGGACAATAAAAGATTAGGATTTTATAACATGGTAGAAAGATTATATAGGTTTTAATTTAAAGGAGACCAAGCATGTTGGACTTAGCTTTTCAAGCTTATATTCTACCCAACGCAAGCTCAGATCATTACCATGTAAGAATAGAATTTGTTGACTAAGTTAAACCATCCAAAAACCCCTTCAAATGTGAAAAAAATGGGGCATTTAGATAATAAATTTATGGAAAATATCAAGAAATGGTGGAATGAGTTTTCATTCAAAGGTTCCAAAATGTATTGCTTTGTGTCAAAGCTAAAAAAGCTAAAAGAAAATATTCTAAAATGGAATAAAACACACTTTAATAATATTTTTAGAGAATTTTTTATAGATAATAACTAGATAACGAAGATGAACTTAAAAAACTAAATGAAGAAATAATAAAACATGGTATGGATAATGACAAATATTTAAAAGGAAAACTTTTAGGAAGAAAGGAAAACATATTAGCAAAGAGGAATATTTTGGAAATAGAAATCAAGAGAGACATAGTTAGCAAAAGGAGATCATAATACAAAGTACTTTCATAATAGCACATTAAATAACAAATATATAAATAGAATGACAAAAATTAGAAATACTAAAGGAAATATTGAAGAAGATCCTAAAAGAGTATCTGAAGTAATAGTGGAATATTATTAAAAAATTACTAATGATTTTGATTATTCCAATGTGATAACACAAAGGAAAATGATTAATGTTATCCCTAAACTTATCACAAATAAAGATAATAAAATGCTTAATAAACCATTTTCAATTGAAGAAGTGAAAACAACTCTATTCAAGATGAATTTGGATAAATCGCTGAGTCCTAACGGGTTTCAAGCTTTCTTTTTCTAAAAGTGTTGGGATATAATTGGGGAGGATCTATGGAAGGCAATAGCAACAAAAAGGAATTCTAGATTATTGCTAATATAAATCAATCATACCTTCTTAACTATCATCCCTAAAAAATCGGATTATGATGAACCAGGTCATTTTAAACCAATAGCGCTATGTAATATCATTTATAAAAATTTATCAAAAGAATTAGCACTCAGATTGAAAAGCGTTCTCCCAAAACTCTTATCAAAAGAACATACTGGTTTTGTCCTAGGAAGATCTATTGTAGACGGGATTATCATTATTCAAGAAACCATTCATTCAGCTCAAAGCAATAAAGAAGCATGTACACTCATGAAATTAGACATTCAAAAAGGATACGATATGGTAGTCTGGAGATTCTTATGTATGTCTTTAGAAGCATTTGGTTTCTCACATCAATGGGTAAACCTCAGCTTCAATTATATATCCACTCCTAATAAATGGAACTCTGGAAGGTTTTTTCAACATCGCAAGAGGAATTAGACAATGAGACCCTATTTCATCTTTCTTATTCATTATTATGGCGGAAGCTTTTGAAAGAGCTATAGAAAAATCTCAAGAAGGAAAAATTAAGGGAATAATGGTAATTGAAAATATTACAAACATAGCTCATCAACAATTTGCAAATGATATAATTTTACCTAGAAAGCTCAATAGAAGAAGCACAAAAACTTCAAGCAAATTATATAGGAATATACAGAAGCATCAGGACAAAAGGTAAATGCTAAAAAATCCAAAATCTTCTTCATTAATACTAAACCAACATTAGAGAAAAACATTTGAAATATGATAGGACATAAGAAAGACTCATTTCCATGTAAGTACTTAGGTATTCAACTAGAAAAATGAACAAGAAATCCTAAAACTTGGGATCTAATTTTAGAAAGAATTGAGAACCAAATAGGTGTTAGGATTAACCTCAGATAGAAATAACAATTACATGCAAATATAAACAATATCAAAAAATAATAGAATGCATAGAAGAGAACACAAGACACCAAGATTTAATGTGGTTCACCCAAACCCTGGGCTACATCCACCAAACAACAAGTCCAATATTATTATGATCCAGTGACTACAATCCGTAATCCCTTACAACTCAATACTGCCGCAAGACGCAATTTTTGCATCACCCATAATGAAACAATCCCTAACCCTAAGCCTTTTTATACAAGTATTTTTGCCGCTTTAGGGTTAAAATTAGTTACAGCATGTCGGCCATAAGATGCCGATAGAATAGCCAACGAATTATGAAGTACGCACAATATTTCCTTGATCAATCACCACAAACTAACAATAGAAAATTGGAAAGGGAGATGATTAACCAAGGTAGGTAGAGCCACACAAATTAAAGTTATACTTTCAGCCATTCCTACATACCATATTTCATGCTTTCCTTTACCTAAGGTATTGATAAGAAATTAGAAAGCAAACTTTTTAAAAACAAAATTGGCAAGGTATAGATGAGAAAAATAAATTAGTCTAAATCAAATGGGAAATATATCTAGACCAAGAGAGCCTGGAGGCTTAGGAATTAAATATCTAAGTTGGCAAAATGGAGCCCTAGGAGTGAAGCTAATTTAGCACATGTTCTAGGAAAAAGATAACAAATGGGAAAGAATCCTTTTTCATAAATATTTGGGCGAAGATGATTTGATCTCACTATTCTAGACCAGAAATCCACCAAAGATATCATTCATGTTAAAATGGTGTTCGATCATCAGCAATAATGTAACATGGGATATTGGGAAAGGGGATGAAGCATTATTTTGCGAAGACTCCTAGGATGGTCTTGCCTCTCTTGATAGCTTCAATTTATCAAGAAATATTAAAAACACTCTAACTCAATTTTGGGGGGAAACAAGTATACAATTATAGACATATCAAAGAGGAGAATGGGGAGCAAGTATGGGGAATAAAAATAGGCATTATAAATTAATATGGGGACCATCAAAAGATGGGAAGTATAGTGTTAAGAAACGCTATGAGCTCATTATCAACTCACAAAAATGGGAAGAAACCTATATTCCCCTTACCTATGTTCGGATCCAACATGCTTACCTAAAGCAATAATATTTTTATGGACCGCAATTCAGAAGAGGATATTGACTGCAAATAGATATACACAAATTAGATTCAAATGCCCTTCCAGATGTATCTTATGTAAAACCAACACAAAGAATGCAGAACATTTACTATTCCAATGTGTTTACAATAAGAAATGTTGGGACTAGCTTATTCAGAAATTAAAATGGTTTTCTCCCTTTCCTGAAAGCCTTGAGAAACACCTAAAAACTTGGCCTAATGACAAAAGTAAGAAAGTATATAGTAAATTATGGAATATTATGCCATCTATTTTACTTTAGGAAATATGGAAGAAAAGGAATAGGAGAATTTTCAATAATTTGACCATGGATATTCCTTCACTCCTCAATAAAGTAGAGGCATGTATAACATAAGTAATGAATAATAATTTAAGAATAACAATCAAAGAAGGTACATTCTCAGAATGGGACACATAGATGCAGAAAAATTGGACTAATCTTATAAACCCTCCATTAGTATATACTAAGAAGAACTAACAAGCACGAAAGGACTGTAAGTGGGAACCTCCCCCAATGGGATGAACTAAGCTCAACTTTGACAGAGCATTTAGAGGTAACTTGGGCAAGGCAGAAATAGGATGTATCATACATATGGATACTAGAAAATGGATTGTAAAGTGGTCAAAACCAATTAGTATTAATACAAATAACATGGCAAAATTAGAAGCCCTCAAGGAAGGCCTTAAACTTAGTCTAGAATGAGGTATAAAGAAGTTAGTCATCAAGGGAGATTTTCATATTGTACTGAATGCATTAATAAAATGGATGACCCCCAATCGGAGCATTAATTCCAAATTAGAAGTAATTTTACCTCTAATAGAGAAATTCGAAGAAACCAGAATACATAATATATATCGAGAGGGGAATATAGTAGCTGATCAATTTTCCAATAAAGGAGTGGATGGTGAAGATATCATATTAGAATATTGAACTTTATCCTAAATATCCCAACCCTGACTGGAAATGAATCGTGGCTATAATTAGCAATATTCAAATTACATCGTATGTGTTATCATTAATAAGACAATATGCCTACTTCAAAAATGAAAAAGTGAATGACAGTAAAAAAGTAATATAAGTAATACTAAAGCATCTTCAACCAAAATATATAAACATACTTAATTTAGCCTCTAAGGTTAAGAGGCAAGAAGGCCCTAGATATAGTCAACTAGTACTAATCTAATAAATGTCCTTAAAATTAAGGTAAGGAATCAGTAGAGTCCTCAACAAATTCATTTAAGGGACAACAAACACTAGCGATTAATCATTAAAGGTGATTTCCTTCCTCCTACACTAAGATCAGGTTATTTTAAATATTCGTCATTAATAACTTGATAAGAAAGAATGCTACATCGAATAATGATACCAATACTTTCAAGATGATTCTAGGGACTTCTAGAGTATAACTACATATAGATGAGAAATCTAGCCTCTAATCCACTTTATAACATTTGGCAACTCTTTCTAGTAGTAGAGCCAAGTGTATCCAAAGAATAGAGCAGTGTAGCCCTAGAATGGAGTCTGCCATCAATTTGTTCCTTGCAATTGAAGTTAGAACAATGGATTTTAGGGGCTCTGTGAAGCTTGAGCGATGGAATAGGCTTCTCAATCTTGTTGATGACATGACTAGTGTGGTCGTGTCTAGAGTTTTAGGGAAGAAGGTTTTTAACTATGATTTCACTTGGCATACTAATAGCTTTATTCTAGGATCATTCATAGCATGCATGGCTAAAGTTCAGTTTGACCAATGGGAAATTCTTTGATTATGTCACAATTTGTTTGACTCAATTTGGTTGGAAAGGTTGGAACATGTGGTTCTTAGTATAGACAAAAATCTAGAAATCCCATATGCTAAAGACTATATGTCTTATCCTCCAGGTAGTTTTGTTCATACAATTGTGCCTAGGCAACCCATCTTACACATTAGTGATCAAAATCTCTTCAACAATGAATGACCAAAGATGAAAGATAGCATCACATTTCTGCTTAGGTGGAGGGGTATTGTGGAAGACCAGAGTAAGGAATGGCTCACCAATTATCTCAGAGTCTTTGACTCTTACATTGAACTAGGTATTATTTTTCTGATTCAAATAAACTGGATTTATCTTTGCCAAATTTTAATAAATCTTGTTGGGAGAAAACGACCTTCATCCTGTCTCTAGAAGCTAAGGTATATGATATAGAAGAAGTGGATGGTCTTATCATGGTTTTCAACAAAGTCAAAGATCAATCTTGAAGTCCTGGGTTTGTTTTTTTCTCCTCTTTCTGTATATCTTTGTACATCTAGTTTCTTTACTATGGTCTAGCTTGTTAGGTGGTTCATATTTTTTGGGTTTGACCTCCCTTAGCAGTGCGAGGTTTTTTTCTCTAAGTCCTAGTTCGTTCTTAGGGACTCTCTCAAGCAAATATTTTCTCTACATTAGTATCTTTATATGTGGGCTACTCTGATATGGTGTCCTTGTCATTTGGGAACGATCCCCTTTTCATTGGGCCTTTTTTCTTCGGTACTCGAACATATGGAAAAAAATCAAACGGATATCTAATGGTTTATATCTAATGTTGTTTTTTTGGATATTTGTCTTTTTGGTTCTTATTGGATCCTATAGATTTTTTTTTTCCCATCTTTCATATGTGGTATGGATTTTCTATTAAATTGGCTTATTGACAAACTAAGTATCATCACATTAATACATTTTTATTGATTGATTAAAATGGATGAATTTTGGTTGGAAATCTAATTGCTTCTAGATGTTGCTCTAGATTAAATGATATTTTAGATTAATCATGTCTCTTGGTCTTTTAGTTTCTGTTTAATTGTAGTTGTGAGCCATCTTGAGATTACCCTTGTTATCTATCCCTTGGTATCCCTTGGCTCATTGCTTTAAGGTTGTTGTCCTTTCAATTCCTTTCCCCTTTGTTTGTAAATCTATTTGTTTGGTTTTGCTACATATTCTTTGCAAAGGTTCCAAGAAATATATTCCATAATCAAATTAAAGGGACCTTCCTCGCAATTTGCATTTGATAATCCCATTTCAGATCATCATCTTTCGTTACTATTGCAGAACCCCCATTTTTTTATTAAAAGGGTAGTCTATAGAATCTTAGGTAAATAATTCATTTGTAACTCTAAGTGGTACAAAGTACTTAGTGATATTACATCTATGTTTCTAGCCATGGCATGCCTGTTGGAATTTGATAAATCAAGTATCTTGACATTATGCAAATGGATTTTGAAACATGAATATATTGGAAATATAGACAAAGTGGTTGCATATATAAGAAATGATATTTATATTTGCAAACCATGTCATAAAGGCAACTCATCCCACTTTATATCCACTAGTGTCTTCTCTGGATTCAAATAGATTGATTAGTTGGTTCCCAATGGTTAGGAGAAATTTTGCCTTTCTTTTCATATTTTTTCATATACACCCAACTAATTGTAATAATTAGATGAGATTATATCTTGTTGAAGAAAATATAGAAGTTTGAGATGGAAAGTCCACATTAGATACCAGTATGCTTGAGTTACCAATTCAAGATAAGGATGAGGAAATTGAGGAATACTATCAACTTCCTCTCACAATTTACTCGATATTTGAGCAATTTGTCTCATTATTAATGTAAAGAAAGTGATAGAATCAAGAAAGTAATAAAATGGGATTCTTTATGTTTTATAAGGATTAATGTCTTAGATCAGTGGTCTAATCTTTTGTAGATATGTTCGTTTATCTATCATTTTAGTTTAGGAATTCAAGTTCTAAGCTCTCATTAGCACTTTATACTTATCAAGGCACCTTAAAAATGGTACAGATGAGATTTAGCAATTCTACTTTATATTATCACGCTAGTTAATTCAAACTCGGTTGACAAGGGTTATAGCAAGAAATATAGAATTTTTAAGTATTCAACATTGTAACTATTACCCTAACAAATTAAGGAAAGGAACACCAAACTATGAACAAATAGCTTTGCTGAAGTAAACATGTATAGCACTATAGTAAATCAAAAACTAAGGAAAGATAAATGACGACTAATAAATTAATAATGCATATTAACTTCAAAAGGAAGATTCTTAAACTTTAGTAAATCAAAAACTAAGGAAAGATAAATGACGATGGAAAATAAATGATAATGAGTAATAACTACAAAAAGAAGATGCTTAAACTAAAGATCTACAATTCTTTAAAATAATGATATTTAAAGGTCTAATGTGTAAAGTGTGCTTGAAGTTCTCCTAAGATGCAGGAAGACAGGGAGGAAGCGCATACTAAAGGAGAGCTCGTATAACAAAGAGTATTAAAATCAAAACATTCCCAAATCAAATCTCCGAGCAGCAAGAAAGAAATGTCTAAAAATAGAATTTAAATGTGTATTATTCTAGTAGAGAATACCAAAAAATAGAGAGGAATGCCCATGTATATCTTTAAATCTGGGGTATGCCCCTTATAAAATGTATTTTAAATGGTGTATTGTACAAGACATGTTTCGGGCAAGACTAGAGTTTTTCTTCTCTATTCTTTCCTACCAGTGCCCATTTGAACGAAGTTAATATAATAAATAATGCTTCGGCCGTTTATCGATCAAAAAATATATTTAAAAAATAAATAAATATCTTTTAGTTTTTATAATTAATGTATAGTTTATTATCTTTCAACTTTTTTCAAAATTTAGTTTTAAATATAAATAGTTATAATAGTTATAATTTATTTTAGTTAATAAATATTTTGTAATCAACAATAATTTTAAATGAACTAAGAATTATTGTATAAAAGAAATAATTAAAAATTTAAATATTTAAGATAAACATCAAAAAGTTCTTCACACTTCTACATTCTTTCCATGGCTTCATAGTGTGATATTTTAAAATTTTTGTAAACATTTATATTTAAATTATTTTTTTGAACAATAAAATTCAGATACTCACTCTTAGCTTTAAGCCCATAGGGTTTCATGGTCGAGCTTAGTAGCTAATGAATTTTTGTGAAATCTTCACTAGGACCAATGGTGACAAACAATGTGGATCCCAATCATCCTAGTGATCTGGAAGTGCATAAACTTCTGAATGGAAATCATGTCAACCATCTTTTATTTTGGTAGTGATTTTATTGAATGCAAATCAAAGGAAGTTGGACAAAGGGGAGGTAAGTAGTGTTGAAGCTAACAATTTCGCGGAATACTTGAAGAACATTCATGAGGAGGTGAGGAAACACATAACCAAAATGAATACACGAACAAGGCTAAGGTAGATGAGAAACAAAGGCATAAATAATTTCAGATTGGAGATGAAGTCATGGCTCATTTGAGAAAGGAGTGGTTTCAAGTGGGAACATATAATAAGTTGAAGAATTTTGGACCATGCATTAAGAAATTGAAGAAGCATGTTATTTAGGAAATGCCTATTAATTAGAGTTGCCCAGTGAACTAAATATATCATCAATGTCTAACATTTTAGATCTGATAGAGTATCATGACAGAGGTGTTGAAGATGAGGTCACAAAAGCATAGTGGAGTATTCCAACAACTACTTTAGCTATAGAGGAGATTGAAGGGATCTTAGACAATTGTGTTGGTAGAAGCACAAGAAACAAGACATATGAAGAATATATGGTCAAATGGAAAGTACGATCTATTAAAGATTCATCATGGTTGATAAGGGAGAACATTAACCATCATGGTTTTCCTTTGAACATCTAAGATATGACAATGTCACTTCTCAAATTACTCTGGGTGTCTCATGCAAGATCGTCCTAGGAGTAAGGGAAATCTTGCATCACCCAAAAATATTTATATTTTGTTTTTCAATAAGGTTTGGTGAATAAGAGCTTGCAGATGAGTAAATCTTCTCTTAGTAAAACATTTGGTGAATATGTTAGCAACCTAGTTTGAAGACGAGCAAATGCCAAGTATGATAATTTTATTAAGATAATATCTTTAATATCTTTATTACGATATTATCTCCTTAGTTAAATACTTTCTATAATGGTCAACTAGTCTATAGTCTGTCTTTCAGTCTAGATAGGAATGTTTCCTATCGTGTCTTCAGATTTGTTTCTAAGTCTTCAGTCTACGTTGTTTCTTTTAGAAACAATGTCCTTGTAATTCTTTATAAGGAACACATTTGTTCCTCTGTTAATCAATCAATCATCCGAAAATCCATTAATCTGCCAATTCTTGAATCTTGTAACATGGTATTAGAACCAATACTTCACTTTTTTTGAAAATTTTATAATTTCTTTAGAAATTATCTGCTACAATTTTTTTGAAGTTATTTCAAAGGCTTTTCTCAACAACCCAACTAGGGTTCCGTTTTTTAGTAATTTCAAGTTGAAAATCATAGCATCACACTACATTGCAAATCATGACTTCTAAAATTGCACCAGTTATTGCTCGCATTTTTTCTGCAAACCCTCTATCAGATCGTCTCTGCTCGTAACCTACTGGTTTGCAAAATCGTGTTTGATATCCTCGGGAACGCTAGCAATTTTTTCTGCAAATCGCGTGTCCAAATCACGCGTGTTTGAAGCAGCTTGCGTCCGTATATTTTCAAGCTCATTTGATAGCAAAATTGCGATTGTAGGGTTAAGGATCAATTCGTTTTGTCTCCATTCTTCATTGTTTGCGCTCTTCCTGGAAAAAAAATCCACCATTATTATCAAGAAATCTAAGTTTTTTCAAGCTTTTTTCAGCCAGGGCCATTTTTTTTAAACCCTAATTTTTGGGGTCAATTTTTTTTTTGATTGCAGGTTCTTGGTGAGTTTTTCAAGAGCTCAACTGGGTTGTCTGTTTTTTTTTGGGTGCCTCGATTTTTGAGCCAACGGATCCAAAAAACGATAGTAGATTCCTTCTGAGTTTTTTGAGCTCTCTTTTGCTCACTCTCTGATTTTTCTAGGTCAGCTAGGAATTTGCCTTGAAATCTATGCCTGTTGCATTTCAATCTTTAAGTTTGTACCTGAATTTTTTGAAATGGCATCTTTGACTAATCTAATGTTGGAGGGCAGTCTACGATTCAATGGCCACAATTATAACCACTAGAAGCAGCACATGTTAACCATCTTCGAGTATTGTCGTCTGGATGAGCTTGTTCTAGGCACAAAGACTTGTCCGATCTCCGAACAAGTAGAACAGGACGAGTTTGATGATTGCAATCGAGAGGTTGTTATGCTTCTTAAGCTCTCCGTTATCGATGATTAGCTACCGCAGATTCCTTCTGGCAAGTCAACTATAGAAATATGGAAATCTTTGAAGGAGCTGCATGAAACATCTGACAAGAGTCGAGCATTCTTTCTGAAGAATTAGTTGTTCTCCATTATGATGGATGAATGTATGTCCTTGCAAGAGCATCTGACAAAGATTAAGGACATCCGTGATCAGCTCGAAGCTATTGGTCGAAAAATGGAGGAAGAGGATATGGTAGTCATCACTCTAAAAAGTCTACCATCATCCTATGAGCACTTCATAGAAACACTCAACATTACGTCAACTAATGTTGATCTAAAGTTTCTAGAATTATGCACCAAGCTTCTGCAGCAGGATCATTGGAAACAACAGTTTGGCAGCAGTGCTTCTACAACGTCCTCAGAGCAGGCATTTGTTGCAAAATCCTTTCAATAGAACATCAGCAACCATCAGTCTTCTCAGCCTTTCTAGCATCAACCTTCTGCTCAATCCCTAGATGGCTCTACGAAGCAAAATGTATAGTGTAATTACTGTCACAAGTTTGGCCATATGAAGTTCAAGTGCCAGAAACATTTGGTTGCCCAAGCAAGACAAAATGCTTCCCAGCCAACAACACAAGTTGTTGGGCTTCCTTATCAAGGTGAAGCTGCATTTTTCACCTTTTGAATCTGTTTATATTTTTCTAGGTTTGTTGATTTTCTCCTCAAAAATCATTTCATGTTGTCTGTGATACACAAGGTTGAGTGAGATTCTGGGTTTTACCATTTTTTCCACAAAAAACAAAGTTTTGTAATCTGTTTTGAGTCATAGCACTCTTTTGGAAAAGCTTCTTGGTTTCAGCATTCTATAGATCCAGGGAGGGTCTCAGTTATCCCAGAATGTTCCGACATTCGTATGTTAACCATTAAGGGAGGGTATTAAGATAATATCTTTATTATGATATTATCTCCTTAGTTAAATACTTTCTATAATGGTCAACTACTTGTTTGTAGTCCATCTTTCAATCTAGATAGGAATGTTTCCTATCTTGTCTCTTTTGTCTTCAGTCCAGATAGGAATGTTTCCTATCCTGTCTTCAAATTTGTTTCTAAATTTGTCTTCAGTCTACGTTCGTTATTTTTTTTAGAAACAACGTCTTTGTAATTCTTTATAAGGAACACATTTGTTCCTCTGTTAATCAATCAATCATTTGGAAATTTGTTAATCTACCAATTCTTGAATCTTGTAACAAATTTTGCAAAAAATAAGCTCTTGAATCTTATACATATGAATCTCTTTGTGTTTAATTCACTGGTGCTAGATCACAATCTCGGACATCTAGATGGTACTTGAGTTCTCACAATAGATGATTATGGGTTGCCTTAATGGAATGCCAAACCCAATGAAATTTCATGAAGCCAAAAAGTTTGAGTGCCATCACTATCAAATGACATGCACTCTACCTTTGTGGATGATAAAAAAAAATTTTTTTTTCTTATTGCTAGACCAATAGATAGGACCATAACCTACCCAAATACTATAATTGAAGGAGACTTGTGATTTTGAGTATTACTGGCCTAATTAAAATCTTTGTATCCAACCAAGTCATGTTCTATCTCAGAACTATAGTGAATCCCAAATACAATATCTTTGTATCCAACCAAGTCATGTTCTATCTCATAACTATAGTGAATCCCAAATACAACAGTATACTGAAGGTAGTGAAGGATTCTCTTAACCAATTTCCACTGCAGCTTATGAGGCTCTTTCATGAATCTCAACACCATGACTATTCATATGAAATTTTGGTCCTTTTATAAGTCAAATAGATGAGACACCACCAAGTTGTTGATAGAAGGTACTATCAACTAATGGTGTAGCATAGTCAACCTCTACCTCGACTCTAGATAGAAAAGGAGTTGGAGATGTCTTGTAAACAACTATGTGAAATCGAGTAATAACATCATCGAATGATTAGCTCTTCACTTTCTTTTACCACAACCACATCCATGTAAGTCCTAATCATCTATCCATGTGAATGATTCTACATGCATGTATGTATAGATGTACATGGTTTCCGTTTCTACATGCTCCCTTGTTCCCTCATAAAAACTAAATAATATGGGGCAATATCGTAACTTGGTTTTCCTTGCAGGAAATTTAGATGAATGTTGTTAACTTGAAATTTGTCTTTGAACATTAATTGTTTATTATGCATGCCTATACCTCATATGGTCGACCAAAATCTTCAGCACAAGGACTTTGGTAAACTTAGAAGGGGCCTTAGGAGCAGCTTTTAGTTAAAAAGCTTGTGTGTCTAAAACTAAATTGTTTTCAACGAGTTTGTCAATTTTAGTTTGTGTCTTGATGGTCTTCTTCGAAGATTTCCCCCATTTTGTCTACACAATTTTCATTGGCTACAGATTGTTGTGATTATATCCATCTCAGACATGGTGGTAGACTAAGTTTTCCCGTTCTTTTTGTTTGGTCTAAAAGAATCTAGCTTGAAAGTGAATTGGATATGTTAGATCCTTAAGGGACACCTTTCTGTTATTGTCCTACATCTTCTTTGTAAGTGAATTTGATAGATTAGCTTTTATGATTTATCTTTGTGTTTAAAGTACTTTTTGTAGGATTCTCTTCCAAGAATTAGTTAATGCATATGTAGCCTCGTTTGGAGCTGACTTGACATCCTTCATTTCTGCAAGGGCTGCTAAGGATTTTCTCATGCTATCTCATTTCTTTTCCTTGTATATGCCCATGGTTCTTTCACATATTTTCTGTTGTATTGACCTTAGCACTGCCTCTCTTTGTTGCTCCGGGACTTGGTGTTTAGGTATGTCAGTCTTGGAGCTCTTCTAAGAGAGTAAATCCTACTTAAATAAACTGCACTTATCGCAAACCTGGCATCTAAAAAAGATGTTTTATAATAAAGCGGTCACTCCCACTCAGTTCCTCCAATTTTTAGGATTGCTATGTAGCTAGTAAAGGCATAACCAAGTTGACATGAATCTATGCATAGTTGTTAACCTGGATTTCGTGTGAATTATAGTCTGCTAGGTATTCTGCAATTGCATTCCCAATTTTCTGCAAAGAGGTTTCCTGTTGGTACATCACTTGGAATTAAGGCAGACTTAACCTGCAAAGCAGTTTCTCATCAATAAACCATATTTCTCATGAACAACAACTCTTCTTGAAATTCTCTTTGGCATCATTATTGTTGTCATATCACCTGAGATATTCCAATTATCCTAGACCCATATCGTCAAGAATTTCTGATATCATAACAGCATCCGTAAATTTGCATATAATTAATCTTTTGCTTACAATAACCAAAATTCTTCCTTCAATTTATCCACTGAGAATCTTCAACAGAGTTTTATTCTGAGATGGCATCCAATTCCTTTTTATGTGAATGGTCTTCGTACTGATATTTATAAATCTTTGTAGCCCCTGCATATTTATATGATTTCTTGCCATACAACAGTTCTGATTTATGCTTGAATTGTTGGAGGAAAAATTCTGTGAGGGGTCATGGTTCACCTACTAAGTGGCAAACACTAGAACCAACCAGTTGACCGTTTGGGAAAGAAAATTACAAATTGTAACTGCTCAAGAGAGTCAACGGGCAAGGGAAATGCCTGGGGCTAGCGATATAATCACTTTACAAAGTAGACTATTAATTGGATATTTTCCTCATAATTAATACATCAAATAAGCCACCATTTTCTTTTCTCGAGTGATAAATGGAAGCTTCCAGTGTCCATTTTTTTGCAAAGCAAAAATTTTATATTTTTTCATTCCATTTCGTTCCAAATTAATAAAATTGAGCATATAGAATCTACCACCGTTCCATTTCGTTCCAAATTAAACAGAGTATATAGAATCTACCACCTTTAAGAGATTTATATTATTCTGAATTTGTTTGTGTCACAATCAAATGTACTAAGCTAACAATAAATGTTGAAATAAATATTACAAGGAGAACATAAAATACAGAGCCCCCTAATAACTTCCAAACATTGTACACTGGTTGGCTGCAATATGCCTGGCATTATAAATTAATATTGTCAGACAAAACCAGACTTTTTACATAGTGACAGAATATGGTTTTGGAAATACCCATTATCTAAATGTATCCTATAAAAATCTAAATTCACACTATAAATAGTGCTGGTGTTGGCAATGTCTCTGAATATGGGTACTCTTACACTTATATTCACGTAGTTTAGGGACTTGCTACTTCAATAAATGTTTATATACATTAATCATCGTTGAGAATGCATATCCCTGGCAATCCAAGCACTAGATCTAAAATCGGCTGAGATCTGAACACGCAAAACCTCATGAATTGCACCACGTTGAATAACATACAGAAATTGCTCCTGTTTGGGCTCTAGCAGTTTGGTCAATGGTGCTATGCATACATGCATTTCATCACCCCTTCGGAAACCATTCACCCATTGTCCAAGACTCCACCATCTCAAGCAAATGTGTTTGTCAGCAATTCGGTTCTTAGCAAGAGCTTCTTTCACATATTTATTCTGTCAGGACATTCAAAAGTTAAAACGGTTAATAATCCATTACCTTTTGATTGCTAATATGAGAAAGCTGAAAGTTCTGAAAGCACAGGTTATAAGATATTAATCTTTGAGAAGGTCAACTTCAAAAAAAAAAATTCTCAAAATCCTTGTCTTGGTGGCTGAAGAATTTCCTGTCCATTTTAAATAAAGTTTAGTTAATAACCAAATGTAAAATACCATAAGATCACATATCTTGTTTGAGCTATCAAATTGCAGGCATTCCTATCAACATTCTGATTGTGTATTTTATGAGGAAGAATTCAATTTATATGTTAATTTTTTTCAACATTTTTAATTCTTTGTCCTTGCATTTGCAGACTTGCAATGCTCATAACTGTACAAAATGATTGGTTTCAAAAAGGGGGACAACATATCGAAAAATCGAACACCAGGATTAAAAACAGGACATGTGATATGTAATCATTGCCCTAAGGAGATGACTGGTGGCATAACTCCGCTAAAAAATATCACCTTGGAAATATTCTAGGCAATGGTACTACACCATGTGACAGCTGTCCGAAGAGGTTACAAGGGCAGCTATAACAAGCCTTGAAGAACACGAGCTAAAGAAGAAGGGGAAAAAGAGGATAGCAACAGTAATGACTTCCCCAATGGAAGATTTCAGTTCTCTAGGCTCAGAAACAGGTGCAGAGGCTTCTTCTTCCATTGGGCCACGTATATGAGGATTAGGAAATGTGGGCAGGAATTTAGTAGACCTCAGAGTTTCACATAGCACTCCTAGTGCTCAACCCGGATTGCAAGGCACTGCATGGAACAAAGATATGCATCACAAGTCAAAGTCGGCAGTTACTAGATTTTGTATCTACAACAATATTCCCTTCAACACTTTATGCAGTGCATACTGGGATTAATTGGTCACTGCAATGATTGTGTCTAGTATGGGGTTCAAGGGCTAAAGTTGTTATGAGGTGAGTGGGCCATTGTTGCAGGAAGAGATCCAAGACATTCATCGACTTGTGGAAGAGCAAACAAGAATTTGAGAACATAGTGGTTGCACTATTATATCTGATGGGTGGACATATAGGAAAAATAGGATGCTCATCAACTTTCTAGCTGCTTCAGAGGGACGGTATTTCTAAAATCAATTGATGCCTCTGATCAAGTGAAAAATGCAGACTTTATGCAACATGTTGGATGAGGTGGTGATAGATATGGGGGCACGGAATGTCATACAAATTGTGATTGATAATGCAGTTGCATATGTGGTAGTCGGCAAACTTCTTATGGCTAGACATCCAACATTATTTTGGAGCCCTTGTGCTGCCCATTGTCTTGACTTACAATTTCACTACATATGGAAACTAAGTTGGGTGAAGAAGGTGGTCAAAGATGGAAGGAATATCACAAAGAATATTTACAACCACATGAGTCTTGAGGCTTATGAGAGAGCACACTAATGGTAAGGATCTTGTGCGATCGGGAGTCATCTCCTTTGCTATTAATTTTCTCACCTTGCAGAGCATATTAGCTACCTTCTCCAACCTGAAGCCAATGTTTGTGAAGGAGAAATGGTCGGAGAGTCCTTATGCTAAGAAGCCTAAAGAAAAGAAGGTTTTGAAGGTTGTTTTTTATGTTGGATTTGTCAAGATCATGAAGGAGATTATCAAAGTAAGTTTTCAAACATCAATTGATGATTTATTACTTAATTTTTAGGTTTTGCAACTCATTGATTTTGTTTAATTTTCTACGTCCCACTGTCAAAACCATTGGTGAGGGTTCTACAAATGGTGAATGTAGATAAAACCCCATGGGGTATATATATGAGACTGTGGATAGGCCCAAAGAGGTCATTCGATCAAATGAGACCAAATATGGACCCTCTCAAAACCATTGGTGAGGGTTCTACAAATGGTGAATGTAGATAAAACCCCATGGGGTATATATATGAGACCGTGGATAGGCCCAAAGAGGTCATTCAACACTTGTATGGGTCAAATGAGACCAAATATGGACCCATATGGCACAATATCGATCATAGGTGGAACCGGTAACCCCACCAACATATTCATGCTGCTACCTACTGCTTGAACCCCAAATTCTATTTCTCTAACACCTTTCAAAGTAGATGCAAAGGTTCAAGTTGGTTTGGACACATGTACTCAGAGATTAGTTGACAATGAGAACCTTAGAGACCTGAAATTTGACAAGTTGCATAGCTATAAGAGGGTTGAGGGGCCATTGCTCTCTTCACCTGATTGCAAACGTAGGAGAAACCACTTTGCAGCCAGGTAATACAAAAAAATGTGCTTCATTTTATTATACCATTTATATCACTCAAGTTTTGAAATCTTTACTAAGTTATAAATGCCATTTTTTATCTTTGCAGATTTCTGGTGGAAAGGTTATGGTACCACAAAACCAAATCTTCAAAAGTTTGCCATCCACATACTATCACAGCCTTGTAGTACTTAGGTTGTGAGTGCAACTGGAGTGTTTTTGAGTCCATCCATACGAAAAAGTTCAAAAGGTAGACTCAAAAGTTCAAAAGGTTGACTCAAAAGCGCTTGAATGAAATTGTTTATGTGCATTACAACCTTCGATTGCATGAGAAGGTGGTGCAAGGGCAGAGTTTACATGAAGCACTAGTCTTACATTGTTCCATATTCAAGATGACGATGATGTGGAACCTGATCCTTTGTTGACCAATGATCAGATAGATGAGATGGAGATGGAGATGGGGATGGAGGTGGATGATTGGGACGCGGAAGTGGCAGTGCGTGAGGAGGAACTCAACACGGTCATCCATCAGAGGCATCTGTAAGGCACCTATCACTATCAATGAGGCACCTATTGAGGATATTGCAACTTCTTCAGCACCACCCACAAGTGCGAACAATCTGTTTTGATCTTTAGTCATAGACACAATTTATGGTTTCTAGTTTTCATTGATACTGATACTTTAACTTAAAATGTATTCAGAATTTCAGAGATTGTGGTTTTGAAGTTGGACTTCTATGTTTATGTTGCACTTGTTTTTTGATATATGACAGTATGTTCATTTACCAAATTCTAATTGCTATGTATTTAACTCAAAACTTTTATTCATATATGATGGCAATTTTGAAGCAGTGTATGTTCTAAGAAATCATATATTTTCTAACGTTCAATAAAAGTGCCGATTTGTTGCCTCTTTTTGCTGAGATCGAGATATTCAAATTTTTTGGGCCTGCTGAGATTTTGCCGACACCGAGATTTTCAACCATGGTTCTACCATTTAGTTGGAGGAAACATGCAATCATTTAGAAACTCTAGTTGTAAAAGGATTTTATAAACTATGAACATTACAATTATGCCAAGTAGTTTTTGTTTATATTGAAACTTGAAGATAGATTTTTGATCTATAATATCAATTTAACTCTATTTTTATCTATAAATGAAAGAGATCAGGATGTGTTTTCTAAATAGTAAATTCACTAATAACTAATTAATGTATGTTGCGGAATACTTTAAAAGATGCCTTTTAGTGTTTAAAAAATCTGCCGAGTTGTGAGTCAAAAATATAGGCCCACTGAGTCTTCAATGGCTTTGGATTTTTGAAATATGCTTGCAACATCCTCTTCGCTTGAGAAACCTTTATTTTTGTATCAACAGGTTCAGCATCATCATGTCCTGTGCTTCTTGCTTTCCTTATCCAATCCCTACACTCTAACTCTTGTTGAAAAGGAAATAATTCTACCTTCCATAGCTGATCTAGACTCTAATAATGTGCATAAATTTGCAAAACAAACACAAAACAACAAACCACCAAAAACCCAAGAATACTTATTTGATACCAATCTCATCCATAATGAGCGTGGACAGCCTAGTACATAGCTCAAAACCATGAATCCTACTCAAACATAATGTCAATTGATTGATTAGATTGCTTCCTGTACAAAATATAAGAAAAACAGTCCCATGATCATGGTGTTATGGACTGAACAAAAGGAATTCACCTAGAGAAAACCAAAATGAGAGAACTCCAGAGGAGAAAGATTTACTTTTCAAGTCACAATCTCTTGACGAGTTCAAATATTGTGCTACCTTTAATTACTAGGAAACAATCAGCATGTGCATACCTTTCACTGGACTTAATATAACTAAAATTCATGCACTGTCAATAAAACACTGGAATGGCTTTCATCAAAAAATTTGCAATCCAGGGTAGATATGCATTGAAAGAGCTGCAGATCTAAAGTCAAGTAGAAACCAAGCCCTTCTAAGATTCAGGCTGGGAAAACAAATGATGTCCTAACATGCTAAGGTAAACGCAATAATGCTGAGTCACAGACATGTCATGATGATAAGTGAAAGCAAAAAAACATTTCACATCCATTTCAATGCATTTATTTCTATCAAAATGTCACTCTCTCTTTCTATATTGCATATGAGAATGTTCATGCTAAGGGACAAGTAGACTAGAAAAACCAAGTCTTTACCTGGATTCCTAACCATGCCAAGCAGTAGTGCACACCAATGAGATTCACAAGAACACTATGCTTGGCTGTGAGAAGATAGAGTTGCACATCTTCAAAGCCCATCTTTGTGTTACACAAATGTTCCATGGCTCTTTGGTAATCTCCTACTTCAAGTGACTCATAACGGGCACTTTGTTTCACTAGCTCAACTAGTGAGTGTGCTCTGTCAGCCATCTCTGCATGCAACTTGATGTAAAATGCCCGCCACCCCTGGACAAATAGAAAGTGTCACCAAAAGATTGGCTAAAAAATTCCAGATGAAAATAAAAAGCTATATGATCAAACATGTGAAGAAAATAAAAGTACATTATCCACTGAAGAATTTAAACATATGCTATTAATGGCTGCACCAGACATAATTTTATGCTCATGAGCTATTCTCCTATCACTAAATTATTGAGAGGACACTCAAACTACAGAACAGTCAGTTCTTATAAAGCCTAACAAGAAAATAAGATCCAAGTCTATATACGTGCAAAAGGAATATGAGTACCCAGCTTACCACAACTGACATAAGCAACTTGTAGAGAAACAAAAGCAACAACCATCTAAAAACTCACATTTTAGTGCTAAACAAATACTAAATACAATTGCAAAGATCATTCTGCAAAAAAACAATAAGTAACCTCACATAATAGACAGGTTCTTATAACTGTTTTCTAGGTTAACAATTACACTATGGCATAATGGGAATTATAAGTTTGCATAAGTTGAGAATTTTAATGTTACTAGACATCTGCTATTAATCAAATTTTAACGTCAGATTTGAAATTTTTGTGTGACTATTCCATCTCTTTTACATTAGTTAGGTATAGAAATTTTTGGAAGTTATATGCTGCCAGAGATCAACATTGAAGTGGGTAAATTTCCAATTTATGTCATTTGACAAGGAAAGTTAGATCTAAACTACATACTTCATAAAAAGTAAAAGGTTGCCACCAAAAATTACACATGAACTTACATGTAAATAACTTTGCACATTACAACAACAGGTCCACTACTACTATAAAGGTCATGCAAATAAACTAAATATTAAAAAAATGGAGTTTATCATAGCAACAAACATGTTAAAATGGTGTCATTGCTGAGATCTATGATTAAAACTTATAACGGAACACATTTTGTTATGGCTATCATTATAAATTTCGCCAAACAGTACACTAATATAAAACTTTGATAGTAACCTTTGAAGAAGTAAGATAGGGCTAAAAAAGAAACTTGTCAACATCTCACACAACAGTCTCTCCTAAGAATACTTCTTGACTTTCCATATTTAGCTTTTGGAACTGCCAAACACCCGTAAATAGTGTTTCTGCTTGCCAACATCTCCGATATTTGTATGACTTTCCATGTATTTTCTTTTGTGACTGACCAATACCATTGAACAATAGGTCAACCTCTCGTCATCTCCTAATTTTCAATCACTTACCATATTTTGTTTTTTGAGGCTGAGAAATTCCATCAAAAATATTTCTTACCATGTAGCAACTCTCATATTTAAATCACACTATCATTTACTCCACAGGAAAGTCTTCCGTGTTCATCAATCATGGCATGTATGGTGCAAGAAATATTGTAATCATACGTCTACCCTGTATTGCCTTTGATATCTGATTAAGACTATCATCCGCTCCACAGGAAAGACTTAGTGGTCATCCATCATTATATGTATAAATATAATGCAATAAATTATTAAATTATATAAAACTCTTCAATATTTTACTCTTGGAATTGACAAATACCATCAATTATAATTCTCTCTTGGTGTCTCTGATGTTTGAATCAGATTTTATCATTTACTTCACAGGAAGGTTTTCACTCGTTTACAAGTGAACAATCGTATCAAATTCAAATTTGATTTCATTCCATACTTCACAGGCGGCAGCTAGTTCAGGACTAAAATTCACAAATCTCTGGGCATAATACAGGAAAATGGTGAAATGCTTCATCTTTCTGTGACAAACATTCTGTTAGTTGCTTAAATTCATATTCCTGTTTTGTACATGGGTATGACTCAGAAGAACAATCATACCTTTATGTACTTCGTAAGGAACTGAAGTCAATGTATCATCAACTCCTTGCCAGCCATTTTATGAAACATCTTCATTTTCTAAGAGAGACAGATCAAAAAAATCCTATACAACCCTTGAAATACCCAACAATATGTAGCCTTTCTATTTGATTACAGGTTATTTAATGTTACCATTGTATGAGGCTTAATTGATCAATTACAATCAGAAAGACTGAATATGACACTCTATAATCCATTAGTTGTCAGTAAAGCCAATAGTACTTTAGTATGACAACTTAAACTTATTTCCAAATCAATATGACAAGTGAAAAATATATTAAATAGATTTATCAAAAATAAACTAAGCGAAAAGAATTTGATGTATAACTCATAATTATAAATTTATATATAAGTTTATAATTGATGAAAAAACCACTCTATGATGCCTACCAATACTCTGCAGATTTCCCCTTCTGCAACTAACCATAGTTCTGTTTTCTGAGAAACATTCCCATCGAATCGAATTGGATATTCTTGATTTATGCGCAGATTTTTGGCAAAATTATAGATTTTAACTTCACATTCCTCAAATTTGTGAAAATAGTAAATACTTTACATTTCTCAAATTTGTGAGAAATCCCACCCCAATGCTCTGCATTTGACTGATTTGGCTTGTTTGATAAGGCTGACGTTGCTATTTAAGATTTTGATGGAAAAATTTCAAGGAAATTTTCTGCAAGAGCTACAAAGGCTAGGGCATAGCTACTCTCATCTCTGCATGGTTCACAATGGTGTAATGATTGCTCACATGTTTTTAGGCCTTTGAAATATTCTTCTACGGACTTGGGTGATGCTTTGTTATCAAATGGGGCTTGTGTGTTTTCTGCATGGAATGGATCTCCAGTGGGGTCCAATATCTACGTCCAAATGCCCTTGGATGGTTCCATCTCTTTGAGCATACATTTTCTTGCTCCAATGTTACAATTAACAAGTCCCTTCCTGCTCCTTCCTAGGCCATGGGGTTGGTATTGGGGCTAGGTCACACCTATTTGTGATGGGGGCAAACCCAGGGCCATAATTGATTTAGAGATTAAGATTTCTAAGCATGAAGATTTCTTGAAATAAAAATTGAAATACACCTATTTGATAATTTTTCAAGATTTAGCCCCAATTGGTTGATCTTCATGATTGGATTTCTTACACTTGGAATTCTTTTTTGTATAAGGAAATTATTATTTGCCTTTGTACTTCAAACATGAGTTCAGCTTAGTGAAGGATAAGCACCGTGTTTTAATATTTGGCTTGTAGGATCATGCATGACTATCTTCTTGGTGTTAGACCACGGTTTCCTTCCTTTGATCCCATAGTGTCTTAATATTTGGCTTGTAGGATCATGCATGACCATCTTCCTGGTGTTAGACCACGGTTTCCTTCCTTTGATCACATTGTGACACTACTACTGGTCAGCTTACATGATTGTGTTAATCATGAAATCTTACAAAGAACAATTTGAGCATTGTAAATAAGTTTTATCACATGTTTCGTGGTGACTATGCTTAAGAAGAGACGGCCATAAAACACTCAGAGACAACCTTTGGGGACTTAAAAACCCTTTATGAGCAAAACGTTTGGTAGCAAATTTCTCTGAGCATAGAACTTCAACACAAATAAGTGAATTATCTTATTATTTCAATGCATATTGCTCCCGCTAAACCTTAAGAGCCAAAATACTTCAGTACCATTTGCTCTGATATCACCCTATAAGAGCTAAAATTACAATAAAATAACAAAATTAAAACATTAAGATATAAGTGGGCATCCTTCCCGCTTCCTACCTCAATATATCTATGAAATATGAATTGTATATTAGTGGAAAAGGAAAATATAAGCTTTGTGGCACACCTGAGAGGGCACTGCAAGTTTCGAATTGCCAGGACTTCCTGCATATTGAGACAGTTTTAGATTATTTTCTTCATTATTGCTGTGTAAGTCCAGAAAAGGCCATCTATTTCTTGCCAGTGAACCCCATACGAGGTCAGATGTACATAACTGCCTCCAAAACACAGAAGAAGAACCTAATGCACAAAGATCAGGAACCTGCTGAGAATCCAATCATTAGATAAATGGAAAAGTTTTTGCACACGGCAACACAAAATTGAGTTTTCAAAAAGTACTATTTCGTTTTCAAAACGGCCCGTTGACATTGATTTAGACAACCGAAGACAGACCCTGGAACACTGTAAACGATCCATGCAAATAGAATTACCATAAATTTCGGTGCCCTACGCACAACAACCCAATCGCCGAATAGATATTAAGAAATCTCAGTATATTCAACAGAAAACATGTTTGTGAAAGGAAAAAGATAAGTGTTTTAGAAAGGGAAAAGGTGCTGGTGTGAAACTTTGATAATAGTTGGCACAGGGAAAGCTTACAATTCACTGCAAGTTTTGCCAATTTAGAAGCATGCGTTGGCCTTCAGGTTAGAAGCTTAATTTTATTGATAGTTAAGCCGCCCCCCATCCATAGCTATCCAAACCCAGTTCAAATTGGGTTGCAGAAACCAAATTTACCCAACCAAAAACAAAACTAATTGTAATTTCGATTGCAAAAACTAATTTTATCCACCCAAAAATAAATGGCAGAGACTCTGGTAAAAATTTGAAGTGAACATAGTTACGTTACCTTAAGCATAGATACAATATGCAGAGCTACATCAATTGGAAAATGCATGTCTTCGAAGGTCCATGTTGGAGTAGGATGGGTTTTTCCTTCATCGTCATTTTCCGTTGCCATTGAAGCGTGGGTTATGGTTTTCGTGTTACGAACTACAGAGACCTCTGCACAACCTCCAAATTAGGATTTCGTCATCGCACAGAGTAACTTAAACCAATCAACCAGGGAGATTTTGTGCTACCTCTGCGGAAAAATTAAGCACCACAAGAATTTCAGGTATACGTATTATTTTGACGAAAATACGTACACGCCAGTTTTAGGAAGTAGTTCCGTGCGAGGCTTCCGGTTGTCACAGAATACTAGCAGTTGCACTAAAAAGGAGGTGTGATGATATGATATGATGGATTTTAATGACGTCCATAAGACTAAAGTAGTCTATGGGACCCATGCAATCACCCTCCCGAGTCAGGAGTCAAACTAGTCAGTTGCAAAGTTTTGGTTAACTTGTCTTTTTTCTCTGAATTTTGATAATCAAATCCGTTGTTCTCTTCACTTGATCTTCCTCGAATAAATAGTTGAAATCTTTGTTTTGCAGAATTTTTGTATAATCAGATCTGATGTCGTTGTAAGCCAGGCATTCCATGACAAAGTGTTGCTCTGTCTCAACCGTTCCCATATTGCAGAATAAACATGTTCTGTCTGCCCACTCTTCCTTTGGAACTTGCCATCTACCAGTTTCACATCGCAGCTGATGTGAACTAGTTCTTATTTGTGTCATCAACATTTTTGCTTTCCAATTAATAGGTGCCCTTATATAGGCCTTTTCATCATGACTAGAAGTGGGATTAAATTCTTTAATGTACTAAGATTTTTCCCGCTCTATGTGTCTTGTCCACAGAATATTGCAAAATTTTTCATTGACAAACTTTTTTATTTCTTTAATGTTATCCGAGCAAGTTCGGATGTTGATATCCCATTTTTGCATCCATTTGTCATTTTGTTTCATCCATGTGCTTTTCCGCCTCACAAGTTTTTCCTCTATTACCAACTTGGGCCAACGATGTGTTTCCAGACCTTGGGTTTTCTTTAAATAGCTTAGCATTCGGATCAATGCGACGGCCTCTAATGGAAAGGAACCCACCTCCGCCAAAAGGATTTCATACGAAACTGTGGTCTTGACTTTAAGATTGCATGTGATGAAGTGTTTTTGAATTCTTTCTACTTGCCGCCATTTCTGTTTGGACATACTACCGCCCCACACTTCACATCCGTATAGAATAACCGGAGTGACCAACAAACCAAACAGAGTTTTCATGGTCGTCCAATCCCATAATTCTGTGTTCCTGCACTTGTTTTGTAAAGAGTATAACGCCTTCCAGCCCCCTTGGATCCTTTTCGATCTGCAAGTATCCCAGTTGAGTTTGTTATGAAAATCGATGCCCAAGTATTTGTACTCTTCCACAATCTCAAGGGGGCTATTTTCAAACAGAAACTTGTCTTGTATGCCCCTATTCTTCTTTAGTGAGAAGATCATAATTTTGGTTTTGCTAGTGTTAACTTGCATTCCTACATCATGACAAAAAATTTCTAGTGCTTTCAAGTGCTCTTTCAAACCTTTAGCTGTTCTAGCAAGAATTATGAGATCATCTGCATATAAGAGCAATCTTATCACGAAGTGGACCAGCTGCACCCCCTCACCATTGGTCTTGTTTATCCACTCTTCTAACTTATCAATATACAGCCTGAATAATGTTGGAGAAAGTGGACACCCTTGCTTAACCCCGATGTTGCTTTCAAAATCTTCTGATATCCCTTCTGTCATTCTGATTTTAGCTTTGACCTACTCATATAATCTGTAAACCGCTGACCTAAGTTCTTTAGGGACTTCCAGCTCTACCATTCTATCCCATAGTTTATTACGTGGCACTGTGTCGAAAGCTTTTTTAAAGTCCACGAAACAACAAAAAGCCTCGTTCCCCGGAGTGTCCCAAACTTTCTCTATCAAATGCCTGAGAGTGATGCTGTGATCTATAGTAGAGTGTTTCGGTCTAAAGCTTGCTTTCCCTTTTGGACGTTTGCCTTTTGTTTCAGCCCAGTTGCTGATTTTTTGTTCTACCAAACTACTAAATAACTTGCCAAATAGTGGATTGATCATGATGGTTCGGTAATTAGAAGGATTGTTTATATCTCCACTTTTGTGGAGTGGGATCACCACACTTGTAGTCCATTTTACAAGGAAACCTTCTCTATTGACACTGTTGAAATCTTAGTGATGTGTGGTGTGAGGATTTCAGCGCCCCATTATAAGTATTCCGCTTGTAGCCCATCTATATCTTGCGCTTTACCAATAGCTAACCTCCTAATGCCTTGAATAATATCATTTTCGCTGAATAACTCCCCTGTAGTCTCTGTTTCCATGGTACTACGCTCTCTTAGATCACATTCGTAGAGAGTCTTGGCATATTCTAGCCATTTGGTTTCTGTTATGTTATTCTCTATCTGAGTTTTTCTCTGCTGAAGCTGTTTCCAAAATTTTCTGGAGTTGTTTTTACCAAGATTAATCAACTCTATTCTTCTCTTTTTCACATACTCTTCTTTCTTCTTTTTAATCAGTTGATCATACTCTTTTCTACTTTCTTTGTTCATGTTCTTTTTCCAATTCCTTTTTGCCATTTTGCACTCCTCATCAAACCAAGGATTGGCCGAAAAAGTGTTCTTGGCTTCTTTTGTGGCCCTAGATCTTTTACACTCCTCCAATGCTTTAATGATAGTAAGAACAAGATTATCCTTGTCCATGAAATGTTGTTTTTTAGACTCTAGATGGTTTTTCGGAACCCTAGACAGCCGCAAAAGAGAGGCTTGAAAAGTATCATGGTTTTCTTGTGTCATTAAAACTTTGCCAATTGAAATCATCTTCCTCTTCTGTAAAGGTTTTGGGACAATATGTTGATCTTTAAAGTGAGTGGTCACCCTTATTAAGATGGGGTTATGATTAGGTTTTAACTCTATGGGGCAATCTTCTATCTCAAAGTTAATTATCTTTGTGACATAGTCTTGTGAGCATATAACATAATCAACAACACTTTGTCCATTGTGTCTTTTGCATGTGATGCCTCCTGATTTAGGCCACTTTTCCATACCATTGCATATAACCATGTTGTATAGGCAGCATAAGCCTAGTAATTCAATACCAAAATGATTAATCTTTCCCATGCTATCCTGTGAAGATCTTTCCCATTTTTGTGTCCCTTCTTCTTCGAGCCAAACTGGATCTCTACTTTCATTGTAACTCTCCTTAAGATTGAGAGTTTGGTTGTTTGCTGTTCTAGCATTGAAATCCCCTATTAACATTATTTCCCCTAAAGAGCTAAAGGCTGCTATGTCTTTTTTTAGTGCAACGAATGGGTCTTCTCGATCCAATCTATGTTATATATATATTTTTGAGCCTTTCGGAGCGAAGTAACATATAGCCACCCTTGTAGAAATCTGATTCTCTGTTATTTTTATCCAAATATACTGCTTGTTTACGTCTTCTTTCTCTAAGTTTACAAATCTGCTCCAAGTTTCTTTTATTAGAACGGTGATGCCTCCATGCCCCTTACCATTATCTATCTTTTCATTCCACAGCGATACCTTCTTATACCCTTCAAAATTTGGAACCCTACATCCATCATGTTCATGAGTCTTGGTAAGCATAATGATGTCATTATCTTTAGCTATTGGCCTTAACCCAGGTCCTCTTCTCCAAGGATAACCTCTATAGTTCCAGCTAACTATAGTTAAATGTTCCTAGGTGGGCCCGAGTTCCTATTTATTGCGCGTGATTTTGTCGCTGATTTGGGCTTTGCCATCTTGTAGCCACAACCACTTGCCTTTTCCTCTTGCTGTTTTCACTTTTTCCCATTCCTTCCTCCTTTCTTCTTGTTGAGTTACGGTGAGGTCATCATCAAGATATATGTGTGTGCCTCTAAGAAACTTTCTCTTGCTGAAAATGTTATTTTTATCTTCTATATTCCTCATTGTACTCTAACATGTCTATCTTTGCCTCCTCTAATCCATTTTCCGATTCTTTGAGCTTGTATGGTTGTTCCATGCCAGTCTAATTGGTCTTTAAAGAAGTCTTTAACTAAATCCATTGTTTTCTCCTGTTCTCCATAGTCTCGTAGCCCTTTGACAATGATATTTGTTGCTTTCTCATTTCTTTCTTTTTCCTCTCTAATCTGTCTCCGAACTTGTTTTTCTATGTTGTCAATAGGAGTGTTTGCTAGCCCCTTTACTATGTTAGCCCATGATCTAACTTCTTTGATCTATTCTCTGAGTTGATTCTCTTTTATTTCCATATTGGCCATGGCATCTTGTATATTTTTCGTTTGCGGGTTTTTGTCTGCTTCTGTAGCCTCTCCTTCTCCCGTAGTACTTGCTGCTGTCCTCTTTTCCCCTACTTCTTTCTTTAACAATATTAATTCATACTCTCCTTTTTCCATATTAAATTGCAATTTTTGAATTTGTTCTCTAAGTGACTTGACCTCCGCTGCCAGCTTGTAACTCTTTTCATTGTGATACTTTCTATTTGGCTCCTCTCTTCAAGTGCCCACACCCTTTCCTTCATAGCTACTAAATCGTTCACAAAAATGTCTGGATACCACGTCATAGTTGTCCTTGTGGGGCTGTAATTATTCGGTAGCCCATCCTCCACTGTGTCTATCACCTGAGAATTATCTGGCTTCCCTTTACCGTTAATATCTCTGATATTATCAAACTGCTTAATTTTTTTAGAGATTTCAGTCGGCCTCAGACTTTGTTCTCCCTCCCTTGTGCTGTCTGGAGTTTGTGGAATCGGTTTCAGAAGTAAAGCTGCTAACTTCCCTCTTTTTGCATTTTTAAACTTTCGTATCTTTCTCCGCCTAATTATTCTTTTATATTGTTTGGCATTCACATAGATGTAGTTTCCTCCTTTGAGTGGTCCGCTGGCTTGAGATAAGCTCAGAGTGTTTGTGGGTAAATTACCATTTGTCCCTCCAAGATTGAATGAACTCGTGTGTTCGGCTGAGGGTTCTGGAATAATGAGGAAGCTCCCTTGATTCCACTTGATGATGCTACTGTGCATTAAACTATCTCCGTATGTCAGGACCAAGCCACTATTGCCAGAGATGTCATTGTGTTTCGTAGCTTCTTCCAGACTAGTTTGTTGTTCTGCTGTTACGGATGCCCTGACTATCTGATTCTCTGCCACCCTGTTACTATCAGATCCTGTGTTATGTAAGGTGGACCCATCAAGTTCTGACTATTCCTCTCTTATCTTAGGTTGATCAGTCAATGATACTTTTACAAGTATGCTCTCTGCAGATGTATCTGTGATTTCCCCATTTGTTCCGTCCATGAGGACTATATCATTCCCACTGGTGCCTTGTTTATATGTTTTTAATGGTGTTTTACTGTTGTAAATTTACCAATGCTAGGAGAAGTAACAAGGGAAGCCTGAACAGGCGCAAAATCAGATGCAAGAAAAAGGGAAAAGGCGTACCTGGGATCTGCCTGTCCGCCTACTGGAGGCACATAATGTTGTCTTCAAATGGAACTGAGCTAGAGCCCACTGAAAGAGAGGGACACCATATCAAGAAAAATCATCATCTGGAAGCCCGCAAATATCAAAGCCTTTAGTACTAGATGGTCCCACCGGTTGCTAAGACTACTGACCAAACCCTTAAATCTGCCCCTGCACTGATCCCGTGTCTTGTGGACCCCCTACTGATTCTGGTATGCTATTGTGTAAGATCAATATCATCGAATGAGAAGGGGGAATCTGACGTTTTGATCAATAAGCCAAAACCAACGTTGACCCGTAATTTGTCGTAGTGAAGGGTCGCATGCGGTGACAGACCCAAACGTCGAGAAAACTAAAGCCAAAAGGGATGGTCCGTTGGCCCCACCATCTGCAGCTCTGTAAACTCCCCGTTCTGACGCCTTCTCTCCTTGCCGCCTCCATTATTCCGCGCTTCAACAATGTCTTGCGTGGGACTTGCAATTTGCGTATAGGGTTTATCTTACATTTCAAATTGACTTTCTTTTCTTTCAAGTTGCCTCTGTCTCTCTCAGTTACTGTTTCACATCATTGCCTCTATTTTGCCTCATGTTGCCTCCGGTTTCCAACGACATTTTTGCCTATTGTAGCTCGAGGCATCTATAACATGACTAAAACCTTTTTTCACTGAATAGAGATATATAACTAGCTCGCACGTATAATAAGAGGTTCAAGGGATAAGCTGATAGATGGATTTTAATTCTGCTCACATTAAAAACATAACATTTCTAAGAGCATTTTTTAAGTTCCGTTTGGTTGTTGGTATATCATGGGAATAGGCATTGAAAATTAGAACACGATTTATATTCTTTGTTTGGTTGGTGGAATTGGAATGTAGAATAGGATTACATATTCCCATAATAGTCCAAAATGAGCTTTTATCTAATCCCAAAAATACTTGAAATTGGAATGCCCCTTCATATTCTTAATCACACTTAATCATATTTCACAATTTGGTCGGGTTCGTGGTAGGCGTGGGTATGTTTTGGGGTTTAGGATTGAACACTCACTCATAGTTGAAGGTGCAACTCTGCTCGTTTTGGCTCTTCGTGCTACTAGTGAAAGCTCTCATTGCTACAGGGTTTCAGAGGTATGGTCCTTTTCTTCACACTGTAGCTCATTGTATGCTATTTTTCTTCACACTACAACTCATGTCATAGAGTTTCGCAACGTGCAAGATGTTGTATTCCAAGGGGTCGTGAATTAGTTTAATTTATTTGTTTTTTTGGTCACATGGCGGATTCTATCCATAGCCAAAATCCCATCCCAAAATTCATCCCGTCCTTCAACTCTAATGAAGAAACGGTAGCATTCAGCCTGGTACTCAAATGAGATGTGGTGGTCAAATTTGGTAAAAGCCCCCCACTATTTTTAGTTCTTTCGCCATTTCTAAATCTTCAACAAAAGAAACGATTAAAAATATTAACAAGCATGACCTTTCTTTTTAGTTTTTTTCAATAAATTAAACAAGCACGACCTCTGTTTTTAGTAATCAAACCTTCCAGGAGAGAGAGAATGGGCAATTAGTTGGCCATGATTGATAGAGATATATGGTTGATCGAAAATTTATTTGCTATAAGTTATTGACCTATTAGGATTTGAGGGAGCGAGTAAATGATGATTCAAAACATAATCCAAATGTCCAGAAAATAAAAAATGCTACAGAAATGAATTCCTATCAATTCAAATTGAAAGGATTCTAATTTGAGTTCTCTACAATTTCATATGTCAGATCTAGTATTATGAACTCTAACAATATAACTGATGCTATTTCTAGGTTCAAATCCCCTACTAGAAGAAGGCAACATGAAAGTATATTTCCACTTAGTGAGGTAATAATGCATATGGTGCACATTCCAGTGCAAATTATATTTACAAATCTTTAGGATGTGTCTCAATCAAAAGCCAGGTCGCTTGTATTTAAGGCACTCTTAATATTTTCCAAGCTACAAAGTGAAAGAAAAAATACCAGTACAAACCTTAAGAATACCTTCTAATATTGGTCTATCTGTGAAGCTAAACAAGAAAAATACTACAAACTCATGTTTACAAATTTCAAGAATATTTTATAAAGACTTCTAGTAAACTTACCCAAAGTTAAAATGCCTAAAGAAAGCAAACATATTAACAGAGCTTGTTAAACTTCTTAAAAAATGCATTCCGACATTACCAACTGCCCACAACCTTACCCAAGCTCTACCATGCAAAAAGGCACGACACTTTCAGTTTCTATTATTTTTTTTTACTTTTTCAGGTATTTATTTCAAAGCATTTGATAATTCAAACTAGGCATAGACTTTTACTTGGTACCTAAAGCTAATGATATATTATTGTACTCTGTAATTCAATCTAGTAGTACCTAAAGCTAAGGTAACAAGTCCAACATCATATGGATTCTTAGTACAATATAGTGGTATTCCATTACCAACATATCCATTATCTCTAGAATGCTTCATGATATCACTCTACACTGGAGAATTGTCAATTAGCAGCTTTGCATTTCCAAAGATATACACACCAATTCTAGCCTTGGAAAGAGCAACACAAATTCTATCTGGAATGTTAAGAAACCCTATATTTTCTAAAGGTTTTACATTTAAATTGGGAATAGTGTTTCTTACCAATGAAACCAATATGATATTGCTATCTTCTCCTTGGAATTCATCCACACTTCTTAATTTTGGCACATATTCATCAGGATTCACATTGTTCTTATCAGCCACCCACTTGTTAGATGCATTTTTGTGATAGCTTCTTGCTGGACCACCATGTTAGCTTCCATGGCATTAGATCTTCTTCCAAACTAAGAAGAATCTTTAGGGTTGTTATGATCGATGAACACCACATTTCTCTTGACACCTCTAACATCAAGGAATTCATCAACTAATGCATGATCTTTCAACATGGAATAAAATGTTGATATTAGAGGGGTTGATATTTCAGGTTTCATTCTCCTTTGAACCTCTAGTTTTTAATATTCTAGTTCACTTGTGACAAGCCTTTCAAACATTGAGACCTCTAGCTTGTGCTTATTTTCTAATAATGGAGATGCCACAGATGGTTAATATGGCCTTAGCTTCTTATGATCTCCTATAAGTATCTGATATTTAATGCAAGGAAGCATCCAAGGATTTGTCCTTCTAAAAGCTAAGCAACTTCTTCCAGAATCATGATCTCTGATTTCAAAGTTGATAAAAGTTCATAATTTCTTGTTGCAAAGGTACTAGTCATACCCACCACCTTCAAGTTACCAAGCAAGAAATAATGAACGTTTCTCTTAGCATCTTGTAGCCTACAACATGCATTCGTATACTCACTTGATAAAGTTGATAATTCATTTGTGGGGATAGCTCCATGCAAGCATTTTTCTTCTAAATGACCTCCATTGAATGAATGGTTATAGTCTACACCATCTTTACCTCCTCTAATACCAACATATTCAATAGGGTTATAGACTTGGAAATCAGAGGATCCTATTTGCTCAATGAATTCCCATTTTTTTCTTATGGCTACATATTTCCTTCACACAATCTTTATAAGTCTCTCACTTGAAGAATTTTTGGAGTAGTTAATTATAGGATAATGCTACGTTATTCATCATTTTAGGTTATGTTAGGGGCAGTGTGTTGTTATACTTATTTAAAATGACATTTTCAAATAAAATTGCCACAATAGTGCTGGTTTTGTACTTTTTCTAAAATTTTTCTTATTTAGAAAAGTGTTTGTGAAGTGGCCATATGTTTAGTTGTATTACTGAATATTCCATTGAAATCACTAAAAAATGTGTTGAATTTAGTATCATTTTAGGGTATGTGTTGGCCAATATGTTTATAGTTTCTATAGTTAGATGAAAAATGCAACATCAAACATAATCATGCCATAGAACATATAGTTGCCATGAAAAATGCATCAAGTATAGTTAGATGATAGATAACCAATAGTAGGTTCATCCAAGATATCTTGATTAAACAAGTCTATAGCACACTACATCTCAACCAATGTATGTTTTTAGATGTTGAATTTTAGCATAAATTGAGAATTCTCTTCAATAATTTAAAAATAGATTGCAGTACATAAATTCAATAACTTTTCTCATTCAAGTACCAAGAACATACCTTTTTTGTATCAAATGTTATTCATGGAGGTTGGCAAAAAAGACTCCACTAGTAACTCCATTATGTGGCTGTAGGTCATTTGATGGATCCTATTGACGATATTGAGGTTCAAGGAGCCATAATTAGGAAGATCAATATCATGTGAAGACTTGTTGTTTTTCTTGCCACACTCGCAGTATACATAGTAGCATCTTCACAAGAGGCTAGAAGACATAGGTGTAAGTGAAGAAAATTTGTATGTCCTTTTTATAAGTGCATTATCCATTCCAAAAACACAAATTGTCATGACCAAATATGCATGAGTAGAGTAGCCTTCTTTCGCTTGGCCAATATTCTAAGGCAAAAAGGGAGCATTCAAGATATGAAAAACATAACATTGAAAAAACAAATAGTGATGTTCCTCTACACCCTTGGCCACAATCTAAGGAATTGAAAGATTGGCCATAATGTTGGTCACTCAGGAGAGATAGTGAGTCGACACTTCCACAAGGTCCTAAAGGCTATCTTAGTGTTTCATAGAGATTACCTTTTACCACCTGTTACAACTACACCTCTAGAAATAGTTGGGAAGGACCAATTTGATCCATATTTCAAGGTAAATATCCTAGTGGCATGTATTTCATTGCTAGAGAGTTATGATTATTAATTTATATTAGAAATTAATATTGCTTGTTATAGGATTGTATTGGTGCAATTAATGGAACCCATATGCCAGTTACCATCAATGTGGACATTCAAGAAAAATATCACGATAGAAAAGACAATTTGTCACAAAATGTCTTGGGTGTCTATTCATTTGACTTTAAGTTTCAATACATTCTTGTTGGTTGGGAAGGGTCTACAACAGATTGTCAGATGCTTGCTTCAGCTCTATCTAGAGCAGATCCCCTTATGGTTCCTCTTGGTATATTAATTCATATTTGATATGATTATATTGTCATTATATTGAATCAAAAAATTTATGCTCTATTTTGAGTACATCTTTATTTCCATTTGCGTAGGAAAATTCTATTTAGTTGATACTGGGTATCCAAATGTACTAAGATTTCTTGCTCCTTATCGATGTACACGTTACCACCTAAAAGAGTTTTGTAGAGAAAACCTGATCATCACTCCCCAAGAGTTATTTAACCACTAACAATCCTCTCTTAGGAATGTGATAGAGTGGACATTTGATATATTTAAGCAATGTTTTCCTATCCTGAAGCATGCAACATCCTATAGTATATTTACCCAAACAAAGATTGTTTTGGCATGCAACATACTACACAACTTCATTACCATAAAGGATTTTCTTCCATCCAAAGTGGATATTGAAGAGGATGGTGATCGTGCTAGGATAAATGTACCAATACTTGAGACTTATGGAAAGAATCAACGAGATAGAGATGACTTGGAGAAATTTCGAGATGAAATAGCCTGAAGGATGTGAGAAGACTACAACTCTCGAACTTAGTTGTATTGCAAAACATTAATATTTATTTGCACTTTTTAGTATATTGGTATTGCACTCTTCAACAAGTTTTTGGCATGGTAATATTAGTTTTAACAGTCTAGAGTTTTTGTGGTAAATAGCTCATTATATAACAGTTATGAGGTTTTTATAAAAAAATTAATTTATTTCAGTATTTCTATTGACTAGTCTACAATGCCTGCAAGGCGTTCAATATTTCAGATGATTTATAATGTATTTAAGATAATGATGACATATTCAAAGTTTGTAATAGTACCTAGTAATGGGACAAATCACTCTTTTCAAAGTTGTATAGTAGTTATACATGCTAATTTGCAAAGTAGATAATGTAATTCTTGATTATCCCTATTCTTGCTCATCCCCAAACAAAAATAGGTACAAAGAAAATTGTAGACATTTGTAGAAGTTCATTCACAGTGCATACCATCAAACTATATTCATAATTTGTGTGTGACTAATTCATGTTCTGTACTGTATACTTCTAAAGACGGTTCTAAGACAAGGCTTATACTATCAGAGTTGACTCAGTCGAGGGGTTTTGGATATGCCAAATATGGGCTTCATGCTTTGATTATTTGTGATTGGGATGATGCTAAAGCTTGTGGTGAATATAGTAAGTAACATCCACTGTTGTAGCTTTAGAGTGTAGTGTGAACTAAGTTCTAGATTAACTTGGTCTGTATATTATAAAAGAGACTACAACCATAGATTTCAAACCTAGAGCAGAATAAATTGATATTGAAGTACTCATGTTGGTATAAAAATCTTATCAGATTTATTCACATCCGAGGAACTTGCCCATTGATGCTTGGGTGAGTTCTGGTAAGTTTGAAACAATTAATTTTGTCAATATGCAAAAACAACTGAAATTGGGCTTTTGAGTGTACTCCTACAAATAAAGATTTTTGTCCAGAAAGATAGGCTAAGTCTTATGATAGCAAACACAAGAAACATAATAGCAAGAAATTAGTGTTGCTGATATATTTCATTGAATGAGATTGTAAGTACTGCAGAAATACCATTTAGAATAGAGAGATACTTGAAAAAAACAAAAATAAGTACATAGAAAGTAAGATGAAGTGACAAAGATGTACAATATGAGTAGATTAAAACTTGCTCAATGAGAGATCCTTTACAAAAGGTACATCTCAACAATATTATATAATAAAAAATGTTGCTCGCTTCTTTAACATAATTTAACAATCAAAAGAAAACTTGCCTTGAAGTATGTGCAATCTATTATCATAATGCAAATCCCTTTGAAACATGAAACTAAACTAGCTTTTTGTTTTCCTGTTTTGCTAACATGCCCCTTTTTCCTCTAGTCTATTATTCCTCTTCAAACTCCTCTTTGTATCCTACCCTAGGTATTAGCATGTGGTACTAAGCCTTTGTAGAGAATCCAAAGTTGGATCATTTAAGTCCCCACAATTTCCTTTGTGTGTTCAACACTTAACAGGAATGTTCCACAACCTCAAATTCACTCTTTGACATTGAGTATTAGGCTTCCTAAAAAAAATGTTAGAGAAGACTTCTTGTATTTTTATGGGAAGGACTTTTCCAAATAGTTAGCAAAAATGCATGCTTGCATTCACATGTTGTGTGAGATAAAAAATGAGAAATCAGCATGCCAGACTCTAAGCTGCTTGAACCAGGAATTTGTAGAGCTCACTAAAGCAACCATCCTTTGTCAATCACAACTTTCTGCTGATGTCCAGGAATTTCCCTTCATTTTATAGGTGGCCATTCCAAAAGGAGGAAGAGAAACACTCTGAAAATTCTTGATGGTTAATAATTGTTATACTACCCTTAGGGAGTCCTGATTTTTTAAATTTTTTTAAAAATTTGCTAAGTTTTTATTTCGTTGTCAAGTCCAAGTCAGTTGAATTGACTGAGTCATTGGTTTTGAACTCTAATACTTTTTTTTTGTCATATTTGGCAGATTGATTGAAAATGTTGAATATCCTTTGAAACAACTTTATTTTTTTAATATAAAGTTCTTCCTCTGAGGAGATGGAAACATTATATTGACAGTTCTATCACTTGGGTATATCCTGAGTGATTCTAGCACAATATTTTTTTTTTCTTGAAGTTAGGAGGGAAATTAAGTTTTTGATTTCTATCTTGGTTTAGGAGCATTTATGAATCAAACAATTGTTATTGTTTGTATCTTGTAGAGAAAATATTTTACTTCTTTTAAACCAAGCTAATTGTGTTAACTTGATCTATGTTGTCTATTTATTTAGCTTCTTTATTCCTAACTAATGTCATACTGATAGAACCTTTGACTAATCACTAGGATCATTGTGGATGTTGTTTGGTTTATATGGTTCCAAACATTTGGAAATGGGCCTCACTATATTGGAAGTCTCCTATTTATTCTTTGTTACTAGAGTTTTTGCTCTAATTAGCTTCGTTACTGAATTTGCCACTCTTAGCTAACTTGCAAGTGTAGCATGGTGGTTGTATTTTTACTAGATACCTTTTTATACTATTGACATATCATAGAGTAATATTGAATAATTATTTTGTTATGTCAACCATTATATTTGATGTGGTTGTTGGTAAAAGAGTTAATGTAGATGTTGATTGCTTTTTGGAAGTTTTACAGCTACCTATTGATAGTTGCAAATTTTATTCACCAATCTCTTAACAAGAATGGATGCAGAGGTATATGTGACCGTGATTACGACTTTGACTAAAAATGCCAAAGTGGTGTGGACAAGAGAGATGGAACAAAAATTTCTTGATTTTCTTTTTGAACATATTCAATTAGGAAGAAAAGGTGACGGGGGCTTTAAAAAAGAAGCTTAGACAACAATACAAAATAAATTCAATGAAGATACACATATGAATCTTGGAGAGGACAACTTTAAAAACAATTAAAGATGTGGAAACAAGGTTTCAAAATTGTGAAAGTGTTGCGAAACATGAGTAGTTTCGCATGGAATGAGATGACTCAATGTGTGGATGTCAAGGATAGTGTATGGGACAAGTTGATGAAGGTAATGTTCTCTAGACAATGTTTTTATGTCAGTAAATTATCTCTCAATCAATTGTAACGAAAGACATCTAATTCCTTAATTTTTCCATCATGTAGAGAACTTGCTTCAAAAATGCTAGAGTGTGCAAGAGGCAACTGTTCTTCTACTTCAATGAGTTAGCAATCATTTTTGAGAATGATATAGCTAAAGGAAATGTAGCAGCAACAACTATAGAGACTAAAGATGGGCAGCTATTTGAAGAAGCTATTGATCTTGACGATGATGGGGGCTTCAATATGCCTATGGATGGCTTCAATACTCCTCAGTTTGATGAAGAGTTCTTCAATCAAACAATTCTGCTACATCTATAAGACAAAATCCTTCTACACGAACAACAAGGAGGCAAAAGAGGAAAAAGCCAAGCATGGCTACTTGTTTGGATGTCATATGTGAGAGTATACAAAACATAGATCAGGGCATGACTAAGGCTCACAATATCAATGTTGATAAAAGGGAAGTCAAGTAAGATATATCAAGTGCATATGCTGCCCTTAAGGCCATGCCCAAAATTACTAGGGAGACTTTGATTGTGGTGTATGACTTTTTTACTTCTGAACCTACAAAAGCCTGGGGGTCCGTAAGATGACCGAAGAGGAGAGGGAAGCATAACTTAGATATAAGTTTGGAGGAGCTCTCTGATATATTATAGTCTTTATGAACTTATAGTTTTTTTTAGGCTATTTGTGGACTTACTATCTTTTTGAAGCCTATTCATAAATCAATTTAAGTGTAAAGAAATTCATAAATCAATCTAAGTGTAAAGAAATTCTTTAAAAATATTTACATAATATTAACCTTTTATTTTAAAAAAAAAAATTATAAAACAAGAGACAACATAATAATGCCTTGAAAATAGATTTAATATATCAGAAAAATATAAAACAAGGCCCTCAACACTTCCTCAAATCTTCATTTGCACATTAAATTAAAATTAAGTGGGCAAACAAGTAAAATAAAAAACGGCTTGCACATTACCCAAACACTTTGCAGAGGAACCCTTACAAATTCATTGCAATAATTGCAAATGTTGTCAAAGTTGGATGTGAACGAGCGAGCTTGGTGGTGAGAGGGAAATACATTAGCTGTCACCTCTTAACACCATCGAGACATAAGAAGAACTATGTGGTGGCATAAACATAGATGACAACTAACTGTGCGTGAGACAATATTTTGGAGCATTCGCTCCATAGGAGAAGCCTATCGGCTTAATAAACATTTTATTGAGTATTTTCACTAAATCTCATAAATTTATTTTGAAAATATCTTAACATAATGACAAGTGCCCTATGGTTTTGTACAACTGTCACATAGTGGCAAGTGCCTTATAGTTTCTTAGAGATTTTACAACAACCCTTCTCCTAGTTTATTTTTTTTTCATAAGATTCAGTTGTTCATATCTAGTTTTGACTACTATCTCTATTTTTTAGCTCCTAAACTTATAGATATGTTTGCCTTCGTTTATAAAAATAAATTATTTCATTAAATTTGGAATATAAAGTTGTTATTATAAGATAAGATTGGTCTTTAGATGAATTCAAAAAATATACCCATTTATTATATTGAATGCATTAAAATTTTCTTGAATCATCAATTGTAATTTGAGTTTTGTTCATTTACTCATATATTCCTTATACATTTTTATAGTTTATATTTTTCTTGAAACTTTGATTTAAGTTTTTTTTATGTTATTGAGCCAATTGAAGTTACCTTTATTCTTGGTTCATTAGTTGTGCTTTAGGTCATTTTTATTGATGGATCTTGGATATCCCTTTTAATTTTTTTTTCATTACAATTCATGGAGGTACTAAATCTAGGCTATGTGTCTTATTGCGTGGTTTAGATGTGATGTCAACGTGATGTATTTTGTTCTATCTCTTATTGTGAGGGCATCTTAGATGTTATACCATTGCTTCGGAAGGAGCTTAACATTAAAATTTTATTTCAGAAAGAATTTGTAATTTTGATTTCTATAACTTATATAATCATCTAAATTTTGCTTCATAAAGAGGCATATTTAATCATTTATTTTGTGAACCAGATTACATTCTCAAGTCTCCTGGAATGAAAACATATATCAACATGTACCGGTTCAAGGTTGATGTGCCCAATCTTGAGATCATATTTTTTTCACAGAAGTTTTTTTCTTTCAATACGCTTATTGTTGACTTTTTTCATAAGCATATGTAAAAGAGATGCAAAAATTTATTTCAAGAATGCAATAACGTATTATGTTAGATTTTGTAAGAGAAGTATACATGATACTAAATTCATGGCTAGACATTATTGTTCATTTGTTGAAATTGATATATTGTTACCACAAAAAAACTCCAAACAATAAAGTGACTTTAAGCTTAAGTAAAATTTTGAAACAAACAATAAAGTAATTTTATTTTAAAATAAATGTTTGAACCATTTATCATGCAAATAATTATAAATAATATTTATACAAAATTGAGTTAAATAAATGAATAATTTGTTATATACATTTTTAGTTGAGATGTTATCTTCAAAAAAGATAAAGATATTTAGAAACAAGAGTAAGGATCATTATGTTCTATGTAAATCTTTTAAATACCATTCTTTAAAAAAAAGACTCAAATAATATCTTAAAAAAGGACTAAAGATTTTTACAAAAAAAGTATAAGGATCATATATTTCTAAATTAATTAATTTTATTATTTTAATTTTTTTTTGATAATAGATTTATTTTCTAGGTGATTTTTTGAGATGGAAATAAGTTCAATATAAAAAAAATTACTTTTTTTAATAGGTAAAAGGTTATAAGGCCTAAAGTTAGAAATAAATTTGATATACATTTTTGTGAGGCATCCAAGATTAGGGACAGATAACTATCTTTGATTAAAGATTAACTAATTTAATCATTTGAGGTCAACTTTTGAACTTCCATATTGTAGTTCTACTATTTTGATATCCTTATTGTCTCTCAAAATAAAATAAGCTAAGATCAAGTTGTTAGAAATGCGATTAATACATTATCAAATACAAGTCAATATTTTCTAATCTATTACATAATCAAAATATGCTTTAGAAAATAAGTTTCGTTATACATATTTATATTTATGTTTGATTTGATTTTTCTTTTGATTGTTTTAGAACATCTCAATTTAATCTTTATTAGATTATATTCCAAATCAATTTTACCCTTCTTCAATTTTTAATATCTAAGCTCAATTGTTTATCTAATGATTAACTTATCAATTTTATCTTATTAATATTAATTCTCCATCCACTCTCTTATTAGCAAGGTTGTCTGCTTCTGTATTACCTTCTCTGTAAATATGTTTGATGATTGTTTCTTCAAAATTATCGACTATGTCTAAGGCATACTCAAGTTTAGAGTTTAGGATCCAATTAAGGCTTTCCCTTTTTCTTAATAATTTTAAAATAATCTATGAATCTCCCTCTATAATAAGTTTTTTTGATTTTGATATCTTAACTAAGTCTTAAGCCTTCTATTAGTGCTTCTATTCTACTAGATTGTTAGACATTAATCTTAAGGGTTTGGCACGTTTAATTAGACATAGTCCCTTATCTGAATAAGTTGTACATCCTATGCCTAGTGATCCTGTATTACCTCTAGAAGCCCCATCAAAATTTAATTTTGACCATCTCACAGAAGGAGTTTCCCATTTACATTATTTCCTAGCAATCTTATTTGTTTAGTATAAATCATTTGAGGATTTATTAGATCAAACCAAATTTTCCACTTTTCTACATCCCAATTTGAAAAGGATCCTTTCTCCTTATATTAATTTATGAGATTATTATTGGCTACCTCACTTATGCATCTCTATTTTATTAAATAAGCATGATAGATCCATCTTTGTGTTTCAAAAATTCTTTATGTTCCTTTCCTCCTAGATTTCCCATAGAAGAATAGATGGGGATATTTTCCATGAATTATTATAAACATTAGAACTTTCATATTTTGACCAACTACTTAAAAAGTTTATACTATTTTAAGGAAATGCAAAATTCTAGTTTAATTTCTTATATAACTAGTACCAACATTCTTTAGCAAATGAACATTCAAGAAACAAGTGTTCAATGGTTTTAGATTCTTTTTCGTAGAGAGGACATCTTGATGGTCCTTCAAAACCCATTTTAGTAAACCTATTTGCTATTAGAATTCTCCTTTGAAGAGTTGCCCAAATGAAGATGTCTTCTTTTGGAAGACATACCAGGTCCCTACACAAATTAAGAGGAATATTAATCTTATTTTATTGTTTTGAGTTTATCATCTTTTCATACCCTAATTTAACTTTGTACTTTCCATCTTTCGATGCTCCCCAAATTAGTTTATCTTCCCTTTCTTTATGATTTGTATGACTTTTATTTAAAAATTGACTAAATATGTGTTTCTCCTAATCTAATAAAGGGGTTTCATCTAAAGATTTCCATTTCCATTACCATTCTCCATATTTGTTATTATTTATTTTAATTTTGTAATCATACACATACTTACCGCATAGATTTGTTAGGATATGTTTTATGTTCAATAGTAGATTTGCACTATATAGTGAAGGAAGCTCATCCCACGAGTCCTCCCAAAATAAATCTTCATGTCCTAAACCAATATCTCAAGTTAGGTTTTTAGCTATTAAATGATGAAAACTTACATAAAGTTACAAATTCTTGATCCTTTTGGCGGATTTATTATTCTAAATAGAGATAAAGGATTACTACTATTTAAATATTTATGATATAAAATTTTGGCCCATTTACTATTATGTTCTTTGAACATTCTCTAGACAAGTTTAGCCCCTAATGCTTTGTTTTTCCAACTTAAAATTTTCATTCCTAAGCCTCCATACTCTTTAGGTCTGCATATTTTGTCCCATTTTATCAAAGCTTTTTTTTCTTCAATTCCTTGTGAGAAGAAATTTTTAAGTTTATAGTCTAATTTCTTTTTAACACCTTTGGGTAGTGGTAGACATTACATATGATATATAGGATAGACGAAAGAATTGCTTTGATCATAGTCTTTCTTCTAGCTTTAGTTAACCATTTGACTTTCCAACTTCCCATTTTTTAATCTAATTTTTCTATAATCAAGTCCCAAGCTTTAACTTCTCTAAAACCTTTTTCAAATTGAATCCCAATATATTTACAAGGGAAGGTTCCTTTTTCTATATCCATAATTATACAGATGTCTCTTTCTACTTCCTCTTTTGTATTAACGAAGAACATTTATGACTTGTTGTCATTTACCTTTTGTCTTGAAGCTTCCATGTAACTTTTTATGATTTGTTTAAAATATTGAGCTTCTTCCTTAGTACTTTCTCCTAGTAAAATAATATCATTCATAAATTGTTCTTGGATTATCTTAGGAAATTCTTCAATAACTGCAATACCTCTTATCTTCCTTTCAGCTTGAGTTTTTATTATTGCTCTACCAAAAGGTTGGGCCATAATTATAAAGAGGAAAGGTGAAATACAATCCCCTTGTCTGATCCCTCTAGAAATACTAAGAAAATCTTTAGGTGTGCTATTTATAAGAAGGGATATTTTTGGAGTCGAAATATAATTGTTCATTATGTTGATCCATTGACAAGAGAATCCAAATTTCAATAATTTTATAGAGAAATATCCAATCTACTTTATTAGAAGCCTTTTGAATATCTTATTTCATTAGCATACAAGTTTCCTTATTTGATTGTACGTAGTGAATTAATCCCTGAATAATAACAATACCATCAAAGAATGACTTATTGGGAACAAAACCTGTCTATTCCTTTGAAATAAGTTTTGGGATAACTTTTTTTTAGGTCTATTGGCTAATGCTTTTGAGAGAACCTTGTATATTGTGTTACATAAAGTTATGGGTCTAAAATCTCTTGGATCCTCATCTTCTAACTTCTTTCAAATTAAAGATAAGAAGGTATTGTTGATTCTTGTCAAAAGAGATCTATAATTCCTAGTTGCCTCAATTGCTTTCCGGAGATCATCTCCTAGGATATCTCGACACTTTTGAAAGAAAAAGGCTTAAAAACCATATGGTCCCAGAGATTTATCCAGATTAAGTTGAAAAAGGACCTCTTTAATTTCTTCTTTAGTAAATTTCTTATTTAAGGTCTTATTATCTTTCGAAGTTATTATTTTAGGGATCAACCCTAACATCTTATTTAGAGCTATTAATTTTGAGGATTCTTAATTATTAAGAATTTTAGTATAATATTTAACAAAAGTTTTTGCTATCTCATTAGGCAATTTTGTTACCCTATCTACATGATCCTTGATTTTTACTATTCTATTTGTTAGGATTAACCTCAGACAAAAATAACAGTTACATGCAAATATAACCAATATTAGAAAATAATAGATTGCACATAAGAGAACACAAGACACCAGGATTTAATGTGGTTCACCCAATCCTTGGGCTACATCCACAACAACAAGTACAATATTATTATTATTCAGTGATTACAACTTGATTACAATCTATAATCCCTTACAACTCAATACTGCTACAAGAACCAATTTTCCCATCACACATTATAAAAATCCCTAACCCTAAGCCTTTTTATACAATCTTTTTACCACTTACAAAATTAGCGCTAGAATAATAGAAAATAGAAGCCGATGCCTTTTACAACATAAGGTCATTTTTGGCTTTGGGGGCATTGCCTTCGAAAACCCTTGCGAGGGCATTTCGCCTCAACCCAACCCTATACTACAATAGGGAGTGCACCTAAGGCGCTGCCCCTTGACCCCGTCTTGGGGGCATTTCCCCCAAACCCTTGTAGAAATAATATGGGGAGAAAATCGCACCGAATAAACCTCCAAGTCTAATTAGGCTCCACACTTGGAGACTAATCAGGCTCCACAATAATAACCTCCCACTTGGAGATTGATCAGAGCACTGCTAAACCTATAGCTCCCACTGGAATATCAAACCATACTGGAATCCATTGTTCTTTTATTCTATTCAATCTAAAAGACTAATTGAAGCTGAAGAGAAATTCAACTTCTCCCTTGTCACAACCTTTGTAAACATATCTGCTGGATTGTCATCTATATGTATCTAGTCCAGCTTTAACTGTCCAACATCCAAAACTAATCAAATGAAATGGTATCGCAACTTAATGTGTTTTATCTTTGAATGTAGAGCTAAATTCTTTGCAAGATGAATGACACTCTGACTATCTATGAGCAAATAATTATCCCTCTATGGGTTTCCCAACTCTTCTATGAAGAATTGAAGCCATATCATCTCCTTGGCTACCTCTATAGCAGTAACATACTATACCTCTGTAGTGGATAAAACATTAACCTTCTGTAATTGAGAAAACCATCTCACTGCTGCACCACCAATAGTAAATACATAACATGTAGTACTCCACCTGGTATTAATATCCCCTGCCAAATTTGAGTCAACATATCCCTATAAATTAGTAGTAGAGCCCCCAAAGTGTAAACACTTACTGGATGTTCCTCTCAAATATCTGAGAATCCATTTGACTTCATTCCAATGCTCAATTCTTGGATGACTCATATACCTGCTAACAATTCCCACCACATGTGCAATATCTAGCCTAGTAAATATCATATCATACATTAAGCTTCCTTCAGCTGAAGCATAAGGTACCTTGGACATCTTATCCTCCTCTTCTTGTATCTTGGGACACATCTCCTTAGTCAACTTGAAATGACCAAGTAAAGGTGTGCTGACAACTTTAGCATTCTCCATAGAGAAATGTTGCAACACCTTCTCAATATAATCAGCCTGAGATAAAGTAAATTTCCTATTCTTTCTATCTCTATAAATCTTCATACCAAGGATTTGTTTTTCTGCCCCCAAATCCTTGATATCAAATGCATGTGCTAATTGGCATTTCAACCTCTTAATATGATCCATGTTATACCTAGCTACAAGCATATCATCAACATATAAACATAAAATAATGTAGTTGTCACCATCCAACCTCTTAAAATAAACACAATGATGTGAATGACACCTGCTATATCCATGCTCATGCATAAACCTATCAAATTTCAGATACCATTGCCAAGGTGCTTGCTTCAAGCCATTTAAACTTTTCTCCAATCTGCACACTAAGTTCTCCTTACCCTTGACCTCAAATCCCTATGGTTGTGCCATAATCTCTTCATTCAAATCACCATGAAGGAAAGCTATTTTAACATCAAGTTGCTCCAAATGCAAATCTTCAATAGCCATAATACTTAAAATAATGCGAATAGAAGTCATTTTAACAATAGGAGAGAATATCTCATCAAAATAAATGCCCTTTTCTATTCAAATCCTTTTAAAACTAACCTAGCTTCAAATCTTTTCTTACATCCATCCTCTTCTTTTAACCTGTAAACCCATTTATTCTGTAAAGCCTTTTTACCTGTAGGAAACTTGCATAAATTTCATGTCTTATTTTTTAGCAAAGAGTCCATTTCTCCTTTCATTGCAGACTACCACTGAATCTTTGTATCCACCTACACAACTTCATCATAACATTCAAGTTCACCAACATCAGTAAGTAAAATAGAATACAAGGAAGGAGAAAATCTTTCTAGAGGTCTACTTAGCCTTGTTGACTATCTAACATTCATTGGGGTGTGTGGTATTTGTTGTTGTAATTGTTGTAGATCATGAAGAATTATTGGAACATCAACTTTTGGAATATCATCCAACACTACATAATCATCTTCTTTCTTCTCATGTTGTTGCAACAGAGCTTTATACAACACTTTCTTATTGAATATGACATCCCTACTTCTTACAATTTTATGATTTTCAAAATCCCAAAGCCTATAACCAAATTCATTAATGCCATATCCAACAAATACACATTTCTTTGACTTAGCTTCTAGCTTGGTTCTATTTTCAGAATGAAATGTCCCTTTATTGATTTTTTATGATATTTTCAACCTCTAATCAGATCTTTAAGATCAAACAACTAATATCACAAAGATCCACCAAATTTCTCAAGAAACCCCAAATTGGGTATGCCAGAAATTGTGCCAAAAGCTTCACAGCTTCACCTATTATTAATAAATCTAAAAGTGGACATTTTTATAGAAATTTCAGCAGCATAACAGCCTACAAAATAAAATTTCCAGATCCGTATAGCCTTTACACAACAGTTCTCAAATGTAGGACAAAAACTATGCTCATCGGGCTCCCGAAATTAACACAAAAATGCTCGAAAACACCACAAAAACACTAATAATCTATCTCAGAAGTTTAATCATGTCCCAATACATATATTCAGCTCTATTTTAACACCTTAAAGTCTTAAATACAGAAGCAATCCAAACTGATATGAAATACTCAACTGAAAACACCAAACTCATACAAAAAACACACCCGAAAAACCCACAAATCTGCACTGTTCAGCACAAAGGAAAACTCTATATGAGCATGCACATGGAATGGCTTCAAACTCCCGTCCTTAGCCTTCTTGGAAACCTGGAAACCTACAAACTCCTGTTCTTGGGTCTCCTTCTCCACAGGTTTGGCAGCCTCTGAAGAATAACAAAGAATGAGCAAAAATCAAGTTCTGGAATATGCCCAAAATGCCTCCAAACCCCTTAAAAGAGGGCATAACTGTAACTCACATACAAGAGAGGTTAATGAAACATATTTTAATAATAATTTTCATTTATTAGTCCAACGGTTTCCAAAGATTAACCCCCTTTTTTCGAAACTTCACTTTCTTGGGCCTGTCTGCCTTAGCAAAGATAATTATTTTTTAATTATTTGAAAAGGGGACATGACAAGTCCTCCCCTCCCAAACATTGCTTGTCCTCAAGCAATGGCTGAACAATAAACCAATCAATCCACCTGGATCCCAAATGTAGTCATGAACTATACTACTACCAATTAACACAGGCTCCTGGAATATCCTCTGCAATATGACCAAGAGGAATCCATAATCAAACTGACAATTATAACTCAACCAAACTCCAAAATCACAACTTCCATAGTCAGAAACCCATGAGACACAAACTCTTAGAACATCAAAACCCAAGTAAAGTGGACTACCAACACAGTAAATACCATCAATGCATTCCACTGGCCTATATGGAATGTACAATCCAATTCTGCAACAATGGTGAATGCTCTCAAATGAAACTATACCAAGTATGGAGAATCCACACACTGTACAACTCCTGTAGTCAACACAACTCTGTAGATCATCAGCCACTATCTCATAACCATAACTCCCATGCACCCCTGATGGTGAAAAGCCATCACAAGATAAACAACAAGAAATGGAACCCAAACCAAATTTTCCTGCCATCAACTCCTCAACACAAGGATCAATTGCTAACTGATGTACATACCCTACAATATAATGTTGATTAAAAAAACCAACCTCAGTCAATAGCTCACCATGAACAAGTGATATAACCCACTGTGACTGATCACTAGCTAAGTCAGGAGATGTCATAGCCAAAGGAGTAGAATCAATAACAACACCTGCTGAAGCATCACTCCAAAACTCTTGCTCTAAGTCATGTATTATCAAGCTATCAACTGTAGGACCTATCGGCATGTCGTGCCCATCACAACTCTCATCCCGAGGCATCAAACTATTCCATAACTGATGATAAGCACTAGGAACCAAAGTACATCTCTGTATCATAATCTCATCAACATGGTCATCAAAGGTAAATTGATGAGCGTACCTCACAGTGTAATGCCGATAGAATGCGCCAATCTCAGTCAGTGGCTCAGACTGTAATCCAGATGAAACTAACTGCAATTGATCATTAACCATGTTGGAACTGACTACTACCTCCAAAGATATCACCAAGGGAGTAGTATTACTAGTAGGAACCATGCCAATTGTTGACTCACCAACATCACACACGATCTTTGATACATCTCTAGTCTCTGTGCCATTAGTACTAGAGGCCACCACCATGTCAGGCATACAACAATCTGCTACAACACCCAACTCAACTGAACCTGACTCTAGGGGGAATGAACCTGATATGCCAATGTTAGTATCAAGGATGGATGCATCCCCATCTCCACTGTCTCTGACAATCTCGGCCATGGACATACTTAGATCACCAAACACCACAGCTTGTGACTGTATAGAATCAGGTAAAGATTGTAACCACTCTGACTCCATGGTCACCTTAGCCAAATGAAACAGTGACTCCTTGAAAGCCAACTGTGTACTCTCAAGAATCTCAGAAGTCACCTCAAGCTTCTCAGTAAGCTCACTCACCTCATCTTCCTTGGCCAACAATGCATCATATGTTGTACTGCCCCACTCCATAAGATAATCTCTATCGGATACCAACTGCATATAATTTTGTCTCAAAATTTGAATAGCCTCCCATAAAGAGTGGATCTCTATCAAGGAAAGATAACTGCCTTCCTGCTCATCACTAGTAGGAGAACCCCATCCATAAACTGTTAACAACTGACGAGCAGCATCGAAATGCTGGCAAGTGACAACAATGTCTCGATCACTAACTCTCAACTGATTAGACACATGATGGCACTGGCTTGACTGTCTCCTACAAACCTCCTCTGATGCACTATCTAAAGGAGTATCCTCAAAGTTACTAGTCTCTAGAGTATTACCATCCATATCCTGTGAATCAAATCTAAAGCTCATATCAACATATGGAGTATCAAAAACATTAGCATTGCTGTCCAACTCCTCTGTACCCAAGGAAACTAAGTCTTCAAAACTGCCCACTACATCCTCCTGGATGTCATCAATGCCAATATGATCCTGGGACTCATCTGTACACACTACCAAATATGAAATATCATCAACACATTCCAGCAAGTATGGTCAACTGGATATATGAACAAAGCCCAACACCGGTGTATAAAAACTAATACCAACATCGGATAAGCTCCTGGCACAAGAAAAGACAACACCGTGCAATCTGCTAATCAAATCCATGATAGCACCCAAACAATCACTGCTACCAAAAAGTGTTAAAGATCTCCAGTCAACTGAATCCCAAACGCCAATATAACAATCTCGAGTGGATATCCGTAAACTAGAATCAACTGGTAACTCAAACAAACTCCTCACTTGAGTAATATGACCAATACCAACTAACTCCACATACCTGTCATGATGAGATAATGAAGTCACAATACTATCTTTGTTCACCTTCAGCTGGCTGGACAAATCATGTGAAGTACTACCAGCCTCAACCTCATGTGATGAACCATCTAACTGTGCCTGGTACTCTTTCTCAGCAAAGTCATGAATGCTCAATGTCTGCTCATCTCTACCAGGTATCTCACCATCCTGCACAACAACATCCTCATAATCATCATTTGAACCCACTACACTGTAATCACTGCCTGTTGTAACTATACCATCCTGAATACCTGTGGCATCACCCTTTGACGACCTGTAAACAATTGTCTCAATTTGAGTATCAAGTTGACTGTTACTATCAATTTGTGTAATATCCTTTCCCACCACCTCCTGTGGCAGAGTAGAATCTGAGACCTCTACCTGGCTATCAGCTAGTTTCTCAAACTCCTCATGCAAGTTCTTGGGAATTGTGTCATCTGTCCTGTGAGAAAATCTGCCAAATAGAAATCCAGTCAACTTATCCACCTTAGCTGGGTCAAACAACATGTCATTCATTATACGGTGGTGCTCAACCAACTATTCAGACATGTCATGGCTTATTTTCATAAGTTTATCTCGAATGTCTAAATAACCATCCTTTCTACTGTTTTGACTCTGGATATCAATTGTCCAAGATTGTGTCCTCTAAGACTCTGTACTATACCTGTCCATTCTGGATAAAGTAGAGTGTAACCCCAATAGGATATAACTTCTTCAAACACCAAGAACTAACATGCAAATGATTAGCAGTAGCATGCAACCATAGATTTTGACATGCAACTAATTAGAAGCAACATGCAACCACCAAATTCACCAAGAACTAACATGCAAATGATTAGAAGTAGCATGCAACCATAAATTTTTTCATGCAGCTGATTAGAAGAAACATGCAATAATCAATTATGACATGCAAGATCTGGGTAGTTGTCAAAAATGCAAGATCTGGGTAGTTGTCAAAACTGACATGCAAACTTCTACAAACACCAAATTCACCAACAAATAACATGAAAATGATTAGAAGTAGCATGAAACCATAAATTTTGACATGCATCTGATTAGAAGCAACATGCAACCATAAATTATGACATGCAAGATTTGGGTAGTTCTAAAAATTGAAATGCAAGATCTGGGTAGTTGTCAAAACTGACATGCAACTTCTACAAACCCTCAGGCTGGCAAGATCATGACTCTGATACCACTGAAATGTCCCTTTATTTATTTTTTATGATATTTCCAACCTCTAATCAGATCTTTAAGATCAAACAACTAATATCACAAAGATCCACTAAATTTCTCAAGAAACTCCAAATCGGGTATGCCAGAAATTGTGCCAAAAGCTTCACAGCTTCACCTATTATTAATAAATCTGAAAGTGGAAATTTTTACAGAAATTTCAGCAACATAATAGCCTACAAAATGAAATTTCTAGATCCGTATAGCCTTTACACAACAGTTCTCAAATGTAGGACAAAAACTATGCTCATCGGGCTCCCAAAATTAACACAAAAATGCCCGAAAACACCACAAAAAATCTAATAATCTATCTCAAAAGTTTAATCACATCCCAATACATATATTCAGCTCTATTTTAACACCTTAAATTCTGAAATAAAACAGCAATCCAAACTGATATGAAATACTCAACTGAAAACACCAAACTCATACAAAAAACACACCCGAAAAACCCACAAATCTGCACTGTTCAGCACAAAGGCAAACTCTGTATGAGCATGCACATGGAATGGCTTCAAACTTCCATCCTTAGCCTTCTTGGAAACCTGAAAAATTCCGTTCTTGGGTCTCCCTGGAAACCTACAAACTCCCGTTCTTGGGTCTCCTTCTCCACAGGTTTGGCAGCCTCTGAAGAATAACAAAGAATGAGCAAAAATCAAGTTCTGGAATATGCCCAAAATGCCTCCAAACCCCTTAAAAGAGGGCATAACTGTAACTCACATACAAGAGAGGTTAATGAAACATATTTTAATAATAATTTTCATTTATTAGTCCAACGGTTTTCAAAGATTAACCCCCTTTTTCTGAAACTTCACTTTCTTGGGCCTGTCTGCCTTAGCAAAGATAATTATTTTTTAATTATTTGAAAAGGGGAAATGACACATAACCTATATGAGAAAATTCTTCACAACCAAAGGTTTTGAGAAAAGAATAACTCACCTTATTACCAATCCATGCTTCCTCTAGAATACCACAACCCAAAGGAGTAGAGGGACCTCTATTAATCAAATATATAGTACTATTGACAACCTCCACCCACATGATCAAGGGCAACCTTTCATGCAACCTCATGCTTCTTGCATGCTCCATTATTGTCCTATTCATGCATTCAGCCACTCCATTTTCTTGTAGAGTCCTTGGAATAGTTTTCTATCTATGAATACCATTAGTGGAGCGATAATCTTCAAATTTATGACTGCAATACTCACCACCATTATCAGATCTGAGAGATTTTAATTTCTTACTAGTCTCATTTTCAACCAAGTATTTCCATTTCTTAAAAGTTTGAAATACATCAAATTTCTATCTAAGGAAATAAACCCATACTTTTCTAGTTGCATCATCAATAAATGTAACATAATAATGAGAGCCACCAAGGGAAGATACCTAAATTGGTCCCCATACATCTGTATGCACAAGCTCTAATCTCTCAATTTTCTTTTCCTTCTCAGTCTTCACAAAACTCACTCTCTTTTGTTTTCTATACACACAACTTTCACAGAAATCCATATTAACACATTTCAGGCTTGGTAAAATTTTCTTTGAATGAAGTACTTTCATACCTTTCTCACTCATGTGCCCAAGTCTATTGTGCCATAGTGTTATATCAGAATCTACAACAACTATTTGTTCTCCCTGCTCAATTGTAGCAACTATTCCTGAACATTAATTTTTCTTTAAAATAATCAAAGTAGAAGGAACAATATGACCTGTACAAAGAAATAAGGTGCCTACTTTTACACCTTTTGGTACTACAAGGGAACCTTTTCAAACCTTACAATTTTTATTATTAAAAGTAACTACACAAGCCTCATCACTGAGTTGTCCTGTTGAAATTAAATTCCTACTCAGCCTTGGAACATGTCTTACCTCATGTAGTAGCCAATGATTCCCATTCTACAACTTAATCTCAACTTTTCCCTTTCCAACAATTTGACAGGGTTCATTATCTCCCAAATAAACAAGCCCAAAATCCCCTTGGACATAATCAATAAAATAACCTCTATGAGGTGTAGCATGAAATGAAGCACTAGAATCTAAAACCCATGAATCATGAGAATCTAAAACCCATGAATCATGAACACTTTCTAAAGATAGAAGCAAAGCATCCTCTTCAAATTTGTTACTTACTGCTTTTCCCTCCTTGTTCCCTTCTGGTTTATCTCCTTCATTGTTCTTTCGAGTCCAACAATCTTTCTCCTTATGCCCTATTTTACCACAATACCAACAATCTCTCAGTCCTCTAGATTGAGACCTCTTCCCCTTTGACTTTTCTCTTGATTTCCCATGATATCAAAAATTATTTCCTCTCTTAGTCATTTTGCCTCTGCTTTGTGCGTTCAAAGTACTTCCTGATGTAGATCCACTTGACGTTTTCCTTCAAGTTTCATTACTCAAAATAACACTGATCACATCATCATGTTTTAGGGCATTAGATCTAGAAACAAAATTACTCACAACCATTACCAAGCCATTCCATCTTTCAGGCAAAGAACAAAAAATCAAGACAGCCCTAATTTCTTCATCAAAATTCCCATAGAAGATAACTAACAAGTAATAGTATTAAACTCATTTAAATGATCTGCAACTGATCCACCTTCTGAAATTTTCATATTAAATAAATGCTTCATGAGAAATACCTTACTTTAAGCAGAGGGCTTTTCATACAATTTTGTTAGGGTTTCCATCAACTCTTCTGTCATCTTCACTTTTGTAATGTTAAATGTCACCGATGGTGCTAGGCATAACTAAATGCTTCCAAGTTCCTTCCTATCTAAAATTTCCCATTCCTCATTTGTCATAGTTCCTTGGTTTTTAGTTTCTCCTTCCAACAACTTCCACAAATCCTTCTGATAGAGATAGTCCTACATTTGCATCTTCCATAACTGAAAGTTCTACCCATTAAACTTGTCAACCCTCAGCTTACCCTGGTCTACCATCATTCCCCCTCAACCATGAGACTCCCACTCAACCACAAGATCTCTGTACAGAGGATCACTAAAAAAATGATGATGGTCTGGCTAAAAAATAAAAAATAAAAAATGACAATTGTTTGGCTTTGATACCACTTGTTAGGATTAACCTCAGGAAAAAGTAATAGTTACATGCAAATATAACCAATATTAGAAAACAATAGATCACACATAAGAGAACACAAGACACCAGGATTTAACATGGTTCACCCAATTCCTAGGCTATGTTCACCAACAACAAGTCCAATATTATTATTATCTAGTGATTACAACCTGATAACAATCTGTAAACCCTTACAACTCAATATTGCCACAAGAGCCAATTTTCACATCACACATTATGAAAATCCCTAACCCTACACCTTTTTATACAAGCCTTTTGCCACTTACAAAACTATGGCTTGAATAATAGAGAAATAGTAGCCGATGCCTTTTACAATACAAGGTCATTTTTGGCTTTGGGGGCATTTTCCCTTGACCCCACCCTGTATTGCAATAGGGAGTGCACTAGGGGCACTACCCCAGGACCCCGCAGAGGCACTGCCCCTTGACCTCATCTTGGGGGGCGCTACCTCTAAACCCCCATAGAAATAACATGGGGAGAAAACCGCACTGAATAAACCTCCAAGTGTGATTAGGCTCCACATCACAACACTATTTATATTCCTTCTATGGATAGTTTCTATTATGAAAAAATTTGTATTCCTATTTCCTTCTAACAAGAAGATTTCTCTTGATTTTTGCTTCCAAAATATTTCTTCTTTTGTTAGAATAATTTTTTGTTTAGCCAAAAGTTCTTTTTCTTTGATAAATTTATCATTGTCCATTCCTCCCTTGATAACTTCTTCATTTAAATTTATTAATTCTTTTTCATTCTCTAAATTATCTTTTAAAATGTCATTAAAGTGTTCTTTATTCTATTTTTTTAATGTTTTCTTTTAAAGGTTTTAGTTTTGATATAAAACAAATCATTTGTTATCCTTTAAATTTATCTCCATTACACCATTTCCTAATGTTATTAATAAAATATTTGTCTAAAAACCACATTTTTTCACATTTAAAAGGATTTCTTAATGGTTTATGTTGTTTACCCATTTCTAGCCTAACCGGGTCAGATCCTGCATTAGGAAGAATGACTGTACCGATAGGGTGATTAAAAAAAGTTAAGTTTCCTTTGAATATAAATATATCCAATCTTTTTTCTATATTACAAAAACCCACTAATCTATTGTTCCAAGAGAAAGTTTCATTAGTTGTTGGGATTTCTATAAATAATTCTTTTGCAAACCAAATATTTGAATTCTAGCATAATGTAGGAAATGATCAATGTTCCACCTACATTTTCTCCAAAGTCTAGGATAACATTAATATCTCCCCCAATAAAAACATTTTCTAAAGGATTTGTTACTAGATAATTACTTATTTCATTCCATAATTCTTTCTTATTCGATGTTGGAGTTGGTCCATATACATTTATTAGAATAAATTGAGTTTTTATTTTGAAGATTTTAACTTTCCCCTATCCAATTACTTCTTGAAATGAGTGGATTAAATTCTACCCTCCTAGGATCCCATAAAATACCTATTCCCCTAGAGGCTCCACTTGATTCAACCAATTCTATTTTCCAAAACCCTAATTTTCTTCTATGTTTCTCTCCTTCTTTATTAAGTTTTGTTTCTTGAATTAAAATTATATCAGATTTAAATAATGACAAGTTATGCATTAGTAAAATCTTTTTATTAGGGGCATTAAGATACCTTGTGTTCTAGGTTGTTAACTTCGTGATTAAGTAGAAGGGCGCTTCCCCTTTCCTACATTGAACATGATGTTAATCTTTTTTTGATTGCCAGCTAGATCGGTAGTTGATCAAAGTTTAGCCATAGATTTTCTACCTCTTTTCCTTCTTTTCTTAGCACATTTTGGGTTAACTAATACTTGTATGTTAGTTTTAATACTTAGGTTATCTAGATTATTCCTTCCATTCTGCACACTTTTGGCAATAAAACCATCTTCATCTTTATCTTAATAATAATTTTCTAATTCTTTCATAATTTTTTACTTATTTACTTATCTTTTTCTACCACTTCTTTGATTATTGATTGTAAAGTTTGACAATTTAATTTATTTATAATATCCATCTCTTGTTGAAATACTTCCAAATCCATAATCCCAAACTCTTCCTAGTTTTGAGTTCTAAGTTTATCCTTTTCTAATTTATCCAAACTCGCATCATCTAAGACTTCTTCTTGATTTAATAATTCAAATTACTTTAAAAATATCTCAACCTTTGTAGGAATACAATTACAAGTATTACTTCCTACTTTTGCATTTCCTCTATGGTCTAAAATAGAGTCTGAATACTTTTGCTTGAGTTTATATTGTTCTTTTAAGGGTATTGAGATTAGATCAATATCTTCTCCTATCCTTACAATTGTATCTAGCTTTGACTTGCTATTACCCTTAGTATTAATAGGATTGAGAATTTTTGTATTATTCTTTGGGTCTTCATCTTCAAAATCTTATTTATCCACTTCCATAATTCTTTCAATTAACCTTCTTCTTTTCTTTAATTCTTCTTCATTTTCCTCATTTTCTAAATCAGACTCAATTTCCTCAAGTAGTTATATGCCCAAGCCATTCAATATACCCTACTAGTCCTAAGAAAAGTACAAAAACATCATAAAAATTCCTGAAAAAAGAAGAAGAAGAAGAAAGCACAAAATAAGCATTTAACGGTGAAAACTTGGCAATTCAAGCACCTTGGATATGTTACTTGGTGAAAACCTAGTAATGAGAGCCATGTGTACTTGAATTGTTCTATTATCGACCAAATCCCCATAGCATTCTTCCATCCACTTACCCATATCCCCAAGGTGTTCCAAAATCACACGATCAAAACCCCTGTACCAAACACTATACTTGCAGAAAATCTAAAAACATTGTACTCTATCATAAATCATATGTGCTATAGCTCCACCATGTATGCTACCATCCTAGATCTTGACATGTACTATAAACATATTTAAATGTAACATGTCTTTCATACTCTATCACACTATCCTTCACCATCAAAATATGTACTATACAAATGCATCCCAACAATCTTCAACATACCTTATACATAGCACTAATATATCCTCACCATGCCACATACACAACACCAACATATCCTCACCATCCCTTATACATAGCTCCTATACAATGTCATCCTTGTAAATATCTTAGTTAGTTTCATTGTACATACCATCCCCCATAGCAATCATCAATCATCACTATCCCCCCATATCAATCATCAGTCATCAACTCATCGTTTATTAGTCCTTACTCATCATCATTAGTCAATCCCATTATAAATAGCCCAATCTTATATCATCTCACATTAGATCAAGTCCTTTAGATCTTCCCGCTTCATGCTTCAGAAAGTCCTTATGCTAGATACTATGTCACTAAAGTGTTGTCCTTAGAATTTTTAGTTACTATTGAATCTAGGCATTAGGTGCTACCGATAAGTCCTTGCAAGATACATCTTTCATCCTATCAGACTTGGGCCCATTTGTATCGAGTCCTACTAATCTCTTTAGCACACAATTATTCTTTGTTGATTTACTCTTTCTTTTGATGTTGGATTTCAATTTTGGTTCTTGATTATCTTGTCCAATCAATTTGGTTATCCCCTCCTCAAGGTTGCCACAATCATTCATATCATAGTGTATTGCAAATGGGGCAATCAACGAGCAAGGTCTTGATCTGTCTTTCATTTTTTCTTTTTTACTTTTGAGTTAGTCAGGTGTAACCCTTGTATATCCAAACATACGATCATTTATGATTACATGGTGCACTTAGGAAACACCACTTGTTTTTGGGTTACCCAGTGTCATTTCCACTTTGATTCCTATTGGTTTTCATGTGTGATGCTGGGAAAATCCTTGTATGTTTATTTTGAGTCAATTGTATGCAAAACAGTAACAAGGCCTTGATTTTCTTGGTTACCATTGACACAAAAGTCTGCACCCTTGCTTGAGGTATGATCCTTAAGAAACCTTTTATAACATGGAAATAATCTCCAAGCGTGGGACTTGTTCTTTGAGGTTGAATCTCTAGAGAAAGTTGACTTCCTCACTATTAGGATGCACCTACACTACCACTTTGAGGGAAAATGGAGAAGAAAATTGAAAGAAACTATAGAAAGGGAAAGGGGGATGATGCACGAAGATAGAATGATGGTTACAAATCTCCCCACGACTACACAAAACATGAATAAAAACTCCCAAATACATAGTTCTAAGCTCCAACCTATCTTTCAAGAAACCACATGCAAGTTACAACCCATCAGATGCTGAAAGGAAGGAAAACTTCACAAAACAAAACTTCACCAGTAAATCAAACACAACACTTCACTAGTAAATCATACACAACATGCAAATCTAATAAACTAGAAGGGAAAAATTCACCACAAGGAAAGTAACATGCAGAAGATAGTAGAATGGAAAGAAGAGGTAAAGCTGAGAAGTTTCATGAATGGAAGCCAAAAATGGCAAAGCATAATGCTGCTACAAGATATAAATAGAGAAGAACCTGAAAAATATATTTATAACTTGCCTTTATAAATTAGGCATAACTTTGAGGTAACTTGAAGTTCAAACCCCACAAGATGGAGTCAAGTTGGAGAGAGTAGGAACAACTGAAGAGTCAAAGTGAGATCTGATCATGAAGTGAAGTTTCAATGCACCTAGTCATAAAAGAGATCAAACCCAAAATATCTGATCATTACAATCAATATAAGGGCATGGAGATGCATTGACACCATGGAACAAGGCCCAAAATATCTATTTGCATTGAAGAAATGGTCCTTGTAATGTGTCATGGCCATAACAAATGAATTTGCACCCCTGTCAAAAAATATAGGGTGGGATAACACAAAATGTTAACCCACTGTAAAAATGCAGAGTTGACCTATGTAGAATAGATCTAATTTGCCCCAAAAAAGATGAGTCATCAATGAAGATCTTCATTTTGAATATGGATGGCCCATATGCTGCAAGAAATCTCCTCAACACATGAATAAAACCCAACCATAGATCAAGATCCTCTTCATTTGAAACAAACGATTGAGATGCATTCAAAATCTCCAAAGATGCATCCAAATCTAATGGCCATCACATCTTTGCAAGAGGCCCAAGAAAAAATGTGAAAAAATGAGCACCATTGGATAAAAAAGAAACTTAACAAAGAAAAAACCTATCATGTGGCACAAAATTGTTGGTCAACACATTTCCAAATGCACAATGGAAGAGGCAACAACTATTTCATGATTTTGCGAAAGCCAAAAGTGAGACTTCTTGAAATGATGAAAATGGGATAACACATAAGTTTTCCCACTATGACATGGCACAAACCCATTCACCACAATATCAATCAGATCTAACGACCATCACATCTCTACAAGAGCAAAATGAGATTTCACAAAAATATGAGGGTCGTTGGATGCACACAACTTGATCAACACTAGAAAATGAGCCAACTCAGCAAATAAACAAACTGAGTCAGCTCAATCAAAGATTAAACTAAGCTAACTTGGTCAATGAAGAGCCTGATCCCACTCACTTAGCCGCCAAATTTAGCATGTTAACTCATAGCAAAGAAAACAACCAATTGAAGATTTCTCTGATTGGTTATCTGTGATGGGCTAAATGGGAGGCAAAAATGACCAATAGTAACCTTGGTCAATCATCGATATTGCTATATTAAATAAATTGCTCAACTAAATTGTGGTTCTCTTTATGGAGAATCCCATGCTCAAGCTTCAAATGGATTCCATCTCATCCACCCATTCATAAAAAGGAAACCCCAAAAAAAGTTCCTTTTTATCCTATCAGCATCTATCCTACATCCTTATCCTATCTTTGAACCTATCCAAAAATTCCAAAAAAATTGTACAAAGTTTCCAAAATCCCACCCATTCATCCACCACATCCTAAGGGTTCAAGTTAAAAAGAAAAATCCCTCATTTATCCCTCATGTCCTCCATCCTATTGCACATTTTTGTCTAAAAAGATCTCCCGTTGTCTTGTACTTCCGCAATGAGAGTATGAACCACTTACAAACCTCTTTCATTCTTTGTGTATCCTCCATTTCACCCCAATTTTCTTACTTTTCAAGATGCCATCTAGTCTCATTTTTTCTCCTCTCTGCCTTCTCGAGGGGACATCATACAATATAGTATTTTATCAAGATTGGGGCAACCTAGTTGCTTTAAAACCTTCTTCATGTCATCTATTGTTTAAAAACATCTTTCAAATAGTGTTGTACCGACACTATATCAAATAGGGGAAAAATGTAGACACCTAAATCTGATTACATAAGTTAGTAATTAAATTTAGTCATCTTCTAAAGTATATTTTTATTAAATATTAAATATTAAATTATTTTAGTGCTATCCCATAATAAATAAATAAATAATATCCCAATTAATAAATTAACAGACAACCAATAGTCTAATTTATTAATAAAATCTCCCATCCTCTATTAAATTAAATAAATGCAAAACCCATTTAATTTAATCTCCAAAACCCCTCTCTATTTAATTAATTTAATTAATTAAATCCTTACACCCACAAACTCATACTCTAAACCAACAGTTACCCATACTCAACTCATGCACCAATAATTCCTCTTTTAATTAAAGAATTCATTTATTTAATTAAATCCCATGTACTAAATTTTCCTCTTTTAATTGAATAATTCATTTATTTAATTAAAACTCATGCACCAAATATTCCTCTTTTAATTAAATAATTAATTTATTTAATTAAATCTCATGCACCAATAATTTCTCTTTTAATTAAGTAATCCATTCATTTAATTAAATCTCATGCATCAATAATTCCTCTTTTAATTAAATAATCCATTTATTTAATTAAATCTCATGCACCAAATATTCCTCTTTTAATTAAATAATCTATTTATTTAATTAAATCTGATACACCAAATATTCCTCTTTTAATTAAATAATTCATTTATTTAATTAAATCTCATGCACCAATAATTCCCATTTTAATTAAATAATTCATTTATTTAATTAAGCTCACCCACAAATCTTTTCTCTAACAAATCCATCCACCTCCCACATCATCCAGTCAACTGAGTCACCTCACCCACCTTAGATAAAATATATCACCTCCTCTTCCATGTCTAAATCACTCTTTAGATCACTTGCATGAATTAAGGCATGATTTATTTCTTCTGACTCAAGCCCAAGTCCACTCTCATGCCACATCTCCCTCATCTATCTCTAAACACATAAGTCTATTTCCTCCACCTATCTTAGTTAACTAAAGCTTATCTCACACCTCACTGAATGTATTATCCATCAGTATTTCTTATCTTCTCCTCACCCAATTACCTATAAATTGAACCCTTTGCCCCTCACAAATCATCTACCTTCTGAGTAGAATTATTACACCATTTGGAGAGCTAATTACTTTCAAAGTGCTATTTGCCAATACTCAAATTTCCATGCATTTATCAATCCATCCATTTTTGAAGATTGAGCACTAGATTTGAGTACACATCCACAATCATGACCACATCAACACATCAAGGAGGCTACACAAAGACACATGCTTGTATGTTTTGTTATTTAGTTTCCTTATTGGTTTATCATATATGCTTGTTGATTGATTTAGTTTGTTAGATGTTTGGCTTTGGCTTTATATCTTTTGCATCCCGATTCTAACACATACAAGGGAAATAATGCATTCCTACTTCGAAACCTATTTTGGGTCGCCTTCTTGGCTCTTGTGTTAGGGTTGATCTAAGGCATTTTCCTTGCCTAGTCGGTTGATAGGAGAAAGTTTATTCTAAACCCTTTATAAGCACGTAATTTTCATCATTTTTTATCTATCATTTTAAACAAGCATACAAGGATATATACATACACACATAATATGATCCAGATTTTATAGAAGATCAAATGTTTGAAAGTATTTTTTTCATAGTTTAAAGAGTTTTTCTATGTCTTTTTATTTGGCCTTTTCAGAGGTCTTCTGCTCAAAATTTCAAGCTGAAACTTTCATTGATTCCTAAAATTGGGCAACCACAGGCTTGCTATTTTAGGGACTTAAATTAGATTTTTATTTCTTCTTTTCAACAGTGTAAGTAGTTTCAAAATTTGAGATCTAGGTCAAAAGTTATGACCTCGACAAGTTCGGGTAATAAAAAACCTAGTTTTAAATAGTTTTAGTTTAATTTTGTTGTTTTTATTATAGCCACATAAATATTTCAAATCATGGCTATGGTGATTGTTGATATTCCATCATTGTATATATTTTTTCAATTTCAATTAATAAGATGGCTTTTGGTTTGCTTTCAACTCTTTTGAGTTTTGCAAGATTTTCCAGAACTTGAAAATGGGTATCACGGGTATTTTGATTCACTAGACATCATGTTTGCAACCCACTTCTTAAATTTAGATTAGTGGTATCAGAGTTGGAATGCTCCTGTATGCCAACTAAAACAAGAACTTCCTATCAAAGATTAAGATTGGCTACGAGAAATTTGTCAGAATACCTTCCTTTGTAGTGCACAAATCCAAAGATGTTAGATAATTTGGTAGACTATGAAGAAGATGGTGGAAGAGGCTTTGGCTAGGTAATGAGAAGATATGATTAGTAAGTTTTTAGAAATTTTGAAGACCCAAAAAGTGCCCAATTCAGTAGCACCATTCCATGGGAACACCCCTTTTAAAGTATAGGTGAATTTTGATATCCCAAAATTTGAAGGAAAAGTTGATGCTGATGCCATTGATAATTGGTTATCCAAGTTAGAATGATACTTCTCTATAAATAATTTTTTTGATGTGGATAAAATAACATTTTCGCTCTTGAAAGCTGAAATCCATGTCAAACTAGTATGGAAAACACGACTATTGAATAAGGAAAGTGAAGATAGAGAAGAGTTGGAAATACTCTCTCATAATAAACCCACTTGGGGAGAATTTGTGGAATACATAAAAGAAGCATACTTTCTTGAAGATGTATATGAATAGAAATATATAGAATGACAGTTGCTTCCACAAAAGAGGGACCAATCTATACAGGATTACACCAATACATTATAGGCACTCTCTACAAAACTTGACATAGAAGATTCAGAGAAGCATTGAATTTCTAAAATATCATAATGGGCTTCATAGACACATTCAAAATGAAACAAAATTCTTGAATATTGAAAAACTGGCAACTACTTACAAATATGCGACAAAAATTAAATTCAAATAGTAAGGAAAAAAATATTACTTTTCAAATAATAAGCCAAGGGGTGAAGGCAGTAATAAATTTAGAGGAAAACTAGTGAGGAAGGATCCTCCCTCAAGTCCACCCAAGATTACTTGGTGGGCTACTAAAAAGACACAAACATATATGGGCATGTGGTGTGAGATACATAAGAGTCTAACTCATAACACAAAGGACTATCGAAGAATTAAAAACTTGATGACATAAATACGAGGAGATGAAGCTGAGCCTAAATCCATAGCAATAGAGAATAATTTAGTGATAGAAGCAAACCCATATGCCATAGTTGCAATAGCAAAAGTAGTTCCACATGAAGATGAAGAGAGATTGTTCCATTCATAGATGTGGGTTGATGGAAAGCCTCTACATTTTATTATTGATAGTGGTAGCCAAAATAATTTAATTTCTATGGAGACAACCAAGAGATTAGGTTTAAAGATGACAAGACACCCACAACCATATTCTATGGGATGGGTTAATGAAGGAAAAGACATTTAAGTAAATCAACAATGTCGCCTATCATACTCAATCAAACCATTCAAGGATGAAGTAATTTGTGATGTAGCACCTTTAGATGTATGTGATATTTTGCTAGGGTAGTCATACATGTATCAAAGGTACGGGGTGTATGAATCTAGACCACACAGTGTCACAATCAAGCATGGTGAAAAGAAATATCAAATACTAGAGGTATACCCAACTGAAGTTGCTTCTTTAATTAGTACTAAACAATGTAAATGTCTAATTGCTCAAAATAGAACCTCTGTACTCCTCATGATTCATTCTGAGAAAGAAAAGTTAGTTGTCCTTAATACACACACTAAGGTGGCCACAATAGTAGACCAACAAAAGGAGATGGATAAAATATTGACAGAATACCATAGTGTGTTTAAATCACTAGCAGGGGTCACAACACATTGTCAAGTCAAGCATTCTATTGATCTAGTTCTAGGAACACCATTACCACACGAGCCAATATATAGGAGGTTAGTCATGGAAAATGATGAAATTAAGAGACATATTCAAGAATTGATTGAAAAGGGACATATCAGGCCAAGTGCTTCACCTTGTGGCAACCCTATAGTTTTGGCAAGATAGAAGGATGGGACATGGAGACTTTGTATTGATTATAGGGAACTTAACAAAATTACTATGAAAAATAGATATCCAATTCCTTGAATTAATGATCTTTTGGATCAACTTAAGGGGGCTAAGTTCTTTACAAAAATTGACTTGAAATCTGGATATCACCAAGTACCAATTGATCTAGCGGATGTATGGAAGACTACATTCAAGTACAAGGAAGGTTTGTTTTAATGGTTGGTTATGCCTTGTGGCCTTAAAAATGCTCCTACTACATTTATAAGGTTGATGAATGATGTGCTTAGACTATTCATTGATTCTTTTGTAGTTGTTTATTTGGATGATATCCTCATTTTTAGTAAAACTTGGTTTGAACATTTGCAACATGTTGAATGAGTACTCTTGAGTTTGCAGAAACATAAACTCTATGCCAACATAGACAAGTGCTCTTTTGGTATGCAAAGCATCTAGTATTTAGGGTACATCATTGATCATGAGGGTGTTCATGTGGACCCTACAAAGATACAAATATTTAGAGATTGGTCACCTCCTATAATTTTTATAGAACTTTGCAGTTTCTTGGGTTTAGCCAACTTCTATCACAGATTTGTATTTAGTTTTTCACATTTATCATGGCCTCTTAATCAATCACTCAAAGGTGGAACATGAGAAAATTTTTGGTGGACAGAGGACAAATACAAAGTGTTTTAGGAATTAAAACTCAAATTGTGTTCAACTCCAGTATTGGTCCTTCCATATTTGCAAAAATTATTTGAAATAGAAATATATGCATCAGATTATGCTTTTGGTGTTGTACTCATGCAACATGGGCATCCCATTGCATATCATAGTGAGACATTTTCTAAAATAGTTTGAAGGTACCCCACCTATGAAAAGGAGTTGTATGCCATTTTTTAGGCCTGTAAAAAGAGGAAGCACGATATTTTGGGAAAGGAAACTGTGATACATACATATCATAAACCTCTTCAATTCTTGCAAACACAAGGGAAGTTGCAGAATGATAGGCATCAGAGGTGGTTAGCTTATTTGCAACAATTTCACCTCAACATTCATCATAAAAAAAGTAGTACTAATAAAGTATTTGACTATTTTGAGTAGGCCTCTAATCATAGGTTTGAGAATGGTGTTGGATTCCTGTGGCCATCAAACAAAAACTTGGGCTCAACTATATGGTAATGATCCTAATTTTTGTAACATTTACAACGTAGTCTTAGAAGGGAAGCATGTTCTTGAATTTTATATACAGGATGGGTTGCTTTGTCACATTGGTCACATATGTATCCCCAATGAAGAAAGATAGAAACTGATATGGGAAGCACATTATAGTAAGGTGGTAGGACATTTTGGTATTGGTAAGACTACTGTAATTATCCAAAAGTATTTCTATTGGCTAAAAATGAAACATGATATTATTCTATATATAAAATCTTGTGTTGCATGTGAAATTGCGAAGCCTTCAAACCATAAATTGGGCCTTTGTCTACCATTACCTATCCCTAATAAACCATGGCATTATCTTTTAATGGATTTTATGTCTGGGCTCCCAAGTAGTAGAAGGGGAAATGATTGTATATATGTGGTAGCAGATAGATTTTCTAAGATGGCTATCATGGTGGGCTGTAAAAAAATGATTTTAGAGAGGAGACTGTCAAGCTATTTTTTGAACATGTTTGGGTTAACTTTGGGCTGCCAAAAATCATTATTTCGAATAGGGATAACAGGCTCCTTAGCAATTTTTGGTCTTTATTATGGGCTAGAGTGGACATAAAGTTGACAAAGTCTATAGCATTCCATCCTCAAATAGATGGCCAAACATAGGTAGTCAATAGAATGATTATCCATATCCTTCAAATTTACCACTCCAAACACCCACATACATGGGATGAGAGCTTTTCTTATGTGCAACATAGCTACAACTGTGCACTCCACACTACTATAAGACATAGTCCATTTAAGGTTTGTCTTGAGTATCAACCATTGGCATCTATAGATGCAATGCTACCCATCTTGAAATATAGCTAGCTACTAAATATTGAAAAGGAGGCAGATAAAGCAAACAAATTTATTGAAAAGATCAAATAGTTACAATAACAAGTTCATGATATTTTAGACCAGAGCAATAAGAAGTATAAGGAAAGACATCATCAACATAGAACTCCCTATCATTTCCAGATTGGTGACAAGGTATGCCTACATCTTCAAAAGGAGTGCCTCCAAGGACCTTATAGAAAGCTTCTTCCTATTTAGTATGAACCATATACCATTAAGAAACAAGTTCGTGAGAATGATTTTGAACTTGATTTGCCACAATTTTTGGGATTAAATCCAGTTTTTAATGTGGAACTATTGTGACCCTATTCCATCCCCCCTTATTGGACATCTCTCAAGCTGTTGAACATATTCATGCTACATAATTGAATCCATCCACTACTACTTTATTATAGTGTGATCATGTCACTGAAGTCATGCTGAAATCTTTGAGAAATTAGAAAATTCCGCTATATAGGGTGGTTTGACTTGGTCAATTCTCTCATCAGGGAAAATGGCTAACCAAGGAACAAATTGGAGCACAATTCCCTCATCTATTGTAGAATATTGAAGCAATGGGGCCCATTGCCTCTTAAGGGGGGGAGGAATGATCTATATTATATAGAAGATCAAATGTTTGAAAGTATTTTTTCATATTTTAAAGAGTTTTTCTATGTCTTTTTATTTGGCCTTTTCAGAGGTCTTCTGCTCAAAATTTCAAGCAAAAACTTTCATTGGTTCCTAAAACTAGGTAGACATAGACTCATTATTTTAGGGAGTGGATTAGATTTTTAGTTCTTCTTTTCAATGGTGTAAGCGATTTCGAAATTCGAGCTCTAGGGAAAAAGTTATGACCCTGACAAGTTGGGGTAATTAAACCTAGTTTTAAATAGTTTTAGTTTAATTTTGTTGTTTTTATTACAGCCACATAAACATTTTGAATTCATGACTATGGTGACTATTGATATTCCATCATTCTATATATTCTTTCAATTTCAATTAATAAGATGGCTTTTGGTTTGCATACAACTCTTTCGAGTTTTGCAAGATTTTCCAAAACTTGAACATTGGTATTGCAGGTATTTTGATTCACTAGATATCATGTTTGCAGCCCACTTCTTAAATTTAGATCATAATAAGTACCCAAGCATTCAAGCATTCAACAATTCAAGCATGCAAGTATTTAATCCATCTTCAAGTACATTCAAGGAGATCTTTTTGTAATCCATTGGAGAGAAAATCTCTAATTTTCAAGGTGTTTTCAAGGAGATTCAAAGGAGTTCATTTGGGGGCTTCATCATCTATCTTCCATGCTCATTCCACAACCTTTCAAGATATAGCTTCCTCCATTGGTGAAAGTGGAGCTTGTCATCAAGAGAGGACTTCAACATTCATCGTTCTTCTACATTCACATCCTTTTAATACAATCAACTTGGTAAAGTGGGATTATTGCATTTTATTAGTAAATCCTACTATTGTAAGGTGAATTTGTTTATTTAATTTACATTTCAAGCATTCAAATTATTTCTATTTCAAGGTTAATTCCTAAACTAGAGTTTAACCAAGACAAACCCCTCATCAACAAAATAAAATCATTTTTCTTGCAAGTTACGAATTTTGGAAGGCAAAAAAAAGCACATATTTAGATACCCTTTTCATAGAACTTCAGAGATCCAAAATCCATTTTGTGATCAGATAAAGAAGATTAGGGACACACTACATCTTTCACTTGTAGATTGACCCTATCTTAGATTAACACTACCCTTGCAGGTCAACTCTATCCTAGAGCTGAATAATTATAGGTTTTATACATCTTATAGTTTCAAGTTAGGATCTAGGTATTTTTATTGTTCAAAGTAGTACATAGGGCATAAATTCTGATATAATATTCCACTCACTTTTTAAGGTTAGTCACTTATTTTCATTATTCATTTCAGCAAACTTACCTTTCATATCTATAGTATTAATTGCATTCCATAGCTTCTTTCTACATTAGGGATTTAAGGATATTGTGTTCTTTCTCCATTTCTATAACTATTAGATCTTTATTAGCATTAGTGCTCCATTATTTTGATTCCAATAATCTACTTGGATCTAATTACCTAGAGTTGGAATTGAAAGGGTCAATCTCCTTAACTTCCCTTTGAGCTATAAGATCCCCCACAACCCAAAATATGGAGTAATTGAGAGCTTTGTGATTACTTCACATTTCACCTTATGCATTTTTTTGAACCCAACTTATGCCCCTTTCTTATTAGAGTTATATTGTTTTACTTTATTAAATTTTCACCTTCATTATAGATTTTAGTGACCCTAATTTTCAACATCTCCACTTTTGATTTTGGAGTTAGATTGTTTTATCTTGTTAAATACATCTTTTGTGCATTCACTTTACATGTTGTATGTATTTACTTTCATTTAGATTATATTGCGTGCTTTTTTGTATGCTCTATCTTCTTTAGATCTAGTTAATACCTCAAGGTTATATTCCCTTTGCCTTGCTTTGTTTATGAGCTTTCTTACCTTAAGCCCTACTTATAGCATTCCCATTAGGAGAAGTCATAGGTTGAATCACGATGTTGGAACATGTTGTTGATGGTTGCTGAGACATGCTAAAGTGCATTAAAGGTGTGGTTCTAGAAATGAGCATTCAAACTATTGAGTTATGTAGACCAATGGGTTAGACCAATATGTTGCCTTCCTTTGCTACTGCAACCATTTACTACTTCAGCCTCTACATGTACCATTCCCATAAGTAAGTGTGGATCATTCCCACTTTGTATTTTTCATATCCCTATCTGTCTCCCTACTTGTTGTTGCTACTAAAGACTATGGCTTCTGGCTAGATTCAATGAAAGGTTTAGGCTTGTGGAAGCGTTTATGTGTCCTTGGGCCTACCTTCCTACATTATCTTTCCTCCCTTCTGACTAGAGCTATCCCTCCTACTAATAGATATCCACCTGCCTAATCTGCCCACCCCATAACATACCTTCAAACTTTTAGGGTACTTGTGGGGTATTTATTAACTATTTCTTTCATTAGCCAGTCATCCATATATTTGACTTGCCACCCATAGAATAGTAGGGGTTGGGGGTCTTAGGTTGTACTTTACTTTGTGTGACAGGTGGATTTTTTCAGTATACATCAACCCTTCCCCTTACAATAATATGTCCATTCCTTCAATAATATGTGTCCATACCCATAAAAGCCTTTTAGGCTAGGGGTGGGCATTGTAAAATAATGGGCCCCTAGCCCCCTAGCCTAAAAGGCTTTTATGGGTATGCCTTAAAACAATAGGGCCCTAGAATTTATGGTATGGTATGGTCTATTTAGGGGCCCTTCACCTTACCCTTACCCTTACCCTTAAAATAATGGGGTGGGGTGGGGTAGGGGTAGGGGCCTATCCAAGATGAAGATGTCGCAACCTTAGCTTTCCTTGGGTCCCAACTGCCCCATAGAATTGTAGGGATCCTCCCTTCACACCTAACTAATCTAGATGAGTGAACAATTGTCATCCCCTCTCTTTTTATCCACAAGGAAGCTTTCACTTAGCCTAAACTAAACATGGAAAACTATTGGGTGGGAGGACAGGAGATCAAATAGCTTACCTGAACTGCCTATACAATAGTAGGGCTGATGAGTGAACAACCCAGTTAGGATGGGAGGATAATGAGCCCCCTTGCTATGATTCCTCTTTACATCTCTTGATCTCTCATCCTAATGATGGATCACGTAGTGTGATTCAAAATGTTGATGGTAAAAATCTCAACACAATCTAATCTAGAAGCTAAGCACCATAACCATTATGGATTGTGGAAATTTGATCTCCTTAATATGATTCCTCTTATCAAATTCTACTATGATTCCTCTTATTAGGGTCTGCTATGATTAAACAAACACCCAATAGGGAAGGCATGGAGGTTGAACAATGCTACTTATAGGTATGTTGTTAATGCTTAGTAAATTGCTTAAACAACATAATCTACAAAACCTATTGGATCAACAACTGGCTTTGCTACTGATCAACCACCGTAGCCTATACTTGCTTTATTATTTCTACTAGTCTTAGGATGGTACTATTGATGGATCCAATACTAGTTCCATTACTAGATCTACCGCTGCTATTGAAGCAACTACTCCTACCTCCTACCATTGCTTTTGCTTATGCTCTTATGCCCTATAGTTAATCTACCTCTGCATGCACTAGACGGGCTAGATAGTTACAACCTTTGTTTATGATGCTTATGGAACTATTGATGATGATGGTGCATGGTTATTTATCCCTTAGAAAGTAGGGCACCAGAATAAATCACTAGACTTCTGCCTAATATACATCAACAACTACTAGATCTACTTATGCCCATTAGAATAGTAGGGGATGGTGGGTATTGAAAAACATAACTTGAGTATGGGTAAACTAGCTCTATTGTTGGTGGGTCTATAGCTACTACTTAAGCTTAGTCTACTGAATATAATTCTATTAGTAGTGTTGCTAAGTCCCTTAGAATAGAAGATTTGAATCAATTGGTTCATTCAAAGTAAGCAATTGAAATTGTTAACTCTATCTCTGACTTTGCTTATGTTACCACTTACATCCTTACATTTGTTGGTGGTGGATCTTATCTATATACGTCACCATCAACTTATAGCTTTGCTACTAGTGTTATTGGTGCTGCTATGTGTACTAATACTACCCTTGCTTATGTTGCACCTCGCTATGCTACTAGATATATTAGTACTAGGTATTGATCTGGATAATGAAACTAAGCTTTCTATGTACCTTGTTGAACTATCTATAATCATTGCAGGCTATGCTACTGATGTCCAATATATAGGTAGGGTGGTAATGGTGAGTAAGCTACTGCTAGTGATAGATCTACTTACTATGGATATGGATCTAGGCTTATCAAGATAGTAGGCCAACAACTCTGAGATTAAAAGGGCCCTCTGGCATCTATTATTCTATTATTCTAGCACAATAGGCAGGGGTATGCAGGGGCTCTGCTGCTAGGTATTGATGGAAGAGCTTTTAGTAGTCTTTTAAAGCTTTTAATGTTTTTCTTAGTTTTTAGAAAGTTGGTTTTTAACCTTGAAATATTAAGTTCCCAATTTTGAATGTTAGTTGGTAGTTCATGTTATTTCAATTTTAGGAACCTTAAAAAAAAAAATCTGCTTTTTTTGAGTTGTTTAAAAATTACCAAAAATGGCAAAAAATATTTTTTATGAAAACAAGCCAAAAATGTTAATTTTGGATTTGTATTTAAAATTTTAATTTCTCTCATTGTAGGAGGAGGATTTGGAAGAATAATAAAGAAGAATTTGGAGTTCTAATATTTATTTTTGTGTTCTTTCTATCTTATGTTTTTGTTAACTGTTTGAGGAATTTTGGCTGCATTAGTATGCAGGGGCTCTGCTGCTAGGTATTGATCTGGCTATGTTGGTGCAAAGGTATCCTGACCCTTCTCTCATATTATTGTAGTGGTGGATAAGCTAGTAGTGCAATAAGATGTTGCTACTGGTTCTATTATAGGTACTACTACCCTTGTTTTTGGATCAACATACAATGATGTTGGTGCTGGATCTTCTACTAAACCAATCGATGCTTTTGCATGCAGGTTGTGCTTACTTAGTAAATACTACCAGTGGATATGTTTTTGGTACTGGTAGTGGTTCTAGAAAAGATAGGATAGGAAGGTTTGCTGGTGAAGATTGTGGTGGGTATATTGTTAGTGCTGCTTATGGTTTAGAATAGTAGGGTCCTTAGAATAGTATGGTAGTATTGGTGGTGCTTCCCCTGGAGGCTACTTCATCAAATGTTGCTAGGTATATTAGTACTAGATCTACTTAGACTAGGTCTAGAGCTAGTGCTTGATCTTAATAGTAAATAATTGAATTAATGTGTTCATTATATGAAAGCCCTACTATCTATTGTCCCCACCCTGCTACCCTAGGTAGGGGTTGTTTGCTTCTACATGCATACAGTAGATGGAGTTTTTGAGTCACTTGTTGGGGTGGCTAGATGTGCACTAGGAGACTGGTTGGGAACCAAGTCAATATCAGTGCTGCTCAACCAGCCTAGGAAATCCATTCTAGTGAACCCTGCCTAGTCCTTCGATTCTCAATTGGTCTGCAAAAGCTTTCTCTTCTACAGTTGTTAGGTATGTTGCTAGCTACACTATTTACTATAAGGTGAGGCACCCTTGCCTTTTCTATTTATAGAGAAATTAATTATTAGGTGTGGCACACCCACTCTCTAACAAGCTCTCAAAATTACAGGGATGCCTATTGGATGCCTAGCCTATAATTGGTGTTGCTTATGCTTTCGTGTGTTATGAACGTAGAATTATAGGGGCTTGGTCAATTCAGGTAGCTTAAACTATTGAGACTAATGGTGCTTGCTCTATAGGATACCCTACTATTCCTCCTAAATAGCCCTACTACCTATATTTCCTATTATTTATTGCGCCCCTAAACAACCCTACCCCCTATATTTCCTATTATTTTATTGTACCCCTAAACAACCCTACTATTCTATGGCCCCTACTATTATAATGGGTGATTTGCATAGTTGTGTTCTTTCTGAATTCTAGAGAGATGGTCCTACAATTCTATGGGCCCCCACTATTCTAATGGAAACCAAATGCATGATAATAGTACCTTTAATTCATTACTAGTTCCTATAGAAATCAGCAGAGTGCATGCATAACGATCATCATTGAATGACAATTCAGAAGGGAAATGTGGTTTAGTTTATTTTAGTTACCCATCTATATTTCAACTTTGATTCCATCATTACTAAGTAGTAACAATCATCATTTAAGTTTAGAATAGTAGGACAATGATAGAAGTCGATCAAATATGCAATGCCCCTGTGGGCACCCCCCCTCAAAATTATATGGGTGCCTATCCCCTTACCCTTACAATAATTTGCCCATTTTGCCATAAAATTCTAGGGGGTGAGCCCTTTCCATTCCCCTTAAAATGGTGGGGTGGGGTGAGGTGGGCTAGGGATAGGGGTAGGGGTAGGGCATCACCCTTGGGCCATAACTCATACCATTTCCATCCATAGCTTTAGGCATGACAGGTGTTCTAGGTTGTTTGTTCAATGCATGCAAAGGTGTAGGTTAGAGTCCCAATGGAGGGTCACATTTAGAATAGTAGGCATCTTCCCCCTCCCTCCCCCTACTATGGCAAAGGGGAGTTATTCCCATAAATGAGATTGTTAGGGTCAGTTGGGGACATCACACGGGGTAAATTGTAGTATCCCAAGGAGCCTTACATGCATAAGAAGATCTGGTAGTCCTGTCATTTCCATCCCATACTACCAGAAGTGGAAGGTTATTCATGTAGGTGACCTTTATTGTCTAGCTGAAAGAACCCACCCAGAGAATAGTAGGGGCCCCTTAGAATAATAGGCATTGTTGATTGAGATACATTATGAATTTGTTACTGTGGCTTATATACATATGAACCAACAACGATAGATAGTTTTGTTTGATAGAAAATTTTATTATAGATGTAACATGTCAAAGAGAGTGGGATTAGAAGATAACCCTGTACATATAGAAAATCCAACCCATTGATTCAATCTCAAGGTATAGTCCACGTAAAAATTAAATTAAAAATCATTGGTGTCTACTAGTGACTGGACATCGCACATGCTAAGATAGCCTATAGGTTTGCAAATTTTATTGGGTAGTACCATAGACCATAGTACCATAGTAGCAATACCTTTTTTATGAGAATGAATCATATTATTGTTATTATATGTAGTCTAAGTAGTCTACTGTCACTATTCACAGTCTTTGACTCATCACTATTTGAGTCTTTTGTTCAACAACTAAGTTGATTTTTTTTGTAGCCTTTATCAATTTGCAATGTCAAACAAGAGGGGTAACAGGGGTTCTAGTAGGATCCCTAAAAGCCAAGAGAGGCCACCATTACCAAAATGTAGAACCATATTGACATATTTTGGTGGTGGAAATGTTGGCAACCTACAAGATTCATACGTTACATCTCCAGTGCTTATTGAAAAAGGAGATTCATCACAAGTTGGAGACCATATTGAAGAATTTCAAGTTGGTGAACTTGATTTCTTAGTCAAGGACAAACTTGAACACAATTTGGAGGCACTTCCCCTGAATAGGGAGTCACAAACTGATATTATAGAGTTGGAATCGGTTAATGACTAGTCGGGTGAGAAAACCAAAAGTGATTCCATAAATCATGTTCATGTACAAAAGGAGAAAAGAAAAATGAAATTAAAAAAAAGATCAATATTGCTAGGATCTGTCCAAAAGGAATTTTCAATTAGAATGGGTTGAAAAGTATTGATTCATTGAACTAGTGGCCAATCCAATTGATGATGAGCCTCTTGTACAATGCAGATGTAAGATTTTCACAGAGATAACAAAGAAGGAGAAGAGGTTGTAGCTTAAACTTGATACCATAGAAAAACATGTTGGTAAAGTTTACAAAATGGAAACTATAAATGGAGTTGAAAAATCTGTACTAACTTGGAAAATAAAAGACAACTGTCTGCATATTAGGAATGCTACAAGATATGAGTTACACAAGAAATTATAGGAGAAGCATTCTATAGTAAAAGGTTCCATTGAAGATTTCATTGGGAAAGCAATGGAAGTGCAAAATATGGGAAAAAATTAGTTCAATTAAGTGTGGTCTTTTATATTTTGAGTAAAGGACATTCTATGACAGACTACCCTTCAATTACTACCCTGCTGAACTTTTTTAAAGTTTGAAACTATCCGAACAGTCACTAGTCAGTAAATAGCGGGTAGGAATGGGCTAGTTGTCTTGCATAGGTTGAAAAAGAAGATATGAAGGAAAAATAAGACACTCAACTTTCATTGTATTGTCTCTAGATGAAGTTACAACAATTGATAATACTTCTTGGGTGTGCATGCATGTTTATATTGTAAACAATCTTTGTCGTCAATCCTTTCTACTATCTGCTGCTAAATTTAATTGTAGTACGACAGTTGAAAATTTATATGATTTATTAAAGAGTACTCAAATTGAATGTGGAGGTTTGGATAACATGGAGATTGTCAAAAGGTTGGTGTGTGTTGGAGTGGATGGAGCTTTGGTTATGCAAGGTCATAAAGGTAGTCTTTGCAAAAAGATCAATAATGATTTGGCACCCTATGCTATTCCCATTCATTGCATGGCCCATCAAATGAATCTAGCTTTTGGAATTGCCAATAATTTTGGTTGTGTAAGTAAAGTGGAATCTCTAATCAAAGAGATTTACCAATACTTTTGTCAAAGTCCATAACGAGCCTGAGAATTTCCACACTTTGCTCAAGGACTTACTAATGGGAGGAAGATTCTTAAAGACAATGATACTAGATGGATCTCTTTGGATGGATCGACACATCGAGTATTCTCTGAATATCTGTCATTGCTTGGACTAATCCACTCTATGTGAGACAAATTCCCTCAGCTATATTAAAATCTAACTAATGTTAAGATACTCTTAACTTTAGCAACTATTCTCCCCATGCTATAGGACATGAGAAATATTATAAAAAAGGTTAAAAAAGAGCTATGTACATTGCAGAATATAATAAGCTACGTAAAATGACATGTAGTAGCTTGGATACTCTATATGAATTACTACCATTAGATAAATCAAAGTTTACAAAGTGGATAGAAATCATAGATTTAAACAATCCTAGGAACTTTTTACATATTGGTGCAAACGATGAGGTATGTGCTAGGGTACGTAGAGTTGACATACCAATGTAGTAGTATGCTAGCATCAATCTTGACTTCAACCAACAAAGCAGGAATCAAAGTAGAATTAGAACCAAAGAAGGTACTTTCATGTGTTACAAGTGAAGACTTCAAGAAGATCAAAGACTTTGTGCTTGACTCTATCAAGCAAGTTTGCTACAATCTTTCATCAAAAATTAGATTTAGATTCCCTCTAGAGGAATTGCTTGAAGCAATGTCTATTGTTTATCCTCAATATTGGTCTCTATACTATCCAACTAATTTTCAAAGAAGGATGAGGACTTTGATTCAACATTTTTGCAAACCTAAAATAATCATTGGAGTAACTATAAATGGAATTTTAGATGAATCTTGACTAAGAGATCAATCATATTCTTTTGCAAACATAATGAGGGAACAATATGATCTTATGGAGAATCCAAATGAAGAGGGAGTGGTAAAAAAGCTTTGGAAAAACCTTGGTCAAAGAAATCAGTTGAGAGAGTCAATACTAGAATACTTCAAGCTTACTGATTTATGTTTGACAATGATATTGGGTTCAGTGAAGGATGAGAAAGTTTTCAATACTTTAGGCTTCCTAAAGTCAAAGGTTAGAAACAAATCAGAGGAAAATTTGGATAATTGTTTGAGGTTTTTTAGAGAATAGATTGTCTTCCAAGAAAATACATACAAAATGACCCTAAATGCCCAAATAAGAAGACTAAATCAGCACTAATAGTTGGATAGGTTATCATTGGATTGATAACCTTCCTTTGAATTCTATTGGGTAAAACTCCCCATGTAGGATATACAATGAATCAACTACACTACAAATATAGATGCTTTTAACTACAAAGCACAAAAGGTTTACAAACATCTATTCATAAAAATGAAGTAGATATGGAAAGATTAACTAACTAAATGGAAATAGACAACAAATGACACCAAGTTCATTTGCCCAATCACTACATTACGAAAAAATACAAAAAGAGAGGTGAACATTCTTTCCAAATACATAGATAAAAAAAGCCCAAAGTTTTGATAATAATTGTGGCAGTGATCATAGGCATCAAAATTGCATTTAGAAGAGATCAAGATAATTCAAAGGTTAACGTTGATCAGAAAATTTAACAGGCAAACTCAGAGTCTTGATCTAAAATTTTTTCCTCTTTTAAATAAAATAAAACAAAGAAAAATTTGTTCTTTGACCCACACAAATCACTTATTTAGAAAAATACTACCCTCCTATAGCATAAAGTCTACAGAGGATACAAATCCCCCTTTCTGCCTCTACAAATACAAAATAAAACTAGATACATAAACCCTTTTGTCTGTAGCCCAAAGTCTCCAGTCTAGAAAGAAAAAGTGGAACCCCTCAAACCTATCTTTCTAGCTTATATTTATCTTTTTTTTTTCTTGTTTAGTTTGGATAACTAATTCTTGGAATGCGTAGTTTTCCATTTTCATATTATCTTCATTTCCTGACAACATAATGTCTTATCTTCTTTATAATAATCAAACATCATAATTTATAACTTTATTAAAGTTCCCAATTAATCATCAAGCTATGATGGTCTTTATATATATATTTTAACTCCACGTAATGTATAAAGAGAAATGATTTAAACCAATCCCTTTGTGATATTTCATGTTTAACTTTGGGTAATAGTTTCAATGTGATGATCATATTGAAATGATTTGTCCAACTTCACCTTGAGGTCTGACTATATAGCACTGATTTTGTATTGCACTTGCACTAAAAGTGATTGCACCACTTGAGCCTTTTATAATTCAATGCTCTGCATTGATTTAGAATCCATATTAGCTAAGAATTTATCAAGATTCCTATGTTCCTTTCTCTTTGCATCACACTTGGTCGAGTTTCTCATGCATGAAATCATCACCAAAATTGGGTCTCTTTCACCACCCGATGATAGAGTCTCCATCGTATTTCGGTGTTTGAAGGTGTCATGGAGTTCCAAGAGATGGATACTTCTATGCTAATTTTAAAAACACCTATTTCCATACTAAGTATTATGTATTTGAAGCTCCAACTCTCCAACCAATTTTATTGGTGAGGTTAGATCTAGCAGTGAGATCTTCTAATCACACTATAATGATGGTCAGGTGTGCTATTGTGATCATCTCATCAAGTTTCAAACTTTAAGTTGTTCTTCATGATCTTGGGTGCATCTCACAATTTGCCAGGATCGGGTCAAGCATCTTTGATACAACATCACCTTGTGACCCATTATCGAGCATTTCATATATATATATATATATTAGGTGAGGCAGACTAAGCTTAAAGCTTTTAGTTCTCACTTTTTACTCATGTCGATATTCAGTTGAATAGAACATGGTTTTCATCTAATGAGGATTCACCAAGCCGAATGAAGGCTTGCAAAATTTAAGACATCTTCTCCAGCTTTGTCTGTGATGATGGAATCACTTGTGATTTGAGAGGCATCTGTACTTCATTCATGGGGTCTTTATAGAGTGGGGACAAAATCAAATAACCACAAAATTTGGACTGGTGTCGACTATGGCTTAAATAATTGGCATTTTCAAATGTATTCAATCTTGGTCCAGCGGCATCAGACATCACAAGATTTTGTATTAAGGAGAGTCATCGATTCATTCAAGAAATGATATCATGACTTATGAATATTATAATTTCAAAATTACAACACAACTTCACCAATTCTGAAGCCATCTCATCATGATATATATATGTTCTTCTTTTTGCAATTGGATCATCTTTTTAGAATATTGATTCTGAAACATCACTGCCTTTACTTCATTATCTGGTTTCCCTTGCATTGATAATCTGAATTGAAATTCTCACTGTATATCTTTAATTAGGTTCTACATTACTCCATTCTCCAAAATTGAGCTATGACTTCATGGATGGGTGACTCACATGGGAAGTTCTAGTAGTGGAGGCATGCTTGTTGGCCTGGTCATGATTGTGTCTAGAAGTTATAATGCAAAATTCTCCAAACTAAATCGCTTGTGATTTAAAAACTTGGTCTAATTTAATCTTTTATGCCCAATATTTTGGATTGTTGCTCTTGACCCCTTGTTTTCTTTTTCAGGGATGAACCCGATTCTCCAGTTGGGCTCTAATTTCTCCCTTCATGAATGGAGCTTCTCCACCGGTGACTTACCACTATTCCTATGGTATTTCTTTATGATTTTGAAATATTCATATTGAGATTGATCTCTTTGAACAAAGCATTGAAAATCAATTTTGAAATCAGACTTCTAATTGATCATTTGTGCCTCTGAACTTGAAACAAAAATCTATGGGGCTTCATCCTCTGGTTCTAAAATTTCAAACCAATGAATTTGAATTTTGAACTTTGGAATCCAAATTTTGGAAATTGAATCATAGCCTTGCATATTCTAGGCACCATCTTCTAAACATACCTGTTGTGTCATGTCGAACCACTGATTTTACTTGAAATGTAGAATGAACTTTTGAAATTGGGGAACTGACAGAATTTGAACCTAAATTATGAACCGAGATTGAATTCAAGTTTTAAATTGAACATGGATTCTGAACTTTTTTGAGTCAACCATTTTTCATTTTGAACCACTTTGAACCCTTGAACCACTTCGAACTACTTTGAACCTTGGTTCAAAGAGGCTCAAAGCCATGAATTAAAAATTTGAAAAACTAGGTCCATATAGGTACTGACAGGGACTCTTAACTCTGGGACTAATTTTGATAGAGAATTAGAGAACTCTAGTAATCTCTAGCAAAAGACAAGTGCCTTATCCATTGGTTGAATAGAGTCACCAAGAAAAAGAAAACTGGGAGCTACTTGTAGAGAGGGCAGAGGGGAGCAAGGCAAAACCAACCAACCACAACACATAAACTACTAGCAAGCAAGAAGCTTGCACATTATCCAAACTAACACTATGCACACCAAAAGAAAATTTACAAAATATATACATAGGTAAGAAGAGACCCTTCCACAAGAAATAGAAGAAATAAAAAGAATCACATGAATCCAGTTATTGGCTTGGAGAAGTAGGAGCATTTTTGCATCAGAGAACCATGCCTCATTTGAGTAGCTCCACACCATTGCCAGTTGGTGACTTCTTCAATGCCAAACCTCAAACTAAAAGAATACATGCATATGTTGACCAAACACTTCTTCCCAAACAGCCATAACTCATCATAACACTCTTTTTCATCCAAGAAATGATCTTTCACATTCATTAGATCAAATATCATTTCAGACTGAATAAAATGAAAAGTAGAAAACTTATCAAGAGGTGGCATACAATGTCTAAAATTGCTATCCTCAAAAGTCACCTTTTGCATATGATTTTTAGCATTATAATTAGTTTGCAGGAAAAGGGATGCTTCCTCTAACATAGGATCAATCCTTGGGTATGTGATTTCTTCATTTCTTTCAAGAAACAAGTTTTCATTAGGCATGCAATACAGTCCATCTTTTTCTCTTCCCAAAGTGCCATCACATTTTCCAACACTACTTCCACAATCCAAATCAGCAAAACCATACATAGATGAATGAAAAGAAAAATTATCAATGAATCTTTCATTCTTGATTTGATTTGAATGAATACTTGATTCATCATCGAAGGGATGATCTAGTTTGAGAGATGATAGAAATCTATTTATAATCTCCTCTTCCTCATTGAAAGGGGCATTCCTCAACACACTAAGTCATCTTTAGGTTGGAAGTCTGTTTCATTCATCTTTTTCTCAACAAGAAATTCAACAAGAAGACTTTAATCCAAAGACATCTCTTTCTTATCTCTATGAAGGGTTATATTGTCATCAAATGAGCTAACCTAAGAAAGGTCTTTTGGCTGAAGAGACAATAAGAACTCACTTATGATTTCTTCTTCTTGCTCAAGTAGTGTTCCCCTCCCTATTTTAGCTGGGTAATCTATGGGTTGAGTGTTAACTTCAACACCTTTTTCCTTAGATAGATTTTTAGCATGTACTTTCACCTTGTCATCATTACAAACTTCATCTTCAAATTGACCAAACCTTTCCATGGGCTGATTACAGATTTTTAAGCATGAGGAATCATTTTCATTTTCCTTGAAAGTGTAAGATTCAATCTTAGACTATAGGTTATTCTAAATTTTTTCACAAAGAAGACTCTTAAAGAAAGATGACCAATATCATTTTCATCCATTTCTTTAAAAGTGACAGATTGATATTTTGATATCATGTTGCTATCAAGTTTTTCACAAATAGGAATTTTGAAATGAGATGATTGTCATCACTTCCAAATTTGAAACTTTCAAAACATGGAGAGAAAAAGGATTCAGGAGCACCTTTATTTATGTTTTCCCAAGTGTCAAAATGATCACCAAGAATAGAAGGGTTGTGAGAAGTGGAGTAAGATGGTATCACCAAAGATTCTTTCTCTCCAAATGACAACTCTTTTTTTCCTTCATTGTCACTACTGCCACAGTTTTCACTTTCAACCTGAAAGTCTTTGTCTACCCCTATCTGATCTTCATGAGGTTGTAATATTTCTTGAAGTAAGAAAGCCTCTTGCTACAATTTTGTTTCCAGATTCAGCCCTTTGGCCAAGTATTCAGTCACAATAGAATTTATTTCAAGACAAATTTCAAAACCATCTTTAAAATCAACATTAACAATAAGATTTTCTATTGCATTATTTCCAAAGTGAAAGGATTCCAAA
>CM053791.1:657249486-657421986 GCA_028749045.1 Cupressus sempervirens
GACTTTCATTGAAACTAGTTTTTAGTTTTAGAGTTTACACATGTTGAGATTTTCATTGATTCTAGTTTTAATACAATAGTACATGTTGAACTTGAGATTTTCATTCATTCTAGTTTTTAGACATTTTTACTTTTAGATTTTCATTGATTCTAGTTTCTTTAAGAAATTGTAACATAATGCATTTAACAAAATAAACTTTATTTAAAAAAAAATGATTTATAATTTATAATTATAAATTAGCCTGTAACATAATACATTTAACAATTACAAAAAAATTGCAACCCTTTGCAAATGACTTAATATCAAATGACCCTAAATTCCCTTTTATAGATACAAGGGAGCAACAATAGCTGTAGGTTAGTTTGTAATTGTATATATAATCAGATTATTACTACATAATACATTATGTGTGTACAATCACATTTCCAATTTGCCACATTGCCAATTGTACATTTTTTTCAAGGAGTAGGGAATTTTTTTCCATTTGCTCTATGTAGTAATAGTATGCTAGTGCTTGGCTATCCAACTATCATGATATGCTAGCTCTTGATTCTTGTAACAATTACCATTGAAAAAAGTTGAAACTAAAGAAAAACTTTGAAATTAAAGAGCAACAAGTAATAAAATGATTATAGTACTATCACTTACTAAGTTGTTACTTCTTAGTGATATCAGCTATGATTGTCATTGACAACAACAGTAATAGTTTGAGAAGATGACCCAACTCTAATGATGTTCTTTAGGGCACTCCATTCTGCATCATTTGGAAGATCTATTTTTTTGAGGTTGTAGCTAAATATTTGTAACCTCGTCAATAATGAGTACTTTGAAGAGATATTTTTACATGAATCAAAGAATTTATCTATAACTGCATTCATTGTTGATAGTAGTTTGATGCAACCTGCAATTCTTTCTGGAGTGGTTTCCTTAGGCAAGTTTCCTAAATTAGAATTCATGGTGTTGTGCAACTTTTTCATGTAATCTTATTTTCCAATGAATTTTCCATCTGAGTAAGCTAGATTTGGTAATCCAACATTTAGCAAGTTCAGTATGCTATGATTCATCTTCATCAAGTCTCTAGAAGCAGACTTGAGAGCTTCATCATTTCCATTACTTGTTCACAATTGTGACAGACAACAAAGGTCATTACAGAGGCATCCAAGCGGTTGTTTATTCCTTGGTTTGCCAAATCCTTGTCACTGGATCTCTGTACTTTATTCAAAATTTGTTTAGCATATTTTTTAAAGAATTGGTGAAGATACTTCTTTTACCCTCTACATCTTTTTTTACATTTTCAAAGACAAGTCTGAGATTGCTAATTAAATCAAGCCATTCAAACAAACTATCATTTTTCTTCATTATTTTGTCCCAAATTTCTTGTTTGATAAGCTTAACCATGTTTATTATAGTATCCTTGACATGACGGTCTTCAGAAGATGTCGTTATATTTTGTGCAATTACATTGTCTATCTTTTTCTTCATTTCAGACATCTCTATTTCACTTTTTTTCTATATTTCCTCTAGTTGCCCTTGCCAATTAGTTGTTCTCTTCCTCTCTTCCTCTAATTTCTTCTTCAAATCTTGGATTGTCTTTGCAGTAGTTACCTCTTTTTTCTTCTCATCCTCGAGTTGACTTTCCAAATCATAGATTGTCTTCGCAGTGGAATCATCCTTTTTCTTTGCATTGTCCAATTCCTTCTTCAAATCATGGAGTGTTTCAGTAGACTCCTCTTTCTTTGTGTTCTCCAATTCCATCTTCAAATCTAGGATTTTCTTTGTAGTTGACTCCTCTTTCTTCTTTGCATTCTCCAATTCCTTCCTCATATGGTGGATCGTGTTATTGTTTGTAGTAGCACTAGACTCCATTTTCTTCACATTCTCCAATTCCTTCTTCAAATCAAGGGTTGTTTTTGCAATTGACTCCTCTTTTATCTTCATATTCTTCAATTGCTTCTTCAAATTGTGAATTATGTTTGCACTAGACTCCTCTTTTTTCTTCTCATTCCCCAATTCCTTCTACAAATTATCAATTATTCTTACCTTAGACTCCTCTTTTTTCTTTTTATTCTCCAATTCAGTCTTCAAATTATTATTTTCCTTGACAATAGAGTTTAGGTCAGTTTTCAATTTATTGTTGACTTGTGCACTACTCTCTACAGACTTGAACATCTATGTAGTAGAGGCTTTTTCATGCTGACTTCTTTTTTTACACTCATCAAATTCTTTAGTCAAATATTTTAGTTGTTCATTCATCTTTTCTTGTTGGACATTTGCCTTTATAGGAGAATAATTCATTATCTTATTTTTCAATTCTTTGAACCTATTGTCTACTACTTTCTCCTTGGCCTTCACATTATCAAGGTTTTCCTGTAACTTTTCTATTTGCTTTGCAAGCCTTTTGTTTTCTCTCTCTGCTTTCAAAAGTGTATAATAGACCATTTTTTTTTGTCTCTTTTGATATATTGATTTTGTCAATATTTTTCACTTTTGAGAAATCCATTTGAAGATTGATAACTTGTACATTGTTATGATTTATTACATTTTCTAGTGGATTATTATCTCTAGCCAGGGGCATAATAGCCATGAAGTTCATCATTTCGTTGTTTGTATCATATGTTGGAAATATATTGTTAGTAGATCCTTCATAATTTGCCTATTTCTTTTGCTTGTCTGATCAAACTTCGATGCAAATTCCTTCAAACTAAAATCTGGGTTTGCTGACACAATTGAGCATTTGAAAGGTGAATTATCAGTTGTATTGTTGTATGCTCCTCCAACTCTAGTTAAGTTTACTCTACCTACAATTATATTTTGAGGATTGCTAACTTACCGAAGATGGCCCATTCCAAATCTTGGCATTCTAATACTATTTTTAGGATTTAGTATAGAAGCTATTGGTGCATACATTGTTGAAGTAACCACTAACATTGCTTGCATTGTAATTGTTATATTTTTTTGATTTTTTTCCCAAGGTTCATCCATGCTAATGCCAGTGGGATTAACTACAACTAGATTTGAAGATTTAACAAATAATGTGTTGGGATGACCTTTAGAAGCAGAAGTATAAATGAATCATCTTTAATCTCATCAAAGAGTTCAATGATTGGTTTAGTTCCTCTTTTGGGTGGGGTTGGTACTAGAACTGGATTCCAAATCCCTTCACCACTTGCACCAATGGGCCCTATACCTGCATAACCCATTTTTTGTATCATCATTGCCCCTTTATTATATGTTTGTTTAATAGAATCACTCATTTCAAGATTAACAATATGTTTGCCCTTGGTTGACCCAAAATCTTGAATACCTTGAATGTCTCCATCAGACTTGAGGTCCTTCTGTCTTTGAATATCATTGTCACTACAAATGCCAAAATCATATAGTATAGTTAGATGCTCTTTATTCCAATAATCATTGAAAAGTTCATCCTCCTCAATTTTATCGAAACCTACTAATGTCTTTGGTTCACCCAAATTTTGCCTCATTTTCCAAAAATTAGTCATCTTGGTTTGACACCATAATTCAGATGCACATCCCTCTTTAATTGCTTTCTACATAGACCTCTTAGAAGGTTGAGTTTCTTTCTTGTAGAAATTCAAGTATGTCAAAGGCTTTGATTTGTGTGACTTTGATATGTGTAATGTAACTGTAATTTGGGATGACAATTCTTGCATTGAAATATTATTCTTTGTTGCATGTTTCTCCATCTCTTTCTTAAGCTCATCCCATGAATCCTTATTTTTTTAACTTTTCTATCAATGACATCTCCTAATGTTGATATTTGCTCGCAGAGTTCCCATTGGCAATTATTCTTGTTTTTATTATGTTCAGTGGATCATAATTCTAGTGATTGACAAAATCAAAGCCAAAATAAGTTACCAATTCATTTGCCACTTTGAAAGCCTTTCTCTCAAATTTGAGGCCTCCAATTGTGAAAGGCAAGGAAGGAAGTATCATTTTCTTTTTTTGTCTAGTGAAAAGTTCATCTGTGCTCTCCATCTGCTATACATATTCCAGTGCAAAAACCCTTTCTGTAACATGCATTGAAATTTTGCATAGTTCAACCGCTGAACCATAAAATCTTAAGACAATGTACTCTTCTATGAAGAACTAGTTAGCCAATTGAATTTGACTTCCCAGTTAAATGAAATCTTTACAATACATAGGCAATCTAGGCATTGAAGTGCCTGTGATTTTTTGGTAAATAGGTGCCAAAGAGAAGTCTACAAAATGTTTGTAGTTATTATTGTTAGCAATCATCCTCATCTTATGTGTCCATTCATATACTGGACTTGAAGTCTAATTTCTTTTTGGTTTTCTCATCAAACTTATAGATCTCAATATCAAGTGTGTTGTTCTCTATCTCAATTATTGAGTGATGCTTTGCTAAAAGAGGGTAGCACAAGTAACTTGTAAAACTAAATGTCTTCATCTTTCCTGTAGTTGTACTTTGTTTAATCATTAGTAATTGTTGTTGCATAGATTCAACAATGTGCTAAACAAAATTATATCTTACATCTACCTCTTCAACTGACTGACCTCGATAATGGATATTATAAATAATTTCAAGAACACTAGCCCCCACTTCCTTGTTACTGTCCAATCCCAGACAAAACGATAACAAAGAAATAATATTCTAAACCCATGGCACAAAAATATCATACTGATAAGGAGGCTTATGGTTTATGTCCAGTTTAACACTAGTAGACGACTATGACTTTATTAAACCCTTAATATATGAATCTTGAAAAACTCTTTCCAGTTTGTCATAAACTTGTGCTAGTTTATCCAAGTCAATGCGCTTGTTAAAGCTTTTTGGTTTAAACCCTAGCCCTAGGTCTAACAGAGTGAATAATTCACTCTCAGTTATAGATAAAATTTCCTCATGAGTGTTTTGGTTGACAATTGCCTTTCTATTTTCATCATAATTTTAAGTGCATAGTATTACAATTTCAAGGCAAGGGAATACTTTAGGTACAATGAGGTTTGCCAATCTAGTAACCAAAGTAGCTAGTTTATTTGTATGTGCACGAATACTATTGTTATATTTGTAATAAATTCTCTCTTTTTGTGCATCTTTCCACTTATTAAACAATGAATGTCTAATTCTCATGATTCCCAAATCTCTATGGATAATAAGATAAAAAATATCATGACATTCATTGGTGAAACCTAGGGTTTGTAGCACTTGCTTGAGTTCTATAATGTCTTTCTTTTCCTTTATGCTTGCACTTGTACTGGAGGTTTTTGACTTTGTTTTGCCCATGTCTACTACTAGTTATTACAAAAAATTGTTCTTCAAGATCTATTCAAAAAAATTGTAAAGTGTGAACCTAGGACAATAAGAATCAAGATTTCTATTGCTGCAAATTGCACTGAATTTTTTTTTTTAAAATTAAATACACAGAATCAAGAATCAAGATTCGACAATACTAGTGCTAGCAGATACTCAGATAATTGGTGTTGTCCTGTGATACTTAAGTTTCACACTTTCAGTCTTTAAAACACAAAATGGAATTCAACTACTCTTTGAAAAGTTGAAATTTGAAAACCCTATCGTATTGGACTCTCGACTTGGAGAACTCTAAACTTCATGCTCTAAAAACATAAAAGGTTAATAGTTAAAAGTTAAAATGTAAGTATTAAATAATTAATGATTTTAGGTACTTTACTAATACTATGTATAATGTACATGTAAATGACATAAAGACTCAATAATGTGCATAACTATAATAATAGAAAGGAAAAATTTATTACATTAATATACATTTGAATTTTGAAATTTGTTCATTTTAAATAAATAAATTTTAAAAAAACAAACTTAATACTTGATATGATTTTTGGGTCAATTTGTGGAATGCTACCGCTATTGTCAAGAGTCATCTAGAATTGTGATACTTGTCAAGGACACGTGTCACGATTCTGGATGTTTCTTGACAAGAGCGATAACATTCCCAAAATTTACCCGAAATTCATCTTGGGCTGTTGATCTGTCTTTTACTTAACAATCATGACACGCTGAGTCAGGATTAAGTAATCATTTTTAAAAAATAATAAACATAATTATTATTAATTTTACCGATATGCTATATGTGGGAACTTTGTTCCCGTAAAATTATTTTTTTGGTTGAAAAATTGTCAGCCTTTGATTGATAAATTGTCAGGTCTTGCCGTTAATAATTTTCCAACCAATTTTTCTTTCATTCCACTTTTAACCCTTTTTTTATCTATTTATTTAATTTAATTAGCTATCATCTACACTATTAACTATTATTATTTTTTCTTATTTATTTAACTTAATTAGCTACTGTTAACTCTTATTTTTAAATTTATTTATTTATCTTAATTAATTATTTTTAAAATAAAATATTATATTATTTTAATTACAAATTATTTATAATTTAATTTATTGAGATTTGATTTTATTGAATTCATAATTTATAATTTATTTATAATTTTAACTCTTTCTTTTTTCCTTATTTGTTTAGAAACTTAATTAGTTGTTATATCCACTTTTAACTCACATTTTTCTTCCTTCTATTTAACTTTTGACATTTTTCTTCCTTCTATTTAACTTTTGATTTTTAAAATTGATTTAAGTTTTAGATTTTTAATTAATTTAATTAATTTTTAAAATTAGTTTAGCTAATAGGATATTTGTGAGAGGAGTTGCTAATTTTTAATATATTTTTATGTTTCTCATGTTAATTTTTCATGATAAATTTTTTGATGGAGATTTTTTAAATGATTATTTTATCTATATATTTAAGTTAATAAACTTTAAATTAGTTTAGTTTTTAGTTTTTATAATTATTTTAGTTTATTTTTTACTACTCACTTTATATGTGTTATTCTTTAAGATGATAATTTATTAGTATATGATAGATTAAATAAATAAATAATATTTATTTATTTTCTTAAAAAAAATTAAAAAAAATTTACTTAAATTAAAAATTAATTTTATTTTACTTAAATTAAAAATTAATTTTATTTTGATTTATGCAATTAAATTATAGTTTTAAAAAATATTTATAAAAATCTATCGGTTGATCGTTGCAAGCATAAAAGCTTGAAATGGCTAGTATTAATCGAGTCTTGACACTTAATTGAGCTTTGCAATGACTAAATACGTGTCACAATTCTGGATGAGTCTAAGCACATGAGAAAACATTTCGCAAATCGGCTTGAAATTCATCTTGGGCCGTCGATCTTTCTTTTAGTCAATAGTCGGAAGTCAAAAGTTGGACATAAATATAACTTATAAGAAAGAATCTTCAACTACACATGTTCCAATTTTGGGTAGAAATAGAATTTAACTTTAATCTTTTAAAATTTGGCCTGAAATAGAGCCACAATCGCTGATCTATCTTTCATTGAATGGTCCAGATCAAATTGTGAATCGTTAAACCTTTCACATAACTAATATTAATTATTTAAACAAGGTTGCATAGCAATTAAGTTCGTGCCAAAAAATTGATAGAATTAGTAAAAAAATTGATTTAAAAAAATATTAGCATGAAAAGAATTTAAACAACATATTAATTAATATAGAATTTTTTTTTGAAATAAATAATGTTAAATAAATTGTTATTAATTATTATTATTTTATTTTTAAGTTTGAGCATGTGAAAATCATGATGTTAATAAATAAATAAATAAATAAATATATATATATATATATATATATATTATAATAGTCAAAATATAATATATATAAAGGATTTTCTTTTCTATCATAAACTTTTTATTGTAAAGATATGAAAAATTCAATGAAGATATATTAAATTTTATAAAATAAAATTGATGCAAGATATGAAATAATAATGACAATAGTTCAATTTAAATAAAATTATTAAAATTTAAAAATATAATTACAAATACTATATTTTTATTCATATTTATTAATTAGTTTCAAAATTAAAATGTAATATGGTTTAATTATCTATAAATTATTAATAAATATTGAAAATGTGCATGTGACAATTGCTTATAAACTAATCTTCATCATTTAAAGTATTTCATAATAAACTAATGGTCCCTTTGTGTTGGTTACATGTTTTATTTTATATAATAATGTGTTATTTTTATAACAACAAATAATTTTTTTTGTTGAAGTATTTGTCATTTTGTGTTATATATAACAAATATTTATGATTAATAATAACTATTTGGTCCATTTAAGTTACATATATGTTACATTTCATATAGTTATGCAATATTCTATTAACAACAAATAATAATTTTAAATTTAATTATTATATTTTTAGATTAAGCTTTGGTCGAATGTTTAAAAAGTCATTTTTTGGACACATCTCACTAGGTGCACTATTTTAATGAGTTGTGTGATAACTTATTTTAGATTTAAATAACCGTGACATTTTTCATTTAATTCAAAATATGATAAAAAGTTAAAAATATTATGATGATCATGATATTTAAATAAATTTACATTTCAAAATAGGAAGAAATGAATAAATAAATTAATATTCAATATTTTATATGCACATTTACATATAAGTTTTATTTTCAAATCAAATTTCAATATTATCTATACAATTTAAATTGCATAATCATTGATCAAGATTCATGATTCATGATGTACATGTATCATAAGTTTAACTTTAACAAACTATTTATTTATTTATTTAATATTTTAAAATAAACTAATAATAGTTAAAACTATTACAACTAATAACTATTAACTTGCATGGCCCTGGCCCCTATGTTCATATATTATCAAATTTTATAGGTTTTGAAATTTAAATGACATACATATACATATTACAAATTTATAAATTTTCATTGGATAATTTTTAATTAAATAATTTTTGACTATAACTCGTTAATCAAATATGAAACCATAAAGGAATTGTTGAAACCCTTTTTTTGTTTCTAACTTTATAACTATTAACAATTAATTTTTTATAATAGAGTCGCAGACTAACATTTCAAGAATGCATTGAGATGCCAAAAATAAAGTCATAGATTAATAGGAACAACAATTTGAGAAGCCAAAAATTATTGTTTTCATTGATAATATTTTAGAGTGTACAATGTACATAATAATGATTCATAACATAGATATTCAAAATAGCTGATTAAATCAACCTAGTTTTACTATTTCATAATTTACATTAAAGGGCAAGGCTCAATCCAAAGAAAAACATATATCTTAAAAATATATTTTTGCCCAAAGAACAAGGGTCAAGGAAATAGGGTTACAGGATTTAAAAAATAGGGAACAGGGAACCAGGGAATAGGGAGGCTGGAAGCATTAGCGGATTGAGGGGCTAAGGGCTTGAAACCTTCAATTAGAAAGGTCTTCAAGTCCCTTCGCATGGAATCTGTTGGAGAAGATGATGTCACTAAACTCATCTAGCCATGTGAAGTCAGTGTCACTAACATCATCCAACAACAACCACTTCCATAGAAAATCCCTTCCGAGTCACACCCACTTCCGATGATGAGTCAATTGTCATTCATTCATGCCGAGTAGGAAGGGATGCTTCTATACAAAGCTCCTTATGCCTTGCTCCCAACACTTGTCTGCTATCTCAACAAAAGGGATGCCAATGCATAGACTCGGTACCTACTCAACCAATACAATAATTTTGACGTCGTCTTCTAAAAATGTTTCCTTAAAAATGTTATGCAAAAGTATCAGAATGTCTACTTGATTGCCTCCAAGGTCAAGAAGAGACACAAGGAACCGAGAGGTAATATTTGTGGACACACAATACATCTTATCATTTCTTAAGAATTCATGGCCGAGGACCATGAATAAAGCATGGCGGATAAAAAGACCTTTGGCATCTTCATTGCAAACCATGGCTAGGACATCATTATGTATCAGGTCCAAAAAGGGCTTTTGTAGAGCCATTGTAGTGCATTTCAAATGAATTGGCATATCCATGACTAAGAAACTCTGCAAACCAAATTCAAATTCAAGAATTTGAGAAATGATAATGAAAGAAGGATTGAAGGGACTATTTAATGTCAGTTGCATTAAATTATTTGGCATTCTTGATCTTTCATATCTTATTTTTTCATATTTCTATTAATTTTCAAGTGTGCAAAATGTACTATCATTAATGTTAGACAATTGAAAGTGCCTACCGAGGTGGCTGTAAATGGAATGTAATAATTGTAACTATCTGTACCACATTTATGATTTTAATCTTGATGTGATGTTCACTACATTGAGTACATTCTAGTTAATGATTTTTGTGCAAAACTTTCCACGAGTCTCCATTTCGGAGAATTTCATGCGACTCCAAGTCTTTTCAAGTGACTGGCCCTGAAATGCATCTTTTGTCATTGATCTCTAATTAATCAACGATCGATAAAACTATTGTATTAACAATACAAAAGTGATGGTAGCCGACTTGGTAATAGTGACACTGATGTAATGACATTATTAATAATAAACCTAAGACATACACAAGTTGAAACTTGAAGTGACTACTTAGTAGTTAGTACAATCACTAGCCAATACACGTACAAATTTGCTTTCAGATTAAACAATTTTTTAGTTTACCACTAAAGATTAGCCAAGACCATTATTATTCATTTTTCTACAAAATAAGTAGTTCGCCTGTGACATTATTAATTCATTTTTGGCAAGGGAAAAAATAGCTATCATTTATTTATCCGTCAACAAGAAAAATATTAATTCGCCACATTTAAAATGATTTTTGCTAGGGCAAGAAAAAAATTGCCAACATACAATATTTTATTTCCCTATATGGAAAAAAAAATTGCCTTCGACATTAAAATTTTCTCGCCTAAAAAATGTTGGATTAGCCAACATTTTAGGCATTTTTTTTGGGAGGGGTTTCTTAAAGTTATCCTTGGCAGGGTGGGCCGCTAGCCCTCCTAGACTTGACTTTACTAGCATGCTTGTCCCAATGCTGATCCCGCAGTAGAACTGTGTAGTGTGTACCTCAACTTCCACCTCAACCCAAACCTAAGCCTGGACCTAAACCTCAAGTTCAACCTAATCCTAAAGATTCTCTTAAGAATTGTACATAACTTAGTATTGCATTTGATGATTCTAAAACTATTAATGCCTCTTGATGGTCCTCTTTACATTACTGCTAGGGTTTCTAAGTCACCTTCTTATGATTTTCTTGTTGATCCTACTTCCATGGTTAATGTCATCACTGAGGAACATCTTTCTATCAAATATTTGCACTATGAATTTTATGATTCAATTGGTACTTGGATTCAAACTTATAATATTTTTCTTTATAGACCTCATGTTTCCATTTCTTTGTTTATTGAACTATGTGGTAAAGTGATGGATACTAACTTTATTTTCATCCCTACTTCTAATCAATTCTAACTAAATTTTGGTTTACCTTGGTTGAATTTCATGAAATCCATTGCTTATCCTATCCATAAATGCATCATATTCCCTCATGATGATGAGATTAAGATGATCAATCATAGTCTTTACCATCCTTCTCAACATAGGAATTGTGCTACACTTGAATTCTTTTGGTCATATTTCCTTGCTACACCTCCTACTTGTCCCAATTTCCCTTTCCAATCACTTCAAGCTTATAAACATAGAAATATTATTGAGTTAAGTATGCCTATAGATCTTACTCATGGGATTTTTCCTACACCTTATACATTTATTTTCAAGTTCTTCAATTTATTATCAGACACCACCTCTTGCATCAAATTCTTTATCTAGTGTGGTTTCTCCTCCTGCATCTCAACCAGTTGTTGTTCCTAATGTTCTCCAATCATAAGGTAACAAGGAACCTATATCTATTGATCCTTATTCTTCTTAACCAATTTCTAGAAAAATTAAACACAATAAACATGTATATGATCATTAAAAGAAGCATCAAGCTTGAGTTAAGGCTCATATGCATGCTTCTCATTCTTCTTCTTATTCCTTTGAGAAACCTATGTCTATGGATGAAGATAATAACAATCATAATGATGAGATAGATAAAAATGATACTCGTATTTTGGATTATATTACTATTAATCTTGATGAAGAAGATACATTATCCTACTAATAATGATGATGAATATGATACTATTGATCTTGACAATGATTTACCTAATATGCTTTAAAAAAAAAAATTCACTTATATCTAGTCTTGAGCATAGTGACTCTTAAGAGGGTCCTAGTTTGGATTTAGCTATCGTTCATGTTGTGTTGGACATTTCTATTGGACTAACCGCCAGCCTTCCCCTTCAAGATTTGTGACATGGTTTAACCACCTCATGTGTTCTATAAGTCTAGTGGTTGTATTGGACATTAACATGTCAATTTTTTGGTGCAACAACTCTAGCTTGTAATAAGTGGTATCAGAGCTTGGTCATAGGTTCAAATCTCCTCGGGTAACGCTGAGGGGGGAATTGTTGGACTAACCTCCAGCCTTCCCCTTTAGGATTTGTGACATGGTTTAACCACCTCCTATGTTCTATAAGTCTAGTAGTTGTATCAGGCATTAATAGGTCAATCTTTTGGTGCAACGACAACTCGAGCTTGTAACGGTTGCTCCTCTTTTAAGTTGCCCACCTTTTCAAAATGACACATATTGTGATTGGGGAGATAGGCAACGTGCTTGAGTGGTTTCCCTAGCATGGTATCTTTTATGTATTTTCCTATTGTGATGTTCTTCCCTTGTATTTTGCTTGCTATATGTTTGTTTATATTTCTTTAAATGACTCTTGTTGCTCCATTACTACAAGATGATAAAGGAACTAAAAAATCATATCATTCTCAAATTTATATCTTGCTTCTTCTATATGTTGTGTTGTAAATGTGTCAGTGTTTGTACATGTATCCTTGTGTTTTTCTTCTTGGATTTACGATATGATAACACTGATTATTTTTGTTCTCCATAGTAGTAGTCCAACAACAATTTTTTTTTTTCAAAATTAGGCCTCTTAAAATGCAACATGTTTTTGAATGTAAAAGTAAAGAAAAATAAGTGTCACACAATGGAAAGTGCCTTGTAGTTTTGTACAAGTGTCACATAGTGGCAAGTGCCTTGTAGTTTCTTATATTTTACAAGAACCCTTCTCCTATTTTAAAATTTTCTCATAAGAATTAGTTGTTCATATCTAATTTTGACTACTATCTCTATTTTTTAGCTCCCAAACTTATAGATATGTTTTCCTTCATTTATAAAAATAAATCATTTCATTAAAATTAGAATATAAAGTTGTTATTGTAAGATAGGTCTTTCGATGAATTTTAAAAAAAACCCATTTATTATATCGAATGCATTAAAATTTTCTTGAATAGTCAATTGTAATCTATTTTTTGTTCATTTACTCATATATTGCTTAATATTTCTTATACATTTTTACAGTTTCAATTTTTCTTGAAACTAGGATTTAAGTTTTTTTTTTTTAATGTTATTGAGCCAATTGAAGGTGCCTTTATTCTTGGCTCATTAGTTGTGCTTTAGGTCATTGTTATTGATGGATCTGTATATCCCTTTCAAAATTATTTTACTAATTTTTTTTCATTACAATTCTTGGAGGAACTAAACCTAGGCTATGTGTCTTATTGCATGGTTTAGATGTGATGTAAACGTGATGTATTTTTTTCTATCTCTTACTGTGAGGGCATCTTAGATTCTATACCATTGTTTAATAAGGAGCTTAACATGGAATTTTTTTATTTTAGAAAGAATTTGTAATTTTGATTTCTATAACTTATATAATCATCTACATTTTGTTTCATAAAGAGGTAGATTTAATCATTTATTTTGCATCTCTAGTAACATATTGAAGAAATAACATTACAATTCATTTTTTAGTTTAAAATAACATGTATAAAAGAGAAAATTTGTCATTAAAATTTTGTTTTGTAGAGACAATAATCCTTTTGATGTAGGATTTTTATTTACAAAATTTCAGAGGTGTTGGTTGATCTCTTCAACTTTGTTATTAAAGCTCATCCTGCTTATCATGGGAATCAAATTACATTGTAATGTCTAGCCCTAGCTTACTTTTCATGTTGGATTGCCAGATTTTTTTAGGCCAGCTTTATGATTAGCAGTACCTAGTTACTAAATTTGATTGGATGTTATTTTAGACTCAGTTTATATATTTGAGGAGTTACTTAGTTATTTCATGTGTTCATGATTATTTTGATGATGATATATGTATGTTCACATAGTGATTTTCAATTATTTCATGATGATAGTTAGATGGATGATTATATGCAATTTTTATGGTTACTTACCCCATACTTGCATGTGTCTAGTGTACTTGTATGTTTTACTTTATGTTTAACGTTTTTGATGTGGTTGAGGGAGGGAGTTGTAGTCACCTACTAGTTGGGATCTACATGATGCACCACTCCCCACCATTTCCTATTTAGTTTAGATTTATATGTATATGTACATGCTCAAATTTTATGCAGATTGCAGGTATTGGTCATCAACTTCCCTAAATTGCCAGGATGAGCATGCCCTATGTAGTGCCTGCCCCTGGTTTGCATTTTGTTATCATTGCTGAACTCTTTTAGAGCTAGTTTCATGTTGATGGTTAGTAACATTATTATGAGATTATCAGATATTGTGCTATGGATTCAGTTGATATGTGATGAGATTACTTAAATTCTACATTTCATGTATGTATGATGATTATTTTTCAGTGTTTGTAGTTATTAATGATGATTAGTAAGATGATTTATTATCATATGTGTTTTCTTATAGATACTTACCCCATACTTGCATGTGTATGGTGTGCGTGTTTGCTTTGTGTGTTTGCTTTTGTATAGTGTGTCTGATGTGGTTAAGGAAGGGAGTCGTAGTCACCTGCTAGTCGGGATCTACACGATGCACCACTTATTGCCATTGCTTGTTTAGTTTAGTATATATTGTGCTTGTACATGCATGGTTTTTATACAGGTTGCAGGTACCAAGTATCGACTTCCCTGAATTGCCAGGATGAGTGTACCCTATCACATTATCTCAATGATAAGAGAGGGGAGATAAATTCTCAAGTCCAAATCCCAACCCTTTAAGCCATTTGTTCTAATTGAAAAAAATTAGGACAAGTATCTGAGTTGAGTACCCTCTAAATGCGTCAGATGATGTAATTCGTGATATAAACCCCTTGGTTTGATTTGTATGTATATTGACTATGATGAATTTTTCGTATTTTTACCTTTGTGAGTCTTTGGAGTATTTTCTATTAATTAAGCCTAATTAAAAGATTTAGTTAATGGTTTAATTTAATAAAAAATTAATATAGTATTTTGATATTTATTTTATTTAATTAATTGAAAAATTAATTAAATTATAAGATAAAAGTTATAATATTAAATTTAGAATGTGACAATATTTATTTTAATAATAATATATTTGGAGCTCATTTTTAAATAGATGACTAAATAATATTATATTAAAGCTAATAAATATTTTAGCAATAAAATTTTGAAAAAAAAATTTAAAAGTGGAAAATATATTTTAAATTATTAAAAGATTCTAAATCTCATATGATTAAAATATAAATATATTAAGATTGAAAAGTGGAGATATTAAAGTTAGTGCATGAGACTTAATAAATAAAATTGGAAAGGGTAAAGTAAATTGGAGTTATAAGCTTGCATGAGAATTAACATATGTCAACAACACGGGGGTTAGTGCATCAATTAAGCACAAGGTGTCTACAATTATATGACTCATAAAAAAGAATTGGAAAAGACCCATGCTTAGTTGGTGACACCTTTTGGCGGTTTCAAAAAGCATTCCAAAGGTTTCTTGAGAGCTCTTGATATTCAAGCATTCATAAAAGCTTAAAAAAAAAGCTTAATAGAAGCTACAAGTTTAATGAAAGCTACAAGCTTAATGGAAGCCATGAGTTACAAGCAAAAAATAGAAGCTTCAAAACTTACATGCATGGGAGAAGATTCATATGCTCATATATTTTTTACTTGCTTTTATGCTCCTTCTAGCACTTCTAATCACTTGGAAGATTTGATCGGCTTGGATTTTTGGAAGAATTGTGAATGATGGAGAAGGAAGGGATTTTCTACAGACTTTTGAGGCATGACAAATTAGCATCAGTGTCCAGGTGCACTCGTGATATTCTCATATTTCTTTTGCACTCTTTCTCTTCCTGTCTTCATCATATCTGTTTTATGTGTCTGAATACTCTCTATGATTGAATCTACTATTTGAAATTGGAATCAAAATATTTTATTTGGTTGAGAAAAAAATAATAGAAAAATCTTAGATCCAATTAAAGAGAAATAATTAGATCTTTAATCGGATTTGGGTTTGAATTTATATTGTGAAATTAGATAGACAAGATTTGGAATTAAAATAAAAATTTTATGGTGAAAATTTGAATGATTAGATGTAATCTTTCTATCAATTATATTTTTAGATGCATATGAACAAACACTTTTATGGTTAAAGTTAGAGAACAATTATTTTAAGAGGAAATTCTTAATTCATCACAAATTGTCTTGTCGCTGCCTCTTGGATAGACTCGAATTCAGTCATTCATAACTTTTAATCGGGATCGAATTTATTCGATCGCTCTGGTCAGAATCGGCGCAACTTGGCTCTTTCCAACATATTTAAATTTCAGCCCGATCCAACGGTTCATTAGGAAGATATGGCCGTCGTACTGAGACTGTTTTATTCAAGAACGGATGTCTCTTCATTTCTCATAACCAAGAGTTCTTTATGCTTATACTTCACAAAAATAATATATCAAAGTAATATAATTAGAATTTAATAATTATTTAATTAGTCTAAAGACTAATAAGAATGTTCTAAATGAATTAATGGAGATTTTTAATGAAAAGTTTGTGGATGGAGCTGATGGATAGGGATATTGAATTCAATACAAAATGGATGACTTTTAATATTAATTATCTAATATATATTAAATACTATTTAATATATAGTTAAGAGGTGGTAAAAGTGTTTAATGATGATTATTAAGAGACTCAAATTTTAATGATATTGGATTTAGATTTAAATAAGAATTATTATATTGACAAAGAATCATAGTTACATTATAACATTGTTATAACATAGCTACGATTTGAATTATTGATATGCCTTAAAGGTTAGTTAAATAATAACTAATGGGGCTTATGGAAATATAGTTTGATGAGTTTATTATTTATTAATGTTTGTTAGGTCTAACAAACTATTAATAAATAATGGTTTAAATAGTTATCAAAAAATTCGATTAAAGATAATCTATTGAAGATTATTTAATGAATTAAAGATATTATTGCAATCTTCCCTTATTAGAATCTTATTAATATGCATTAGTTTTATATGGTCTATTATCTAATCTAATTAAATCAAATTTAATTAAGATTAGTTAATAGTAGAAGAAGTGTAGTTAATTATTAGTCAATCTAATTAAATGGATTAAAAGAAAAAAGATTTTAATATAGTTTATATAGTGGACTTTTTATAATGTATATTGAATACTATTAAATAATTATAGAGTTGTTTAATGAAGATGATAATGCTAAGAATTTGAAAATTATTCATGTTAAAACCTACAATGAGTCTTATTGGTTTGTGATAGGGATCTTTTTCAAACAACTTTTGTATAGACAAAATATTATTAGAACAATTAGAAAATGGAATCTAATAGTTGATTTTACTATTGATTAAATAATTGTAAGATGATAAGTTATATTATGTTGATTTAAATTTAGAAATTCTAAATGATATTGGATTAAGATTGAATTATTATGTTATTGGTTAATACATTTGAATACCTTAATGGTATTAAAAGTTAGCTAATAAAGTTCTATGTAAAAGTTCTCTATATCGATTATTTATAGTTGTGATAGATTTATTATTTATTAATGTTTGTTGGGTCTAACAAACTATTAATAAATAATAGTATAAATAGTATAAATAGTTATCAACTAATACGAATAGAGTTACTCTAAAGGAGATTAGTTAATGATCGAAGTACTGTAAAAGATATTAATCAAATTGAATTGGTTAATAGTTTGGAGGATTATTAGTTAACTGAATCAACGTACATAGGGAAAACTTATTTGAGATAATAATACCTGATATTGAGAATTTATTATAACTTGTTATTATTAAAATATAAACGAGAACATTGTTGTAGAGTGATGCATGTGATCATTAAAGATTTAATAATAAGATTTCCAATATAGCTTGCCATTAAATACTAACAAGTTATTATTATTGAATTATAGATGACTTTTAACTTACAGAATTCTAGTTAGTTATTAGTCAACTAATGTTAATTAGAACTTTCCTATGGTTATACAATTATTAATTTAATCAATTAATGAGAGTTAATTAGATTTAATTAATAATTAAGTTATGTAATAGAGATTTATTTGATATAATTCTTTTTACGAGATTGTAGATTATCTATATTGAAGTTGATAGGTCTTATTCTTATGACTTGAATTATGACTTTAGATATTGTATAGTTGTCAATGATGGTGACGATTAAATTCAAAGACTCAAACTTTAGTAATACTTAATTAAGTTTCTAATTGAAAACTAAAAAGATGTTAATTGGTCATGGATGGTGTACCTATGTTAATGGATTGAGATAAATAAAGTTATAATCTCTTATTCAAACAATGATAATTGGTCTTCTTATAATATAACGAATAATGATCTTAGAAAAGTTGAAAGGTTAATCAATTAGAATATGGATCATGGTTAAATAAGAGAACAATTTAATTAAAAGTCAATGATGATCAGTTTAGTGAATATTTACCCTTAAGCCATTCTTAAAATGTAATTCTTATTAATGGAAGGATAATGTTATCGGGGAACAAATGGGTTGAATTGTAGGTCAAATGATGAAACTTAAGACACTTGAAAATATACTTGTAAACAAAAAACTGGAAACCTCTACACTTGATTCAACTATGTAAGATAGCAAAATCAAAACATGTGTTTACGTTGTGTATTCTTTATGCTATTGTTTTTGGTTTTTGGGTTGACTAGTGTTGACCAGTCTTAGGTTGTTACCAGAGGCTCGAGGGTTATGAGATGTGTTGGCATGTTGATCTTATTTGGTCTCGATCTTTATAAGCCCAACCATGGTAATGTGATTGTATGCTTTATGAAATGTTTGTATTTACTGATTGTTATTGTTCATCAGTCTTCATGTGTGAAGCTGAGATGTATGCGTATGAGACACTTGAGCTAATCATTTTTGAGTCATCGATCAGTTATCCTTGGATTACTTTCTAATCACCATGATGGGACTAAAATGTGGATTTATTCTTGATGATGTCATGCTGTGACATGTTTGACTCAACCATTTTGGGGTCTTCGATCAGTATGATTTTGAAATATTCTTGGTTTCTTGTTGAGAACCAATGATTATGGTGATTTATTTTGAGATATATTTTGGTTATTGAGAACCAATGGATACTTTTGATTATCAGTGATGCTTCAGTTGCCAATAGAGAGCTGTTGAGATCATGATTTTCTATGTATATTTTCTCATGGTGATTTGATGCTTTTATGCATATTTGATGATTTTATTATAGATTATCTTTTGTGATTTTGAGATTTATGATTCTATGAGCATTAGGGTAGGATATCTACATGTAGTGACGAGAAGTGGCTTGCAATGGGGGCCGGAGCCCTAAGAGGCTGCCAAGGTAACTCATTGTAAGTTGGATTAATAAGTGATAACATTCACACCTAATACTAACTGAATGAACCTAAAAAGATAAGAGTTTTGGTTCTCGCCCATGCCTTGAGTGCTTGTATAGGCTAGGATGAGAGTAGTGAGAACGCATGGTTGCGACCTTGCATTCCATAGTATGCCTTGTCAATATAAGAGGATACTAGTGGCTGCATGAGATCTGTATGGAACCGTGGAGTTTAGCTAACTGCCAGGGTAACTTGTACGAGATAAATACGATGACACTTTCCCACTTGCATAGTAGGTTCCTACATGTCATTGTGTGCCTCTGGGAAGTAGATGTCAATATCGTGTTTGGAACCTTTGAGTTAGTATACTTTTAGGATTCCTGGACTATACAAATTTGTGCTATGTGTTATGGATAGCCTGTTTGGAACTTGAGATTATCTCCTCAGCACGGTGGGAGTGGACCACTTAGGTACCACGTGGTCGGGTGGTAGTGTATTTTCCACTCTTATCATTTGAGATTCATCGAGACGTCATGGCTGATGTGTCCTTCATAATGGTGGATATGTATCCTTTCATTGATGATTTGCATTTGTTAGATGATGTTATCTTATGCTTTTATTTGCATGTAGATTACTTTTTGCATATGATATAGTATATGTTAGGAGTGACATTCCTACTATGTTCATACCGATGATATCTTCGATAATTTTGGAATGTTACGCATGGAGGGATGGCTAGGGCCCACGATAGTCTAATGATGCTATTAACGGTTGGGAGGAACTATGCACTTAATTTATTTTGTTTGATCTTTATGATGGATGTATATGTCTTCTATGATGATGTATCATGTGATTATCTTTACTTTGATGTATCATGGATTAGAATAGGATGATGTACCTTATTCTACATATGTATATTCTTTGAGCTTGTCATACCCTGTGACATGTACAGAGGATGAATGAGCATTTGAAATGTAATATTTAAACATTGGACTTATCATTATTATTTCATGTGGATGTTGTACTAGATGGATTTATGTATGTAATTCAACGTTAAGAGATCTTTAAAGAATGTAATCGGTTATGTATGTTATGTTTACTTTTAGATGGACTTTGCTATTGCTTCCGTTATTAAGTACAAGTTATATGTGGTATTTACTTTCATGTTATTTAAAATAAAATAAAAATGTTAACAAATTTAGTGAAATTCTAGGTTAATTCTTTGGATTCCTTGGCAGGGCATTACACCCTATCGCAATATCTCAATGGTAAAAGAGGGGAGATAGTTCTCGAGTCCAAGTCCTAACCCTAAGCCAGTTGGCCTAAAAAGTAGGACAAGTATCTAAGCTATTTACCCTTCCAAATTCGTCAAGTGATGTAAATTCATGATTTTGACCCTTGAGTTTGATTTAATGCTCCGTCCTTTATTATGGGTTTTCTTATTTTAGATTTGTGAGTCTATTATGATTTTTAGTTATAATTAAATCAAATAAAAGATTATTAAATGATTAGATTAATGAAAGTTTTATAAAGAAATATCAATATTTAATTATATTCAATTAATTGAGAAATTAATTAAATAAAAGAATTAAATTTAAAAGATTTATTTAAAGTTCTAATTTTGGCGTAATTATATTTATTTAATTTAATAATAATTTATTTAGGAGTTTCATTTTTATAATAAACTCTAAATATTATTATTAGTTAAATTAATAAATATTTTATTAAAAATTTCTTATGATTTAATAAAAAGGAGAAAGAATAAATTTAATAAAGTTTATTTTAATTAAAATACAAAAGTTTTCACATAAAATTAAAATAAAATAAAATCATTAAAAAAAAAGGGTTCACGTGAAATTGCAAAACCAAACTCCTAAAGGGAGAAGGTTCTTTATTAAGAAATCAAAGCTCATTTCTCCACACAAAGGTTCAGAGGAGTAAATTTATGAGAAAGAGGGCTTTTGAGAAAAAAAAAGAGAGAGGATTTTTTGCGAGCTCTGAGTGTCTATCTGTTTAGCATCAGATCGAGGTAGGATCTTGTTAAGTTTTGCGCAATAATCTCTTTTCAAAATTCCTCTATCTTCTTCATTGTTAAAATTTAATGTTTTTGAAATTATCTGTGAAAGAATTTAATATTGGAAACCCTTGTTTGAGAAATTTGGTGATTCATAATTGAATTGATTAAAATCAGGACGGAGGTTTAAAAAAGAAAACTAGATTTGTTTATTATTTCGTCTATTTAATTCGAGATGCTATATCATATCTATATTGGAAAATTATCAAAAACATATATATATATATATATTCCTGAAATTATTTATAAAGGGGGATGGGGAATTCGTATTAGTTTCTTTTATTTAAAAAAAAAAATTAATTTAAAAATTATTGGGAGGTGGGCCATTACCACCCACCTCCCCTCCTTCTTCCTTACCCTGTTGCTATAGCAACTCATGCTACGTACAACAACTATGAGAGCTGCAAGCAACAACTCATGTTACTCTAGTAGCGTTGAGTGCTGCTTTGCAGCAATCACACGCAATGTGACAGCCCTAGGGGCTATAAATAAATTTAATTTGTTTATGATTATTATTTTAATTTTTTATATATGTTAATTAATATAATTAAATAATAATAATAATAATTATTATATTATTAAACATTTAATTTTTGGTATTAATAAATAATAGTAATATTATTTTATTAATGATTTAATTATTATTTCATAATTTATTATTTAATATTAATAATACTTATTAAACATAGTTAGTTAATTAGAAAATTTAGAGATTGATTATAGTTTTAACCCAATAAGGTATAATTAATTTATTTAATTTTAAATCTAATATCAATTTGATAAATGATCATTTATCTGTAAAGGGGAAAACATGTAAATATCAATAAAAGGACCTTTAGGGGTATATTTTTAAACAAATATATTTGTCCCATAAAGGTGATTATTGGACTAAATTTAAATATATATCTAATGGAAAAGTATAGTTAATTTTTGGGTACGAGCGTGAGACACGTAATTGATCAATATAACATATGAAACTTTTATTGATTATGATTACTTTTGAAAAAATGAAAAGTGAAAACTGAGTTTTTATGTTTTCAAAACCTAATGAATTATGAAAGCTACATTTGTTATCTACTTTATGTGATGTGTGGTTTATTGGTGTGGGTTTCAGGTTTGACTTAGTGCATTGACTAGTCAGGATGTTTACTTGAGCCTTGGGGGGTATTGTTATGTGATGATATTATGGTTATTATTTGGTCATAGTCTTTTATACCCGAGCATGGTGATGTATTGAAATATTTCTATGATGAGTTTTGACTAGTTGTTTGTTAGTGCTTTCCAGTTACTTGCATAGGACCGAGGTGAATACTGTGATTTATCTTTAGGTGCTTTCTAATTTCTTGCATAGGATTGAGGTGGATATTGTGTTTTATCTATAGGTGTTTTTCAGTTGCTTGTAAAGGATTGAGGTAAAAATTGTGATTTTATGAGTTGTACTTTTCATAAGATTAGGGTAGGTAATCTATGTCTACATTGGGAAGTGGCTTGCAATGGAGGTCGAAGCCCTAAAGGGGCTACCCAAGTAACCCATTGTAAGTTTATTTAATAAGTGATAACATTTAATTAAATGGGTTTAAAATGAATTAATAAGAGTCTATTTTTTTTTTCGCCCATGCCTCGAGTGCTTAAGTACAGACTAGGATAGGAGTAGAGAGGATGCTTGATTGTGACATTGCCTCATTAGTATGTTTTGTCTGTATGAAAGGATATTGATGCCGCATAGAGATGCTAGGGGGCTGGAGTCTAGAGAGTTTGTCAGGGTAACCTTAGAGTTGGCTCATGCGATGAAACTTGCCCACTTACATAGTAGATTTCCTATTGCCTCTGGGATTAGATGATACTTGTGTCTTGTTACCTTTGAGATAGATTGCTATCAAGATTTCCTTGACCTAGATGTTGGTTATGGCTTGTGGATTGATATCTGTATGGGACTTGAGATTATCTCCTCAACATGATGGGAGTGGGCCATTTAGGTTCCACGAGGTTCGGTGGTACTGTTTCTTATACCATTGAGATTTGATAGCTAGATGTCGTTGCTAGATGTACTTGTGCAACTATTCCTTTCATTCTGATCTTATATTTTTGTTGGATGGTTATTTTGTGTTGTACTGTACTTGATTATCATATATCTTATGAGATGATTCTAATTTTATTAATGATGTATATTCTTTGATCTTTTCATACCCTGTGACATGTACATCAGATGATTATACATTCTGGTTATGCCAAGTGACATCTTATGTAATTTGTATATTATTTAATTGGATTTATACTTGTGGTTATTCTACGATGTGAATTTTTTATGTAGCAGATTTAGTATTAGTAAAACTTATGTAATGCCTACCCCTAGTTTAGTTTTATCTTTCTTGTAGGCTTCTAGGAGTAAGCGTAAGTCTAGGGGGAGTGGATGTAATGCTTACCCCTACTTGAATTTTCTATTGTATTATCATATTCTTTTAAGTCAGTTTTCTTATTATATTTTATGATTATCAGTACTTGGTTACTAAATTAGATTAAATGTATTTCATACTCAGTTGATATATGTATGTTCAGCTAGTTATTCTAATTATTTCATGATTGTTTCAATGATGATATATATTGTTCATGTAGTGACTTTAAGTTATTGAATGATGTTAGTTAGATGAACATACTTACCCCATACTTGCATGTGTATAGTGTGCGTGTATGTTTTCTTTATGTGTGATTTTTCTGATGTGATTAAGGGAGTCATAGTCACCTGCTAGTTGGGATCTACATGATGCACCACTTCCTACCATTGTCTATTTAGTTTAGAATATTGTGTTTGTACATGCATAGTTTTTATGCAGATTGCAGGTACTGGGCATTGACTTCCCTGAATTGCCAAGATGAGCATATCCTATCGCAATATTTCAATGGTATAAGTGGGGAGATAACTCTTGAGTCCAAATCCTAAACCCTAAGCCAATTGTCTTAGAAAATAGGACAAGCATCTGAGTTAGTTTCACCTTTCCAAATTTGTCAAGTGACTTGAATTCGTGATTTTAACCCTGGAATTTGATATTGTCCTTTGTCTTTTAGTTGAGTTGTTGTATTTGGTCTTGTGGGTCTGTAGTAATTTTTACATTATAATTAAATCAAATTAAAATATAAATTAATGATTTAATTTAATAGAAATCTTATAAAGAAATTTGATATTTATTATATTTAATTAATTGAAAAATTAATTAAATAAAAAATTTATATTTAAAAGATTTTATTAAAGTTCTATTTTTGACGTATTTATATTTATTTAATTTAATGATAATTATTTAGGATATATTTTTTAAATAATAAACTCTAATTAATATTATTAGTTGAATTAATAAATATATTATTAAAACATCTCGTGAATTTATTTAAATAAAAGAATGAAACTTAAAGATAAAGTTATGGTTCTAATTTAGGAGTAATTATATTTATTTAATTTAATAATTATTATTTAAGAATTTTATTTTAAATAATAAACTTTAAATAATAGTATTAGTTGAATTAATAAATATATTATTAAAACATCTCATGAATTTATTAAATTGAAGAATTCATTTAAAGATAAAGTTATAGTCTAATTTTGGGTGTGATAATATTAATTTAATTTAATAATAATAGATTTAAGAGTTCATTTTAAAATAAATGCCAAATATTATTATTACTTAAGTTAATAAATATTATATTAAAAATGCTTTGAAAATTAATAAGAGAGAGTAAGCAATTATTTAATAAAGTTTATTTTAATTAAATTACATAAAGCTTATGCATGAAATTAAAATATAATAAATTAATTAAAGAGAGAAAGTAGATTAATTTAATAAAGATATTTTAAAATTGCTAAGAGTTATGCATGAAAAGGTAAAAGATAACAAGTAATAAATAGTAATGGATCACCGAGTTCCCTTGCATGATTGCATAATCAGAGCCCTAAATTAAGAGATAACTCTTTATTAGAGATCCTATGATTGCACAATCAGAGCCATACATTAAGGGATAACTCTTTATCAGAGATCTAGAGCTCATTTTGCAATTACATAGGTTTTGGAGGAGCAGTTTCGAAAAAGGAGGTTTTCAGAAAGAAAGGGAAATTCTTGCATGCTTCGTGTGTTGTTCAATTAGCATCAGATTCAAGTAGAATCTTACGGTTAATTTGTGCAGTAGATTTATATTCTTCAATTTTCTTGTCTTCTTTGTGTCTGGGTAAATATGTTTTCAGAACTTTTAGAATTGTTTGAAACTCTTGTGATTGAAATTTATTATTTTATATTATTGATTATGTTCGTGAACGAATTAATGAAATTGAAACCCTTGTCGTATATTTTAATTCTTCTTTGTTCAATTATCTATATATGAGAAATAGAGATTTGAAATCCTCATGTTAAAATTTACTACTCTCTACTCTTGAATACATCTGAGAAAGAGTTAAATTGAAAACCCTTGTTTGATTATTTTGGTATTTTGTAATTGGATGTTGAAATCAGGATTTGGGTTTTGAAAAGAAAATGAATTTTATTTTATAGATTCCTCTTGGAAAGTTTCCATTTTTAGTGAGTTCTCATTTTTGGAAAGTTTAAGTTTTTAGTAAGTTTATGTTTTTAGTAAGTTTTCATTTTTAGAAAGTTTCCATTTTTAGTAAGTTTCTATTTTGGATAAGTTTCTATTTTAAGTAAGTTTATATTTTGAAAAGTTTCTATTTTAGTAGTTTTCCATTTTTGGAAAGTTTCCATTTTTAGCAACTTTCCATTTTTAGAAAGTTTATATTTTTAGCAAGTTTCTATTTTTGGAAAGCTTATTTTTAGCAAGTTTCTATTTTTAGAAAGTTCCTATTTTTGGTAGGTTTCCATTTTTGAAAAGTTTTTATTTTTAGCAGGTTTTTACTTTTGGAAAATTCTATTTTTAACAAGTTTCATTTTTGGGAAAGTTTTTCCAAAGTTTAATAAATTTAAAATTATTATGGCAATAATTGATAATTATGATTATTAATAATTTTAATAAGTATTGTTAAAATTTGAAAATGTGATTTATTGCTTATTATTTAAATATAATTCTAAAGTAAATTAAAAATCAAAGAAATTAATTGCGAGAATTAATGTTTTCCTTTATAAACTTGGATGTGTTTATATGATTTAGATATATGAAAATGATTTGTAATACTAGGGAAATTTTATTATTCGAAAACCTTACTAACTATAATACTTTGAGAGAAATGAAAATTGAAACCTGGATTGAGATTGAAAAACATTATTAACTGATATATTTGATAACGAAAATTGGAAAAATTTGAAAACCTACAAGTGAAACTGAAACTATTGTGTTTTCTAAACCTATTATATTGTGAAAGTAACTTTTGTATGTACTTTTTTTATGATGTGTGATTTTACTATTGGATGTTGGGTTGACTTAGCTTTGACCAAATTAGGATGTTTACCAAAGGCTTGGAAGTTTTTTTTGTGATGTCATGATGATGCGTTGTATCCGATCTTTTATACTCAACCATGGTAATGTGTCTTGTATGCTCTACGAGGTGTTTTGATTTATTGATTGTTATTGCTTTCTAGTGTTCTTGTGTGGAACTAAGGTGAATGGTATGACCTATCTGATATAACTTTTAAGTCTACGATTAGTTGTATTTGGATTGCCTTTCAGTTGCTTGTATAGGACTAAGGTGGTTAAATGATTCGTTTTGGTGATGTCATGTTGTGACATGGATTGGTTTATGTATACTTGATTTTGGGATCAATCCTGTTAGGATGATCATATTGGTGGAATTTGTGATTATGATCAGTGATTTTCAGTACTTGTCAATCGCTTATTTAAGAATTGATGTCTGGTATGTAATCTTTTGAGATCTTTTTGCTTTACTGAGCTTAGGGTAGGTTATTTGTATGTCATGTTGGGAAGTGGCTTGCAATGGAGGCCAAGGCCCTAAAGAGGTTGATGGATAACCCATTGTAGGTTATTTAATGAGTGATAACATTTCATTGAATGGGTTTAAAATGAATTAACAAGGGTTATTATTTTCCTCGCCCATGCCTTGAGTGCTAGTATAGGCTACGATGGGAGTAGAGAGGATGCTTGGTTGCGACCATGCTTTGTTAGTATGCCTTGTCAGTATGGAAGGATACTAGTGCTACATAGAGTCACTAGGGGGGGGAGGGGGTAGATTAAAACACTAGCTCGATAACCCTAGAGTTGGTTCGTGCAATGACACTTGCCCACATGCATAATGGATTTCCTATGTGTTTGTGTTTGCCTTTGGGATTAGTTGATACTTGTGTCCTTGTACCCTTTGAGATAGTTTACTTTTAGGTGATTCCTTGAACCTAGATGTTGGTTTTGACTTTTGAGTTTGTTATCCTGTTTGGGACTTGAGACTATCTCCTCAGCACGATAGGAGTGGGCCTTTTTCGGTTCTATGAGGTCAACTAGTAGTGCTTTTTCTTATACCATTGAGATCCAACTGTCGGATGTCACTACTAGATGTGTTTGTGCAGATGTTCCTTTTAATCTGATCTTGTATTTCTATGATGGATGGTTATACTCTAAGTGTATTGTATTTGATCTCATGTATCTTACAAGATGATGTAATCTATTTCATGATATATATTATATCAGCCTTTCATACCCTATGACTTGTACAATAGATGATTGTGCATTCTGTTTATTGCCAAGTGGCATCATATATAATTGTTTATTATTTAAATGGAATTTTTACTTGTAGGTATTCTTTAATATGGATGTGTTATATATTGGATTTAATATTAATTAAATTTAAATTTGATTCAACATCATGGGATCCTTAAGGAATATAACCGATTTATGTGTTGTTGATGTATGAGTGTATGTTATTGCTTCCGCTATTCTATTACTGTTGTTGTATCTTTAACTTAAACAAAAAAGTTTGTCAAACTTAGTGAAAACTTTAGGTTCACTTCTTTTAGGTCACATGGCAAGCCGTTATAGCTTATATATGTGATTCAACATCATGGGACCCTTAAGAGATATGACTGTTAATGTATTGTTTATGTATGTATGTGAGTTATTACTTCTACTGTATTATCTCTTGTTGTTATTATCAAAAAAGAATGTTTGACAGACTTAGTAAAACTTTAGATTAATTTCTTTTTGGTTTCCTAGTGGGGCATTACATTTGGTATCAGAGCTTGAGTTTCTAAATTGGAAGCTTTGGGTATATTGGGACGCTGCTAGATGACAACTAGTCAAAATTAAATCAAACTTAAAAACAATTTTATATATCTATTACAATTTGAACACTTTGAACTTCAAACTTGAATACTTGAACATAGAGAAAGGAAAAACTTGAATATCTCTTGAGTTGGATTTCAAACATATTTTCTTATTATTGTGCTTTAAGGTGGTATACCTTTGTTGACTTTGTGAGCATTTTTGTTGTTCTTTCTTGGGTGTTGTAGGAAGATGGTGTCTAAGACTAGATCAGCTACTAGAGGTCATAGTGTAGGCAGAGGTAGAAGTCATGGAAGATGTGGACATGATTCCTCCTCTAATTCATGGAGTGAGTCCTGTTTAGGAGGAAAATAGGAAAGAGAGCCATAAGGAAGAGCATGCCGACTTATAGGGGACTAACTTGAGATAGATGATGAGGACTACTATGGAGCTCCTACCTCCTCCTCAGGGTGTTGATCAAGAGGAATCAAATCATGTAGGTAATGAGGAGAGGTGGAGGTCCAAGATTCCTTAGGGAGACCTTCATGGTGACAGATAGAGGTTGGCTAAGGCCACTCAGATGAAGGACCTATAGAGGTCCAAGATCAAACCTTTCACCAGGGTTGGTATAGGGTATGTGGCAAAGCAGTGGTTAATTTCTTTAGATATATGTTTTGTGATGTAGGAATTTGACTATAATGTCAAAGCGAGGTATGCCATCACCCACCTAGAGCTCTTTGGGGACACATGGTGGAATGTTGAGGAAAAGAAATTGGGTATGAACATGAACACAGTTACATGGGAGCTATTCCTTGAGAACTTCTGTAGATGCTTCCTACCAGAGGAATGACACTAGCAGAGGGCCAATGAGTTCCACAACTTGAGGCAATATACTATGACCGTGGTAGAGTATTACATAGGAACTAGTGATAGTTCACCACTAATCACTACAACATTTGGGGTCAAATTGTGACAGTAATTTGCAACAACAATATATTTTGCGATGATTTTCATATTTTTTTTGCAATTGTCCCCGATGCCATCGTAGTACTGACATTGGCATTGTAATTGTGATGACCTCATGAGCATAAACAAAAAAAGAAAAATAAAACATGATAATCATTTTCCATTTGATTTTGATTGTGGAGAGTTGCACACGAAAGAGGTGGAGTGAGTTGTGTAAGAAAGAGGCAGAGTGTTGTGAACATTGTGGTGACCCTTGTGATTCGTGCATTTGGCTGCTAAGCCCTCATAATCCTACTTTTTTTTGTGTGCCCTTGCTCTGTGATTTCATTATCATGTTGTGCACTTACTTTATGATTCATTGTCATGCCCTTGTTCTGCACTTCATTGTTGTGTTGTGCCCTTGCTTTGTGATTTCATTGCTATGTCATACCCTTTTGGTCTACGTGCCCTTGCTCTACGATTTTCTTCTAGGGTGAGAAGAGGTACATATGTGTTTATATTTCCTTTCCTTCTAAACATGTATGTGTTTATGTTTCATTCTAAACATGTATCTCTTTATATATTCAGAGAGATCTTTTTTAAGGTGCTTATTAAATATTATCTACACAACAGAAAAATGAAGAAAAAATGATCCAGCTACATACATATTCCAAAATCCAAACAATAAAACAATAAAAATCACTCAACCTATGCTAACTAACTTATCTCAAGATCCTGGACAAAGATAATCTAGACACGAAAATGGGCAGTGTTTGCAAGAAATTTTATAAAAACATATCATAGAATATATTACAAAATAAACAAAATACATAGAATGATTTTTTTACTAGAGAAACTCTTCCTATTTTGTTGAATAGAAAAAGAAATAGAGTTGAAAGCATGAGATATACAATATTAGTTCATTTTTATCAATCCTATTATCTTTTATTAGCTCCACCAAATGTTAGATGATCTTCTACTGCTAAGATATACTCTATTTTTTGTTCTTTTTAAGCCTTGGATTTCCTTGGTCATTTTGGGTTATGGATGAGTTTTTACTCTCTAGCCTATTGATGCTGATCAACAAACACATTCACCCCAATAGTTTCCTTTGTAATCATAAAAACTAAATTCCACCATTAATAAAAAGAATTGCAATGATCTCAACGCTGAATGTAATTGATTCTTGAAAGGTATGTGTGGATTAAGTCTTTTTGTTGATTTAATCAAAGGAGAAATACAATGTACTTGGTTAACATCTAAGATAAGATAAGGCTTAGAGTGCTCATGGCTTGAGCACCATAACCCAAATTCTTATATGATTATCTTAAACATAGAGATCTAATGGTAGTAGCTTTCAAATTGGGTGTGCATGAATATCCACTAGGTCTATGAACAACAATTCTAGGAGTTGTTTGTGCTTGTCCTAATAGTACTTAGATAGAAAACATGGTATGCCCAATTCAAGGGGATTACTTCCCAAATTAAAAAAATTAAAAAATTATTGACTAACAAAATGTGTGTATAGCAAAAATAAGGTTATTGATTTTGGTGTGGACTAACAAAATACACAAAATGATATTACATTATAAATAGGGTTATATTTGATATTATGTTTAATTCATAATTATAGTTAGATACTATATGACTCGCCTATTTGAATTTTGTTCCCTCTATTTTTTGATGAAATTTTATGTACTAAGATCTTACTTTGTGCATACTTTGATCATTATAAGTATATTTGGTTGTTTAGTATTTCATTAAATAGCGTCAGAGACACAAATTATTTATTTAATCGAACTCCTTTTTGAGTTCTTTATTCATATATTTGCAACCACTTTCCTTTGTGTTATCCTAAGATGATATGGGCTTTTCTATGCATCATAAAAACATGGAGAAAGAAATAGAAAATCTATTATAAAATATATAACAATAGAGAAAGAATACAGCTGGGAGAAGTAAGGATTTAGGTTACTTGAAGATGGAGAAATAAATTTTCAAATGAAAATAATTTAAACAATCAGCTATTCCCAGCTAACATGATCGAATACAATTTTTGAAGGTGATAAAATTGCATATGCAGATGCATCACTTGCATGCTAGGCATGAAGTGCATTCCCCAACTTATAACGAATGGTTGGATATAAAGTCTCCATACACTAGCCCAACAATGGAAGAAGCCAAGGATGTAACCATGCATATATTTGCATAGTCTCCCTGTGAGGATCCCAATACCTATTGTTGCTATTAATTTGGGCATCACTATATGATACAAAATGTTATGAAGTACTAAATTTGGTAATAACTTCTCCCATATCTCTAGAAAATGTAGCATAGGTTCAGGGTCCCTTGGCTTCTAGGAATTTGTAGTAGCTATTCTCACTGCTAGAAGAATAAATTTAGTGAAGATTTGAGACAAAGGAGTTGAAGAAGAAAGTTCTATTTCTATGTAAATGCAATAATCATGAGGCTCATTCCCTTGCAGAAGTCTCTGCCATAATGACATTACCTCTAAACCATGCAAAGGATGTTGAACTAGTTGCCAAACTTGAAATGCTCCTATAAGAAATGACAAAGAAAATGTAGATGCAATACATGACAGATTCCAAGGTGATCATGAAAAATCCTAATATTTTAATATCTTAAATGCAATAAATTGGAGGGTAAGAATCTTATGAAAAGTGTGTTTTCTTTAAAGATCCCATGCATGCAAACTTTTAAAGGAGAAAGCAGATAATTAAAGACTATAAACAAAAACTAGTAAAATGTTTCAAATGAATAAATATGAGAAACCAACATTTAAGATATTAGGATATGCTAGTTTAAGAAAATGTAGATGCTATTTCCAAGGTGGTCAAAACAAGAAGAAGAATGGAGGGAGTGACAAGGAGTTACAAATAAGAGGAATAAAGAGGAAGGGGATAGAGGACGAGGGGCATAGGTGTTTGATCCTTGATAGCTTTCAACTTCACATTTTGTTGTAACTCTAGCATAGGTGTTTGATCCTTAATAGTTTTCATTTCAACATTCAAGTTTTCAAGATTGGTCAACATCCTCACTTGTGGACCTCTCATGTTAAGCACTTTCTGTACTATTTCAACACCATGTTCTTGCTTCTGAGCTAATAGTTCTTCACATGCATTTTCTTGTAAAACATTAATTTTGTAAAACTTTTTGATGTTTCAACATCAAATATTTCTTTCAAAATAATATGTGCATATATAAACATTAAGTACAACATGTCCAATATTTTTGCAGACATACACATGAATTACATTAATTTTTTCTTTCAAAACCATATGTGCAGATATAAATAATAAGTACAACATGTCCAATATTTTTTCAGATATACACATTAATTACACCAAATTTTTCTTTCAAAATGATATGTGTAGATATAAACATTCAATACAACATGTCCAATATTTTTGTAGATATACACATTAATTACACTAAATGTTTCTTTCAAAACCATATGTGCAGATATAAGTATTAACTACAACCAACTCAATAAGGGTACATGAATAAGTTATTCGTATGAAGAAGGATCATGTTGGATAATACAAGGGAGTTTGATCAAAATAGGGAGACAATTGCCAGATTTTTGTCTAACTTTCAAAGACTTGGCGATGACAAATGTTATTGTCCTTGTAAGCGTTGTAATGAATTGAAGACAAGAAGAATCAAAATAAAAAAAACTAAGAGACATTGTTGGGAGAATGGTCACACTAAAGGGGGGTTTAATTATCATTAATTGGTAAGTTGTTTGTTATATTGTCTTCACAATTAATATACTTATGAACCACATAATAGGGGTTTGATTATCATCATTTTTATAAAGGCCGATCTCCCCAAGGTAGTATGTGATATGGACCAGCACATCTTGGAGGAACATGGAGGTGTGAGTATTGAAGGAGAAGATCATTATTCCATGTAAGATGATGATCATGCATCATAAAACACATTTGAAGATGATGGTATGAATGCATTGATCCATGACATATTTGGTATTGGCGGCGGCAGTGGTGGTGTTGATGATGATGATGATGACATTGAGGCCATCCATGATATACCTCTACTTGGGAAGGAAAACATGACCCTTTACGAAGGATCCCAATCAACTCTTCTCTCTACTATATTGTTATTGGTGAATTTGAAGGTTATGAATGGTTTATCCAACATATCAATGTCATGTATGCTAAGGTTTGAGATATATTTCATTATAGTCTATAAAAGGTGAAATATGTACAATTAAGATTGTTTACACTAATGACTAATAATTTTTGTTGTAGATTGATAGGTGAATACTTTTTACCACCATCAAATGTTCTCCCTCACTCATACTAAGAATTATGTGCCACTATGAAACATAATGGAATGGAGTATCAATCAATAGATGCTTGTCCTCAAATCATGTAATTTATCATAAAGAACACAAAAGTGCGATAGAATGCCCAAAATGTCATATGAGAAAATATTGAGATGATTAAGTGACAAAAAAGGTGCCTTGCAAGGTTCTTCGTTACATCCTCATTATTTTGTGTCTTAAATGATTATTTAGGTGCAGTAGCTTGGCACAATTTATGGATCACCATGCATAAAATAGAAGTCAAGATGACATTATTTGAATTCCTACAGATGGTTCAACATTTAAGGATATAGAGGAAAAGTGGCCACACTTTAAAGGAGAATGTCAAAATCTCAAGCTTTCTCTAGCAACTGATGGTTGGAGAGATGAGATTTGTTTACTCGGTCTGGCCTATTTTTGTTATCAACAATAATATTCCTCCATGGATGTCAATAAAGAGGGAGCACATTATGTTGGAAATGATTGTTTCAAATATTTAATTATTTTATTATTACCTACATGTAATTATAAGTCTTGGAGTGAAATGACTAGAATAATTATCTGATGTTGTTCATTCAACTAGGTAAGTACCAAGTGAAAGATATGAATGTATATATTACACCTCTTATCAATGAGTTGCTAGTGTTATGGAATAGTGTTTCTATGCATGATATCTAATGTGTTTAAGACTTTCTATGGTGGAGTTCAAAGAAGGTTGCCTTCAAAAATCCTCAGTTTATCCTTGTAGCCCTATTTGGAGTTTTAGGCAAGTAAGTTGATTTCCAAAGTTCATGGTTGACTTTTGAAGTTCATAGTTGATTTTTTGAAGTACATATTGGCAGGATTTGTGTATGAGAACATTTGAAAACTACATCTAAGATTGGAAGAAGCCCTGTTTCATCCTTGAAAACCTCGGCTTAAAGTTTGTGTCTTGTTAGGCCTCAAGGAGGTGTCTTAGACTTTGAATTTGATGTAGTCTAAAGAGTGTGGGTATTGGGAATCACATAGTGGAGTTTGGTCTTGTATGGTTGTGAAATATTTGTACAACTATAAGGAGTACACCTTGGGCATATAGAAGGGGATTCTTCTCCAGGTGGTATCAGAGAAACTTAGTATATCTTTGGAGAAAAAAAAACTTGCAACCATGTTAGATGGTGAAGAAGAAAATAAAAATGAAATTCCTAATAGAATGACAAATGTTGAACTAATGAGGGTGGTGAAACAACATGATGTTGACAGGAAGTAAATGAAGAGAGAAATGGAAAAATTAAAAGAAAAAGTTAAGAAAGGATTTAGTGGTAACTCTGAGAAAGAGAAGGAGGGGAGTGATGAAGAAGCCCCTTAGCAGGAGGAAGAAGAAGAGATCCTTGTAGAATAGAGGTTGTTCCTTAAGACTTTGAAATTCATAGAGAGAAGGACCATGGACACTAAACTTGATCTTTCGGTCTATAGTTGGAAGATGGATCCAAAAGAAGTGATGGATTGGATTTATGCACTCACTAGTTTCTTTGACTATGAAGAGATACAAGAGCGTCAAAAGGTGAAAATAGAAAAATCCAAGTTGAAAGGGTCTACCTTAACTTGGTGGAACTTCACTCAATTAGAACGAGTGAAGATGGAGAAAAACTAGATTAGCACATGGAAGAAGATGGTGACCTTGATAAAGCAAGCCTATGTGCTTGAGGACTATGAGATTCTACTTCAAAAAAAGAGGTAGAGTATGAGAAAAAGGAGATGGATGTCTCTAGTTACACTGAAGAGTTCCACAAACTCACTATGAAGTCCAAATTGGTGGAACTAGAGTGTGTCAAACTTGCTAGATATATGCAAGGGTTGAGGATGAATATCTAAGATGAAATGAGTCTTTGTTCTCCTAAAATATTCCAAAAGTGCTTTCAAATTGCATTGAAGATAGAGGAAAAGCTTAAGAGGAAGCAAGACCAAAGAGGGAAAGGAAGAAATACGAGAGATTTTGGCAATAGAGGAAGAGGAATGACTGGTGGCAGAGGAAAAACTCCTAGAGACTATGGGGAGACCAGTCAAGCCAATTCCTTTATTGAGAATAGTGCTAGAGGATTCCATAGGGGTAGAAGAGGAGAATCAAGGGCAAGATTTTGAGGAAGATCATCAAGACCTCCAAGATGGTATAGATGTAACCAACTAGGGAACTTGGCATCTAAGTGTCCTGAAAAGGAAAATAATTAGAATGATAGGAGAGAAAACCTAGTTAGGGAAGAGGATAGTCAAGAAGAGGAAAACCAAGGATCTTATGCAACACTGGAGAAGGGAGAAGTTCTTATGATGATGAAGAAACTTTTGAATGCACCAATCAACCATGAACCACCTCAGAGGAAGAATTTTTTCAGAACCACATGCAAGTGTGGGGACAAAGTTTGCAGGATGTTGATTGACAGTGGATGTACTAATAACTTAGTATCTAAGGAGATAGTGAAGAAGTTCAAATTGAGAAGGGTACCACATCCAAACCCTTATAAGGTGGCTTAGCTAAAAAATAAGAGGTAGACCATCATAGATGAACAAGCTTGGGTAGAATTCCAGATTGGAAAGTACAAGGACAAAGTTCTTTGTGATATTGTACCAATGGATGCCTCTCATTTTCTATTAGGGAGACCATGGAAATATGATGTGGAGGAACACCATGATGGTAAGTTGAAAACTTACACCATCAACCAAAGAGGTGAAAAGGTAATTCTCTTACCCTTAACCGATTCTGCAGAAGAACAAAAAGATTCTAAATTTTTCTTTTTAGCCCTAGTCATTTTTCCTAAGGATGATAGGCCTAAGAAGGTTGTGAAGAAAATGAAGCCCTTGAAACATGTAGGTCCTAAGGAGGTTGCAGACCTATTGGACCGGTATAAAGACATTGTCACCAAAGAATTGCCAAGTGAGTTTCCCCCAATTAGAGATATAAATCATAACATAGATCTAATACCAAGAATAACCTTTCCTAACAAAGCATCATATAAGTTAACCCCAGAGAAAAATTAGGAAATGGCAATATAGAAAGAAGAAATCCTTGATAAAAGATTGATATCAAAGATCCTCTATCCTTGTGTAGTACCTATCTTATTGGAACCCAAGAAACAAGGCACATGGAGATTGTGCATTGATTCTAGAGAAATAGATAGAATCAATATTAGGTATAGATTCCCCATGCCTAGGATAAAAGATCTATTGGACAAACTAGGGGGAGCAAGGTAATATTGAAATATAGACCTAAAAAGTGGTTATCACCAAATAAGGATTAGGGATGGTGATGAATGGAAAATTTCCTTTAAAACCAATGAAAACTTATATGAATGGAGAGTGATGCCTTTTGGCCTATCTAATGCTCGAAGCATATTCATGAGGTGCTAATGCTTTGTGTAAAGATTTTGCAAATCAGATGAAGCAAGAGTTTGAAATGTCAATGTTTGGTGAGATCAAATTCTTTGTGGGATTATAAGTCTATCAAATGAAGTATGGTGTATATATTACTCAGTCAAAATATGTCAAGGAGATATTGAAGAAATTTGGACTTGAGGATTCAAAATTAGTAAGTACACCTATGGTAACAACACTCAAGCTATCAAAGAAAGATGACTCAGCTTAGGCCAATCAAACATTATATAGGTCCATGATTGGCAAATTGCAATATGTAGTACACAACATACCTAATATTGCATTAGTGATGGGGATAGTTGCTAGATTCTCTGCTAATCCTAGAGATAATCACTTGATGGCCGTGAAAAAAATAATGAGATACTTGAAAGGAATATAAGAGTATGGTTTATACTATAAGAAGAATGAAAAATTTGAATTGAAAGTCTACACTAATGCTGATTGGGCTGGAAATATTGATGACAGAAAGAACACCAATGGAGGAGCATTCTTCTTAGGTCGAAGACTTGTTACATGGACAAGCAAGAAGTAGAGTTGTACTTCCCAATCTACTACTGAAACAGAGTATGTTGTTGCTGCTATTAATTGCACAAACATAGTATGGATTAAACAATTACTAAAGGGAATGAAGGAAGAAATCATTGAACCAGTGACACTTTGTTGTGATAACACAAGTGCTATAAATATATCAAAGAATCCTATAATGCATACAAAGACAAAGGACATTACAACAAAGTATCATTATGTAAGGGAGTTGGTTCAAGACAATGAGGTGAAGATGGAATATATCAACAAAAGGGAGCAAATTGCTGATATCTTCATCAAAGCATTACCTAAGGATGCTTATGAGTATTTGAGAGGTAAATTAAGGGTGATACCCCTATCAAAGGCTATGTAAGAGATACAGGGAGTACCTTGCTTCAAACAAGCTAACATTCATTTCATACAAATTGATGTAATGGATCTTACTTTAGGAAATTTCCTAAAGTAATCACAAAACTAGAATTTCAAATCAGTCATAAGCAAGGTGATAGAGGGAGAAAATTGAAGAGCCTACAAAAGCTTATATCTGCATATATCAAAGATGCCAAGTGTTGAGTATATGTCTTTGGCATTATTGTCAAAGAGGGAGAAAGTACAGTAAACTGATCAAGAGGGAGATGAAAAAAGTAGAAAATCAAGGGATAAAGTACATTGAACTGATTAGTGCACAAGAGGAACAGTGAAGTGAGAATAAATCATCAGAAGATCAAAAGACTGAAAGAAAGAAAGAGGGAGAAAGCAAAAAAAAAAAGAGGGAGATATTCAAATATTTTTCTAATTCATGGAAGTTTTGAGTCATATTTTGTAACCTAAAGAAGGAGATGCTAATAGAGGGAGAAGTTTTAATCACAAGCTTTCTTTTTAGTATTGCCTCACTGTTTTGACCTAATTGATCAAGAGGGAGATGATCAAAGTAGAAAATCAAGGGAGAAAGTACATAGAAAGTACATTGAATTGATCAGTGCACAAGAGGAATAATGAAGTGAGAGTACATCATCAGAAGATTAGAAGACTAAAAGAAAGAAAGAGGGAGAAAGTAGAAACAAAAGAGGGATATATTCTACTAATTCATGGAAGTTTTGAGTTATACTTTGTAATGTAAAGAAGGAGTTGTTGATAGAGGGAGAAGTTTTAATTACAAGCTTTCTTTTTGGTATTGTCTTACTATTTTGAGCTAGTTAATTTGATAGAACAAGGTGTTCATCACTTGTTTGACTGGTTGATCAGTTTAGTTTTCCATCAATGCAAAAGAGAGAGATTGTTGATATATGATTAAAAAGATCATTTGAGTAGAAAGCTTGTTGAAGAAGTGTTTTAATCATTATTTTGTCACTAATTTCAAACCTACCACATGCTGGTAAGACAATTGCTTATATGTTTCAAGTGCTATCACTTAGTTGATTGATAACGAGGATTTGATCAACAAGATGTAACAAAAGTACTTAGAGAAAAGGTCGAGTTATGATTATGTATTGAAGTGTAAGAATCAATTAAGATAGTGATAAAATAATGTATTGATGATGTACTTGAGGTTAAAAAATGATTGGCTACACTCAAAAAGTTTAGAAGAATAAGGTTGAACAAATTTCATTTGCTAAAGCTTGACCAAGTTGATAGAAGGTGCTGAGCAAAGTTAGTGCAAGCCAAGCAAAAAGTCAGTTGGAGCCGAGTGAAAGCAATCTCTAGTCGATGCTGAGTAAACTAGTGGATGTTGAGCAAGTTAGTAGGTGTTGAGTGATTTTTAGTTGATGCTAAGCATCAGTAAAATCCAGTGATGTTGAGTGATTTTACAATAGATGTCATGTAACACAGTATGTGTTGAGCATCAGTAAATTGATAATGTCAAGCTGCTGCATTATGAAAAAGATTGAAGATTTTCCAAATAAAAGCTGACAAGTTTATTTTTCTTGAAACTTGTAAATCAAGAGGAAGATAAAATTGATGAGCTAGAGGTACAGAATATTATGTAAATCCTTTTGGAGGCAAATTCAAACGGATTCTAGGAGAAGTTTCTAGAGAAGAAAAGATATGGGGTAGATACATTGTATCCTACCTAATCCATCAAAAACCTTAATTTTTGTGATGGATAATGAGCAAGAAAAAGAGTTCTAATTTCGTATATGTAGGGATATCTGGTCATGAAGAAAAGGTTAGAGGTTAGAGAGTTTTGGGTGCGAAAATCTGACAAGGATAAGGAAGAGGGTTTTCTTCATCAAGTGACCCAAGAAAAGAAGTCTACAATGGAAAACTAAGCAAGAAGGCTTAAAGAGGATGAATGCTTGAAGGGTGAACAAGTTGTTAGAGTGACAAAGATTGGAAGCCAATAAGAGTTAAGGACTAAAAAGTGATCTGTAATCTACAAGTAAGGTTGTAAGTTGTATCAGATCAAAGCTTTACTGTTACTTTCTAAAATTTTTATTAGATTAGGGTAAATCCTTTGGAGAAAGGTTGACTTAACAATCATTGAAAAATCCTTTAATAGGGTGACATTCCAAGTGAATGGCCTAAAGTCCTCTAACAAGGCTCACTTTCAAGAGGGTGATTGAAATCCCTTAATTGGGTCACTTTTAACAGTGTGTGTTGTTTCCTTTAATAGGGTTGGCCTTTAATATGGCATCACTTCAGAAGAGTGAAAAAGGAGTAGCATGTTACTGGTGGTTTTTCCCAAATTGAGTTTCCATGTTAAAACATTGTGTCCAATGTGCTGATGGATATGTTGTGTTTTATGCTTTATACTTCTACATGTTAATGTTACAGTAACATATCAGTTTTAGTTAACACACAATGAATGCATGCATGGTTAAGAATGATATATGGGTTTATTGAATTGTGAAAAGTTTTATTTTGTACATTTGGACCTTGACTAACTGATTCACCCCACGTCTCAGTTATTCTAAAAGAATTCCAACAATTGGTATTAGATCACAATTGCTTAAGAGGATTAGATTTAAGGTACTAAAACCATAAAGATCAAAGATGTCAAAAAGAGAGGTACCCAAGCTAAATAGAGATAACTTTCCTGCATGGCAAAGTTTGATGAAGCTACACCTTGGAGGACTTGGGGATTATGCACAATCTTGCATTTTAGTAGCACATGTTGAGCCAACAGGAGCCTTAACTATTGAAGATTTGAAGAAAAAAAAATAGCACAATCAGGCTATGCTGGAGATTGCCTCTACCCTAAGCTATGTTGAGTTTGATGATATCAAAGATCTCAAAAGTGAAAAGTAGATGTGGGATGCCCTAGACACCATCTATGGAGGAGACAAAAATATTCAAAGAGCCAAGTTAGAGAGCTTCAGAGGTAAGTTTGATGACATGAGAATGGAAGAAGGTTAAAACATTGCTCAATGTATTGCTAGAATAAAAGAAGTTGTTAGTACAATAAAAGGTGCTACTAGTAAAATAGATAATGATATTGTGCTAAGTAAAGTCTTGAGAACATTGTTGCCTATGAATGCCATTAGAGTATTTGCAATCCAAGAGCTAAGATGTATGCTAGGAAATGATCTAACCCTTGAAGGTTTGGTAGGAAGACTCATTGCTTTTGAGTTATCTAATTTAGACAACTACAGACCAAAGAGTATTTAATTAGCTTTCAAAGAAACAATATTACTGAAGGATTCTGAGGAGATAAAGCCAAAGAAGAAGAAAAGAAAGACAAAGAATGCATTCAGTGACAATAGTACAGATGAGGAAGACATTGAACAATTGGAAGCATTGCTTGCTAGAAGATTTGACAAAGGAAAAGGTAAATTCAAAGGTAAGCTGCCTATCATTTGTTTCAATTGTAATGAAGTTGGCCATATTGCATGATGTAACACCCCAACCTTGCTTCCAAACTCCAAGCTCTCTCAGGGCTACCTTAGGTCATTCACTAGACCCACTAGGGCTTCTTCACACCCTATTCTTACAAGGACCTCGCTCAAGATATCCTAATCCTTCAGTTGGGGGCACACCAACAAAGTAACATCAAATTTCTTACTAGTCGGCTCCAGTCCACTACTAACCCTCAAGTCCATCTATAGCTCCAAGGGTACTAGTTCTTCATCCAGGGGTTTTTTAGACTCCTTCTAACATCCATGAAACTAAACAATGCTGATTTCATAGGTGCATTCAATCTACTAGGGAAAATACACCAAATTGCTCCAAAAAGGCTACTAGGAATTAGCCCTCCTAAATAGCTGGAAACAAAATTTCTTGAAAAAATTCTTAACAACCCTAAAAAAAAAAAAAAATTTGGATACCCTTTTCAGAGTACTTCAATATTCTATGATTTTTCAACCCCCAAACTATCCGTACAACCAAAGTACAATTTTAGGCCAAAAATGAGGATTTCAAGTGCTTTATCGCCGTTGTGATGGAAAACCACCTTGTAAAATGTTCCAAGACCTCTCCCTTGGAATAAAGAAATTTTATACCTTCTCCTTACTTTTTTTGTGGCTGGATTGAGGTGTTTGCATGCTCAATCCCCTCCATAGCTCATTTTTCCAACTGTGATTCCTAGCCAAGTTGCATTTGGCTTGCCTAGGGCATCACTTTAAAAATGCTTTCCATGCTTCCCATGGGGTATCCTTTTTGGCACATAATTTACAAGGATTATAGTTCCAAATCCCAAGAGGCCATACATTTTATACGGTGGGAAAAGGCCCTAAGACTCCATTTTTCATTCACTGCCCAGTTCAGAACAGTAACCTGCTAACTTACAAAATAATTTATTCAACCACACACAACTCTTTGTAACAACACAAAAAATAAAAATATAATTGAAGGAAAACTAATAATAACACTTAAAAATCAGAAAAACCTAAGTCTTATTTGTACAAAGCATGAAAAACACTCCAAAGCAAGAAACTTCTGTAACGTAGTAAAAATGTTGATTACAATTCTTAAACTCTCATTTCTCCTTCCTCCAACCTCTTGAAAAGGTTGAGTTTGACCTAATATAGGCTTGGCATGGAATTTTATAACTACTTTAAGTGGTTAAAGGTCTCCCACAAAGAAGTTTCTCTTTTTGCATAAAAGTTACAAAAGTTGTCAATGACAACTTTGCAAAAAAATGAGCAATTTTTGCAATTTTGCAAATTATCTATCCAAACTTTCTCTACTTGCTACCAAAATTTCCAAAAGGCTTAAGATGGATCCAAAACACCTAATAAGGACCCTAAAACACTTTCTTTCCCTATTTTTCCCTCAAAAACCAAAAATTCTCTATTGAGCCAAATGAACAATTTTTAGCAATTAGGAGCAATATTGCATTGTGGGCCTCTTCTAACCTATCTAACCTCACCTTAGGACCTAGTTGATCCTATTATTAGAATAGTGATGTGGCTAGCATAACTACAAGAAAAAAATAAGTAAATCCCTAGGTTTTACTCTTAGCCTACCTAGGTGCTCCCACACCATTGCAGTAAGATGTACACAAAAGAAGAACTTCAGAGAAGGGAACAAGCACAAAAATAGAAGAGAAGATGATGGAAGAGACTACAGAGATAAAGATAAGAAGTCATGATACATTGCTGATGAAAATAACTCTGATAAAAATGATGATGAAGTGGTATATGTTGCAATGAAGGATGAATCAGATGAGGATAAGGCTACTGCACTTATGACTTGTGTGAAAAAAATTGACAAATGGATCATTGATAGTGGATGCTCACATCACATGATTGGAGACAAAAGTAAGTTCATTACCTTAACCTATTATGATGGAAATAGTGTAAGATTTGGTAATGATGCATCATGTTTAATAAAAGGAAAAGGTTCTATCAAGCTCATAGACAAGATTTCATGTGACAATGCTTATTATGTTGAACGATTGAATTATAACTTGTTAAGTGTGTCACAATTGAAAAATTTGGGTTGCGAAGTTGAGTTTGAAAATAAATCAGCCAAGATATATGATACAATTGGAAACTTGATTGGAAAAGGTGATCAAACTAGGAGTAATATTTTCTATTTGGATATAGAAGATGCTACTTGTCTTATTGAAAAATTTGATGATGCATGGCTTTGGCACAAAAGACTATGTCATGTTAACTTTGATAATCTGATTAGTATCAATAACATGAAAAAATTAGAAAAATTAGAAAATATAATGTGCAAACAATGTCAGCTAGGCAAGATGACAAAGTCAAGCTTTAAAAGTAAAGCTTATACCTCTAAGAAAATACTTGAAATTGTTCATACTGACTTGTGTGGACATATTGAAGCTCAAAGCTACAAAAGAGATAAGTATATAATGTTGCTTGTTGATGATTACTCTAGAATGATGAAAATCATGTTTCTAAAACAAAAATTAGATGCTTTTCAAATGTTTAAATGGTACTTTGCAATAGTTGAGAAAGAAATAGGTAGGAACTTGAAATGCTTGAGATCGGATAGAGGAGGTGAGTTCACTTCACATGAGTTTGAGATGTTCTGCAATGACAAAGGAACCAAGAGATAGACATCAGCACCAAGGACCCCTCCACAAAATGGAATTGCTGAAAGAAGAAATAGGCCTGTAATGGACTATGCTAGAATACTCATGATGGAGAAAAGTGTTGCTCTAAAATACTGGAGAGAAGCTATAAGCACTTTTATATACACCTTGAACCATGTGCAAGTAAAGAAAGGTACTCACTCAACACCTTTTGAACTATGGTGTGGCCATCCACCTAATATGAAATATTTTAAGGTATTTGGAAGCAAATGCTATATTCTTAAAGATGTTAGGAGTAGAAAGTTTGATGCAAAGATAAAAGAAGGTATATTCCTTGGTTACTCCACAAGAAGTAAAGCTTACAAGTGTTTAATTACTAACACTAACAAAATTGTGGAAAGTGCAAATGTGAATTTTGATGAGTTTACAGAAGCACATAAGGTTGAAACTACTAAAGAACCAAAATTTTACAAGACATTTGTATATTATTATGAAGGAATGCCTACTGAAGAAGATACTACAAATCATGCAGCAAGCCAACAACAAGTTTTAACAACTGCCAAGTCACATACTGTTAATGTCGAGTTGTAGAATAAGAAGAATGCACAATCTAACTTTTAGATTAGCACACATGAAAGAGATGTTGAAACACTTGATAGAGATGCACACAGTGATACTAAAGTTGAGAGACAAAATGCAGCCACAAGAACTGAGCCTAGACTATCCAAATATGTCAAAAGACACCATCCTATAGATCAAATCATTGGAGACAAAGATGCAAGGCCAATGAAAAGAAATAGGTTGAGAGGTGAATCATGTTTTTTAAGCATGAAGGAACCTAAGATAGTAAGAGATGCATTGGAAGATGATGATTGGTACAAGGTTATGGAAGAGGAGATTTAGTAGATAGAAAAGAACAAAACTTGGAGTCTAGTTCCTAGATTAGAAGATAGAATGTGATTGGCACAAAATGCATATTCAAAAATAAGCTAGATGAGAAAGTTGAAGTGACAAGAAACAAAGAAGGACTAGTTTGCAAAGGGTATGCTCAAGAAGAAGGAATTGACTATGGTGAAACTTTTTCCCCTGTTGCAAGAATGGAAGGAGTAAGAATTCTACTTGCTTATGCTACATATAAAGGTTTCAAAGTTCATTAGATGGATGTTAAGTATGCATTTATGAATGGTATATTAGAAGAAGAGGTATACATAAAACAACTAGAAGGATTTGTAGATAAAAAAATAAGAACATGGTATGTAGACTGCACAAAGCCCTATATGGATTGAAACAAGCACCAAGAGCATGGTATGAGAGACTTCATACTTATCTTGTTAAGATTGGATTTCAAAGGATAGATGATAATAACAATTTGTACATGAAGAAAACTAATGAAAAAGGTATACTGTTATCTGAAATATTTGTTGATGACATAATATTTGAGGACAACTTGCTTTGTGTAAAGATTTTGCAAATTAGATGAAGCAAGAGTTTGAAATGTCAATGTTTGGTGAGATCCAATTCTTTGTGGGATTACAAGTCTATCAAATGAAGTACGGTGTATATATCACTCAGTCAAAAAATGTCAAGGAGATATTGAAGACATTTGGACTTGAGGATTCAAAACTAGTAAGTACACCTATGGTAACAACACTCAAGCTATCAAAGAATAATGAATCAACTGAGGTCAATCAAACATTATATAGATCCATGATTGGAAAATTGCAATATGTAGTACATAGTAGACTTGATATTGCATTAACTATGGGGATAGTTGCTAGATTCTCTGCTAATCCTAGAAAGAATCACTTGATGACCATGAAAAGAATAATGAGATACTTGAAAGGAACATAAGAGTATGGTTTATATTATAAGAAGAATGAAAAGTTTAAATTGAAAGTCTACACTGATGTTGATTACGCTGGAAATATTGATGACAAAAAGAGCACTAGTGGAGAAGCATTCTTCTTAGGTAGAAGACTTGTTACATGGACAAGCAAGAAGTAGAGTTGTACTTCCCAATCTACTACTGAAGTAGAGTATGTTGCTGCTGCTATTAATTGCACAAACATAGTATGGATCAAACAGTTACTAAAGGGAATGAAGGAAGAGATCACTGAACCAGTAACACTTTATTATGATAACACAAGTGCTATAAATATATCAAAGAATCTTATAATGCATACAAAGACAAAGCATATTGCAATAAAGTATCATTATGTAAGAGAGTTGGTATAAGACAAAGAGGTGAAGATGGAATATATCAACGCAAGGGAGTAAATTGTTGATATCTTCACCAAAGCATTACCTAAGGATGCTTATGAGTATTTGAGAGATAATTTAGGGGTTATGCCCCTATCAAAGGCTATATAAGAGATAGAGGGAGTACCTTGCATCAAACAAGCTAATATTCATTTCATACAAATTGATGTAGTGGATCTTACTTTAGGAAATTGCCTAAAGTAATCACAGAACTAGAATTTCAAATTAGTCACAAGCAAGGTGACAGAGGGAGAAAATTAAAGAGCCTGCAAAAGCTTATATTTGCATATATCAAAGATGCCAAGTGTTGAGTATATGTCTTTGGCATTATTGTCAAAGAGGGAGAAAGTACAGTAAACTAATCAAGAGGGAGATGATCAAAGTAGAAAATCAAGGGAGAAAGTATATATAAAGTACATTGAACTGATTAGTGCACAAGAGGAACAATGAAGTGAGAGTACATCATTAGAAAATTAGAAGATTGAAAGAAAGAAAGAGGGAGAAAGCATAAAACAAAAGAGAGACGTATTCAAATATTCTACTGATTCATGGAATTTTTGAGTTATATTTTGTAACCTAAAGAAGGAGTTGCTGATAGAGGGAGAAGTTTTAATCACAAGCTTTCTTTTTGGTACTGCCTTACTATTTTGACCTAACTGATCAAGAGGGAGATGATCAAAGTAGAAAATCAAGGGAGAAAGTACATAGAAAGTACACTGAATTGATCAATGCTCAAGAAGAACAATGAAGTGAGAGTACATCATTAGAAGATCAGAAGGCTAAAAGAAAGAAAGAGGGAGAAAGCAGAAACAAAAGAGGGAGATATTCTACTAATTCATGGAAGTTTTGAGTTATATTTTGTAGCCTAAAGAAGGAGTTGCTGATAGAGGGAGAAGTTTTAATCACAAGCTTTCTTTTTGGTATTGTCTTACTATTTTGACCTAGTTAGTTTGATAGAACAAGGTGTTCATCATTTGTTTGACTGGTTGATCAGTTTGGTTTGCCATCAATGCCAAAGAGGGATATTGTTGATATATGGTTGAAAAGATCATTTGAGTAGAAAAATTATTGAAGAAGTGTTTCAATCATTGTTTTGTCACTAATGTCAAACCTGCCACATACTGGTAAGACAATTGCTTATATGTTTCAAGCACTATCACTTAGTTGATTTATGAGGAGGATTTGATCAACAAGATGTAACAAAAGTACCTAAAGAAAAAGGTTGAGTTATGATTATGTATTGAAGTGTAAGAATTAGGTAAGATAATGATAACATAATGTATTGATGATGTACTTGAGGTTAAAAAATGATTGGCTACACTCAAAAAGTTTAGAAGAATAAGGTTGAACAAAGTTCATTTGCTAAAGCTTGACCAAGTTGATAGAAGGTGCCAAACAAAGTTAGTGCAAGCTCAGAAAAGAGTCAGTTGGAGCCGAGTGAAAGTAATTTCTAGTGGATGCTGAGTAAACTAGTGGATATCGAGCAAATTAGTAGGTGCCAAGTAAGTTAGTAGGTTTCGAGTGATTTTTAGTTGATGCTGAGCATTAGTAAAATATAGTTGATGCCAAGTGATTTTACAATAAATGTCAAGTAACACAGTATGTGCCGAGAATTAGTAAATTGATAATGGTAAGCTACTGTATTATGAAAAAGATCAAAGATTCACCAAATAAAAGTCGAAAAGTTTGTTTTCTCAGAACTTGTAAATCAAGAGGAAGATAAGATTGATGATTTGGAGGCAAAGAATCCTATGTGAACCATTTTGGAGGTGAATTCAAATGGATTCTAGGAGACGTTTCTAGAGAAGACAATATATTGTGTAGATACATTGTATCCTACCTAATCCATTGAAAACCCTAATTTTTTTGGTAGATAATGAGTGGGAAAAAGAGTTCTAATTTCATATATGTAGGGATATTTGGTCATGAAGCAAAGGTTAGAGGTTAGAGAGTTTTGGATGCAAAAGTTTGACAAGGAGAAGGAAGAGGGTTTGCTTCATCAAGTGACCCAAGAGAAGAAGTCAACAATGGTGAACTAAGCAAGAAGGCTTAAAGAGGATGAATGCTTGAAGGGTGAACAAGATGTAAGAGCTACAAAGATTGGAAGCCAAGCAAAGTTGAGGAATGAATAGTGATCTGTAATCTGCAAGTAGGGTTGTAAGTTGTATCAGATCAAATATCTACTATTACTTTCTAATAATTGTATCAGATTAGGGTAAATCCTTTTGAGAAAGGTTGACTTAACAATCATTGGAAAATCCTTTAATAGGGTGGTCATCCAAGTGAATGGCCTAAAGTCCTCTAACAAGGCTCACTTTTAATAGGGTGGTTGAAATCCCTTAATCGGGTCACATTTAACAGTGTGCATTGTAACCTTTAATAGGGTTGGCCTTTAACAGGGCATCACTTCAGAAGAGTGAAAAAGAAGTAGCATGTTACTAGTGGTTTTTCCCAAATTGGGTTTCCACATTAAAACATTGTGTCAAATGTGTTGATGGATATGTTGTGTTTTATGCTTTATACTTCTGTATGTTAATTTTACAGTAACATAAGAGTTTTGGTCACATTGTGAATGCATGCATGGTTAAGAATGATATATGGGTTCACTAAATTGTGAAAAGTTTTATCTTGTACATCTCGACCTTGAATAACTAATTCACCCCCCACCCCTCTCAATTATTCTAAAAGAATTCCAACACTTCAGTTAGTGCTCATGAAGAGGAGTTTGCAGAAAGCATGGAGGAGATTCATGACTCAGTAAGGTTAGCACTTGAGAAGAGTGCAAAGAAGTATAAGCAAGCTAAGGAAAAACATAGAAGAGATGTTCAATTGCATGTTGGAGACTTGGTTTGGGCATACTTGAAGAAGGACAGGTTACCAAAGGGAAAGCATACTAAAATACTCATGAAGAAAGTAGGACCTTGTCAGATATTGAAGAAGCATGGAATGAATGCTTTTGAGATAGAGTTTCTCTTAGACCTTGGTATCTCTCCCATATTTAATATTTGTGATCTAACCCCATATAAAGGTGATGTGAATGTAGGTTCAAACGTACAACTTGAAGAATCAGAAGAAGATGTTGTAGGGATACTAGCCCATGAACCAAGAAAACTTGACAAGATCTTGGACACCAAGGTAATCAAACAAACCAAGAAAAATGCATACAAGAAGTTTTTGGTTCAGTGGCAGCGATATCCAAGGAATAGCTTGTATGGATGGATGAGCAAGAGATCCAAAAGTATGGCCTAAGATTGCAAGATCTTATCTCAAGAGGACTTGAGATCAGTGTACCGTGGGAGTATGGTGCAGGAGCACTTCCAATACGTACCATTGTAAGCACATCAGGAAGATCAAACACAAAGGGTTAACATAGGATTTGGATCTATAATTCAATGCTAGAAATAATGTCCAAGTTGTGAGGCAAGGTGACATTAGGTGTGTTATAAACCTGATTATCTACCTTAATCATTTTATAGATAATTTCTAGGTAGAATAAGGATAAGATAGTCTAGAAGGTTAAAAAATGATTGTTTATTGATTTTAACCTTCTTAGAATCCTAGATAGGATATAGGATTGAAGTTAGTAAAGTTTAGAGACATTTGACAACTTTTGCAACAAGTCGTCAAAGTTGCTAGTGTTGCATAATGGAACTTTTGTGTAAACATACAACTTTTGAATCCCAACATTCACAACCACCTTTATTGGTTGGAACTATTTGAGAATGACATAAATAAGGTTGAGAAACTTTTCTCAAGATAGAAGAGAAGAATCTATTCTAATCATTGTTTCAAATCAATAAAAAATCTGTTGTTTTCCTATTATAACTATCTCAATTAAAACTAATTGTACGGAATCATACAGATTCATATGCAATTCTGAAACATTGGAAAAGTTGAAGAATATTCTTATGAAGTATTTGAAAGTGATTTGAGACTTCAAAAACATATTGATTAAGGGAAATAAAAATTTAATTGCTTGTTGGTCACAGGGAAGCCCGAACTAGGGTTTTGAGAGAAAAATTCTCTTTACTAGAGATTTCACCATGGGAAAAATATAAAATTTGGTGGAAAGAAATGTGAGAGGAAGTATATTAAGAATATTTGGGTTTTAGAATTGAAAGCATAAGATGTTGGGAGAATACACTAAACCCTCTATGCAGGCATCTAAATGTGACTGTCCAGATTTGGGTTTTTGAGGCACAACTTGGCCCAAGGGTGGAATAGAACCATAGGAACTTGGGCTTGGATGTTTTGACATGTCCCTAAATTGTTCCAGTGGGATTGGTTGGAAGATGTTTTGAATTTCTTGTACTTTCTTTGGAAAAGAGACCTAATTTGCCTTATTAGGCCTAGGAGTGTTTTGCAAAAAACTTGAGTTGGGAGATTGGTCAAGATGTCCGAACTTGGTAGAGGTTGTTGATTTAAGGATTGGAGAGTTGAAGGTGTTTAAGAATTTTTGTGGTGGAGTTCCAAGAAGCTTTCCTTCACAAATATTAGTTTCTCCTTGTAGCCCTATTTGAAGTTTTAGGTGAGTAAGTTGATTTCTAAAGTTCATGGTTGACTTCTGAAGTTCATAGTTGACTTTTTGAAATACATATTGGGGAGATTTGTATATGAGAAGATTTGGAAACTACATCTAAGGTTGGAAGAAGCCTTGTTTCATTCCTAAAAACCTTGGCTTAAAGTTTTTGTTTTGTTAGGCCTCAAGGATGTGTCTTAGACTTTGAATTTGATCTAGTCTAAGGAGTATGGGTGTTGGGAATCACATAGTGGAGTTTGGTTTCAAGTATGGTTGTGAAATATTTGTGCAACTATAAGGGACACACCTTGGGTATATAGAAGGGGAATCTTCTCCATTATGACCCATTTTGACTCATTCCATGACAACATACATCTCAAGGGGTCCTAGGACCCCTAGGTGTTGGAAATATAAGAGGAGTAACTAAGAGGGGAGGGGTAAATCAATTACCACTAAAATAAATCCCAAATTTCTTAGATGTTAGCACATGACATAAAATCTAAAAATATTGTAGCTTGGTAAACACACAAGTACTCGGTTAATACTAATAATATGTTGTAATTCGGGTAACCACTAAAATAAGAACTATAACTCGACAAATGCTTAACACAAAAATCTTAAGATATTATTTTTGTTTAACCTTAATTAACTTATTGCATACACATGAAAGAAATAACATGAACACAAGTGACACCAATATTTAACGTAGAAACCCAATTTGGGGAAAACCACCAATTGTAACTAGGTACTATTTTTCACTCTTTGGAAGTGAGCCTTGTTAGGAGCTAACCCTATTAAAGGTTAAACAAATACTATTAGATGTGACCCTATTACATGATTTAATCACCCAGTTAGGAGTAGCCTTGTTAGATGTCTTTAGACACTTCAATCTAGAAATTCCACCCTGATAGAGGATTTACAAATAGCTGTTAAGCCAACTCTATTAAGAGATTTAGATCACTACTACAATGGTTAGAGAGTAACAATGAGATGACCTAATTTTTGATGCAACTAAATTGCTGATTTCAGATCTCAATTCTAGCTTGAATACTTGATCCTTCCTAATCGTATGTATGTTTGCAACTCCTCAAGGATATTCTTCTTATCCTTCTAATTCACTTCCTCTAAGCATCTTCTATTCTTCAATCCACCTGCACACTTTCAATCCTCAACCGGACCTTATGTTTATATCATACACATTTTCAAGTCAACTTGAAAACATCTTAGAATAATTAATATTCATCTCCTTAGTCGGCTAGAACCAAAAAACAAAACCATTTAACTCAATATGCCAAAACAAGAAAATCCTTCATTAGCCGACCCTTTTCAGTAGAGACTAACTCAAAAATGATTATCTTGTGTTAACCAAGTAAACTCGGTTAACACTACATCTTCACAAACTTTCATTGGTAATCGAGTGAGTTTGGTTAACATTAGTTCTATCTAACTTTCCTTTGTTATCTGAGTGAACTTGGTTAACACTCAACTTCTATGAACTTCTCTTCGATGCTTGAGTGAACTTGGTAGACACTACCTTCTGAACTTGGAAAATAATGGAATACTCGACAGACATAGGAAACTATATTCATCACCCAAGTTAGCTTGACATATATTGACTAGTAAATATATGACATTTTGTGTAACATCAAAGACAATACACAATTAACCAATTGTATTCAACAATCTCCCTCTTTGGCATTGATGACAACACAACATTTCATAATACAATGAAATTTTTAGAGAAAAATAAGAGTAAGGAAAATATCCTTAGTTTCATTCTGATTATCATCCATGAGAACTCCCTCTATCTTTCATTTCTCCCTTTGTCAACAAACTCTATCTTCAACATCTTCTTCTGATAACAAACTCTCCTTTTTTAATATCAGCTCTAAATATTTAAGACCATGTTCTTCTTGCTTGACATCTCTGCAAATTCTCCCTTATCACATAACTCTCCCTCTTTATATAATTTCTATGAAATATGACAACAAACTCTCCCTCTTTGACATTTTATGCCAAAGACAATATTCGATGAATATTAATGTACCTCATGTACTTATTCATATGTAATTTTCCATTTTCAATACTACATCAACTTGACTAATCTTCAACATGCTCTGGTTGATGCATCGCTAAACTTCACTTAGTGAGCTTCAAATAAGGGAATGACCCCTAACTTACCTCTTAGATACAAAAATGCATCCTTAGGTAATGGCTTAGTGAATATGTCTACAATTTATTCTACAGTATTCACATATTCCAATCTTACCTCTTTATCTTGAACCAATTCTCTGAGAAAATGATATTTTATTGCAATGTGCTTGATTTTGGTATACATCACGAGATTCTTTGATATATTAATTGCACTAGTGTTATCATAGAAGATAATGACTGGATCCTTGATTTCTACCTTCATTAGAACAATTAATTGCTCTTGCAACATACTTTGCTTCTATTGTAGATTGAGAAATACAATTCTTCTTCTTGCTTGTCCAAGATACTAGTCTTTTACCAAGAAATAACACTACACCATTGGTGCTCTTCCTATAATCAACACTTCCTACCCAATCAACATCTGTGAAGGCTTTCAAATCTAAGGTGCCTCCTTTCTTGTACCATACTCCATAGTCTTCAATACCCTTCAGATACCTCATCATTCTCTTGTTTGCCATATATTAGGATTTGTTGAGAATCTTGCCACCATACCAATTGCTAATGCAATATTAGGCCTTGTATGCACTACATATTGCAATTTACCAATCATTGATCTATGTATGGTTTGATCTACTTCCTTGGAATCATCATTCTTGGAAAGCTTATTTCCAATGCACATACGTGTTCCAACTGGTCTTGAATCCTCCATTCCAAATTTCTTTAGTATCTCCTTCATATATTTGGATTGAGTACTGCAGATACCATCTTTCTTCTATTGAATCTGCAATACAACAAATAATTTTATCTCTCCAAACATGGACATCTCAAATTCCTTGCTCATTTCTTCTGAAAAATCTTTTTGTGCAAGTCATCATTTCTAGTAAACAATGTGTCATCCACAAAGATTTCTGCCAACACAATCTTCTTGTCTAGTCTTTCTTTGATATATAGGTTGTTATTATCATTTTTCGTTTGAAAATCTATCTTCATCAAATAGTTATGAATTATTTCATAAAAACCTCTGGGAGCTTGCTTAAGACCATAAAATTCTTTGTGTAGTTTACAAACCATATCCTTTTTGCTAGGATTTACAAAACCTTCAGGTTGTTCTATGTAAACTTCCTCTTCAAGAATTCAATTCAAGAATGCAGATTTTACATCCATTTGATAAACTTTAAATCCTTTATATGTAGGATAAGAAAGTAAATTTCTAATGCTTCCTAATCTTGCAACAAGAGAAAAAGTTTCACCATAATCAATACCTTCTTCTTGAGAATAACCTTTGCATACTAACCTTGCTTTGTTTCTGGAAACTTCTCCATCTTCATTCAGCTTATTTCTAAAAACCCACTTTGTGCCAATTACATTTTTATCCTTGGGTCTAGGAACAAGAGTCCAAGTCTTATTCCTTTTTATATGTTCTATCTCTTTATTCATTGATTCAACCAACTTTCATTATCCAAAGCATCTTTAATTGATCTAGGTTCAAATTCAATAACCAAACATGTACCTTTCAATTTGTTTCTTGTCATTGTACCATATGACTTCTCTCCAATGATTTCATTAGGTGCATGGTGCCTTCTGACATATCTTGCCAATATAGGTACTTTGGATCTAGAACTTATTCCACTAGCCTTGTTGTTGGTGTAAATAAGTATTTACTATTTACACTTTACTTAAGTTTACTTAGGTTAATGCATTAGCATATAAGTTGTCATGTAGACACTTAGGAGTTTGCATATTCACATGAGTTATCATGTAGAAAACACATTTGTTTGCATTCCAATTGAGCACATGTTGCCTACTACATCTCTTTATGAGATACACCTTTGCATTCTTATCCTCTCATTGTTGCACATACATTCATGCACAATGGAGGATAATCCACTCTTGGTGGACATGCTCTTAGTTGTGATGATTATCTCTTTGCTAACTCTTAGTCATATCAATTGCCTTTATATACAAGGCACTTCTTTTTTTTATTCATCCAATTATCTGATTAATTCATTCTCATTTGATCACATCTTCCCTCTCTTGAGCTTCTAGATCTTGGAATTTCATTCTTGCCTTAGGAAAATTCTTACATGGTATCAGAGCTATACAAAATTCTTACATGGTATTAGAGCCATAGGACTTTCATTACATAGCCATTAGAGATTTTTTTTTTAGGTCAAAATTGGAGCTTGCTGGTGCAAATCAGATGTTGGCATCATATTCAGAAGGTTTAAAAACTCCTAAATAGACTTTTGTTTCATCAAAATTGGACATCTGAGGTGAAATCTAGAGTCATTTTATTTTTAGAGGTGCAACAACGGTGATTTAGGAAAAATAATTACAAAGGTGATTTTCAAACAACGATATCGCCCTCATTCAGACTCCTTTTTTCGAGCATTTTTTTAAATTTTGTGGTAGAATTTTGTGATCTACACATTAGTGTAGGTTGTTTGTGATCTCTATTCTTGAGTTTTTCTAAAAATTTCCAATCTCAAATTTTACAATTTTAGAGGCTTCATTCAGGCTCATATGGACACATATTCAGGTGTTATTTTTTGAAAGTGCATAATTTTTGTCTATTTTCTAGATCTGGCATCATTTTGGAGTAATTTTGAGTGGACATAATACTTTCAGCATTTGGTCATTTTTGGCCTATTTTGGCACTTGTAATTAATTAGATCTTTGAGAGATCTTGTGTCTTATCTTGTTTAGTCATATATAGCTTCATATTTTTAGTTGTAAATAAAAAAAATTAAAGTTCCACTTTGGCCCAAAATTGGCAAGTGGCTATTATACCTATACTAAATATAAAGTGCCAAATCATCTATTTTGAGGTGGTTCTTTTATTGAGTAATTTGGGGGGGTGTCTTATGTTCTTGTGTCTCTCTTTCTCTCTTATGCTTCCTTTAATTTTTGCGTAAGGGGTTCACCTAAAACTCCACTTTTAACTTCACAAAATTATACTACATGGAAAGATATTGTATGGAGTAGACTAATGGAAAAATGTTTAAATCTATATGTTGATGGTACAGTTGTAAAATCCACTGATGTTGATGTACAAGTTGATTGGAAAGTTAAAGACAACTAGGCTTTAGGAATTATTAGGAGTTGTGTTCATAGAGATCTGTTCTTCCACATTTCCAACTTTAAGGATGCCAAGGGTGCTTGGGAGAAACTTAAAGGGTTGTATGGTAAGTGGATGAGGGAAATGGATTCCAAATTGAGGATGATCTACTTCTCTTTGATCTTAAGAATTATGACACAATTCAAGACTATGTCAACAAAGCCAATGAGTTGAGAGCACTACTTAAGGATTGTGGTAATCCCATGAAGGATGATAGATTGATTCATCACATCTTGAAGAAGCTACCTTCAAAGTATGCATCTTTTGTTTCAAGTTACAACATTCACAAGTTGACCATGGGAAGTGCCTTCACTAAGCCTTCATTTGATGTGTTTGTAGAAATGTTGATGTTGGAACAATCCAAGTTGATAGATATGGGAATTATCTAGTCATTAAAGTCTAATGCATTGGTGGCTAGTAATGAGAACCAAACAAATCAAGGTAGAAAAAGTTTTACCAACATCAAGAAAAAGAAGTGGAAGCCAAAACCACAATCAGAGACACAACAATCTTCCTCTTCACAACAAGGCAATTCTTCTTCCAAAAAGAAGGGAAACAATAACAAGAAGGATAAACTATTTTGTGCATATTGTAAGAAACCAAATCATGATGAGCATCATTACAAGACTAAGAGAATAAATAAGTTGGAAAACTTACTTAGGAAGAACAAAGTCAATGTGCCAAATGCTTCCAAGGATTCAAATCCATCCACTTCAAAGGTAAAAGGACAAGCACTTATGGCAAGTTCAAGTTCTTCAGGGGAATGGATTTTTGACTCAAGTGCCTCACATCATTTGGGTTCTTCCAAAGGACACTTTTCTTCATTGGAGCAATCTAAGGTACCTCACATATTTGTAGGGAATGATACACAATTAGAAGTTAAAGGGAAAGGACAAGTTGAGATGGAGAATGGAGAATTAAAAGATGTTCTTTGTTCCTCACCTTAGCACTAATCTCCTTTCAAATTACCAAATCACTCATTGTGGAGGTGGAAATAAAGTTGAGTTAAAATTCCTGATTTAGTAATGGTGTGAAATCTTAAGGATGATTCATTGGTTGCAATGGGTAAAGTTAATCATGACTCAAGGCTTTATTCTTTCTCCCATTTTGTGCCTAAGTCTCCTTCACATGACTTGTTCACACATTCACAATCACAAAGTAAATTATGACATGAGCGGTATGGACATCTTGCCTTCCGCTATCTTCATCAACTTAGTTCAAAAAATATGGTGAAAGGTCTACCTACAATCAACTTTTCTAAAGGTGAATGTTTAACTTGTTCAATAGATATGCATCTAGAAGAGAAGTTTGACAAAGAGAAGTCTTGGAGAGCATCAATTTTTCTTGAGTTGGTTTACACTATCCTAGCCAACCCTTTTTTAATGACATCAATTAGCAAGGGTCGCTATGTTCTTAGTTTCATTGATGACTTTTCATGCTACACATGGGTCTACCTTCTTGATCACAAGAATGAAGTGTTTGATAAGTTTCTAGCCTTTAAGAGTCATGCTGAGAAGCAATCAAGTAAAGCCATCAAGGTTCTTTGTATGGACAATGAAAGTAGATATGTGAACTCAAAACTTAGAGACTTTTGTAAACTTGAGGGTATTGATCTTCAAAATCATGTACCAATTAGTCCACAAAAGACAAGTGTTAGAACAATGAGGATTAGAACTCTTAAGTCAATGGCAAGTTTCATGATTCAAGCTAAGTCTCTTGATCCATCACTTGAGGTAGAAGCTATAAGTAGTGCCAATCACATCCTTAATAGGTCTCCTCATAATGTCTAAGATGGAATGACTCCTTTTGAGGCATGGTGAAGAAGAAAACCAGTTGTGTAACATTTCAGAGTTTTTGGTTGTCTAGCATGGGCACACATATCTTCAAGGGAATGCAAGGCACCACGACCAAGGCCTTGTACCTTAATTGGATATGAAGAAAGTGTTAAGGCATATAGACTCATGGATCCTGAGACTCATGAGATATTCATAGAGAGGAATGTTTACTTTGAGGAAATTTCACCTAGCTTATCCTCTAATCCTCTCCATACATCATACATTGTGGAAACTGATAGTGACAACAATGATAGTGATTCAATAGGCTCACTTGTGGGGGATCCTTTTGATAGATAAAGAACAAGGTCACAACATCAACACATTCCACATGCATACATTGCTATAGTGATAGGTCCATGTAATTTGATATAGTTGGGTACGCCTTGTCTTCTAGCATAAGGGGATGACTACTTGATAGACATTTTGGGTTTGTTTGTGGAGTCCTATATAGCATATTTGGGAGACATTATTGATGATATACATGTTCTCTTTGATGAAGAAGATCCTTCTTTAGTTATTGCAAGGGAACACTCTGACCCTTTTGTGCATTCTCTACATGATCAGTCTGACAAGGTTGATATGATTGTATATCCTTATGTACAACAACTATAGGAGGTCTCTTTATCATTTGAGGAGATAGTTGGTTCTTTGGGATATATTCTACATCCATCCTTGCTAGCTCCAAACTTTTCTTTTCAGTAGTGTTGGAAGGGGTGACTATCAATATCAACACAGGGATAGTCGAGCAATTTTTAGAGACCCCATTCATCTTTGGGATTCTTACTACATATTGAGGAAGCATCTCATATGTACCTATAGCATTGTTTCTTCCTAAGGGGAGGAACATTATTCAATAGTCATGGATCAACTTCTACATTCATCTTGGAGTATCTATCACTGATGGCCATTCTACATTAGTGGGGGGGGGGGGGGGTGGGGGGGGTGAGTACCTTGTCTCCTTTATTCTTCTTCTACTTCTTCTCTCATATGGTTGGAGGGGGGGGGGGTGTGGACCTTTTCCTCTTCTAGGATTGTGTTCTTCTCATACTTCTTTATTGTATATACATGGTGTATGTTGTAATGGGGGTGTCTTAATTTCTCCATCCATCCATGCATCTTATTTTTTCATCTCTCTTTTTGGGGGAGGGTTTTCCCTCTTTCTCTACTTTATGAGAGATTGCATTTCATATCATTTGCACTTATATATTGTACATGGGTATCTAACATGGTCTAGTAGTTGGGACCCATCTTGCATTATTTTCTAGCTTTTGTGAGCTTAAGTGCATTCTCCTAAGTTGAACTTAAGAGGGGGGGCATTGGTGTAAATAAGTATTTACTATTTACACTTTACTTAAGTTTACTTAGGTTAATGCATTAGCATATTATTTGTCATGTAGACACCTAGGAGTTTGCATATTCACATGAGTTATCATGTAAAAAATATAGTTTTTTGTGCTCTAATTGAGCACATGTTATCTACTACATCTCTTTACAAGATGCACCTTTGCATTCTTATCCTCTCATTTTTGCATGCACATTCATGCACAATGGAGGATAATCCACTCTTGGTGAACGTGTGCTTAGTTGTGATGATAACCTCTTTGTTGACTCCTAGTCATATCAATTGCCTCTATATACAAGACACTTCTTTGATGTATTCATCCAATTATCTAGTTAATCCAATTATCTGATTAATTCATTCTCATTTGATCATATTTTTCCTCTCTTGTGCTATCTCTTGAGCTTCTAGATCTTGGTATTTTTTTCTTGCCTTAGCCAAATTCTTACACTCACCATGATCTTCTATATCAAGCTCAGGTCTCATTGTCTAAGACTCGAGTCCTTTAGACTTGGTTTTCTCTTGTTGTAGCTTAGTAGCTTTTGATTGCAACTCAAGTCCTTCAAACTGTGACTCAGGTTGTATTGGTTGCAACTTTTGTGCTTTTGGAGATTTTGGAGACTCGGGAGGTGAAGTTTGCTGACTTCCAATTGGATTTGGAAATGTAACAGATTCAAAGTAAACAAACTTTCTATAATCTTTAGGTTCTTTGTGGCTCTCTTTTTCACTCTTCTAAAAACTCATCAATTCTCACATGTGCACTTTATATGATCTTATGAGTAGAATAATTCAAACATTGATATACTTTACTTTGTTGGAGTATCCTATGAATATGCCTTCATCGCCTTTGACGTCAAATTTACCTTTCCTAGTCTCCTTCAGAATAAAAAATTTGCTACCAAATACTTTCAAGTAACTTACATTAGGTTTGTAGCCATACCATAGTTCATAAGGAGTTTGATTTGAGTCTTTCTTTAGTTTTACTCTATTCAAGATATGCACTACAATACCGATTGCTTCCTTCCAGTATTTGATTACAACATTATTTTCTATCATCAATGTCCTTGCACGGTCCATGATGGATATGTTCCTTCTTTCAACTATACCATTCTGTTGTGGTGTACCAGGGGTTGATACTTGTCTTTTGATTCCTCTTTTAGTGCAGAATTCATTAAACTCATTAGAAATTAATTCATCTCCTCTCTCTAATCTCAAACATTTCAACTTCTTTCTTGTTTCCTTCTCTACTCTTGCTAGATACCACTTCAACTTTTGAAAATCTTTAGACTTATCTTTTAGATACATTATAGTCATCATTCTAGAATAATCATAAAAAAAAGAATAAAGTAATTATCTCCACTATAGCTCTCAATTCCAATAGGTCCACATAAGTTAGTATGAACTAGCTCCAAGACTTCTTCAGAATGATAGTTTTTTCTTTTGAAACTTGTCTTGCCAATCTTACCAATTTGAAAAAATTTCATAGGCCCATATTAGATTTCCTCAAACTAGGAATACCTCTCACTCGTTCGTTTTTTCTTATCTTGATCAGATTATCAATGTTCACATGACACAACCTTTTATGTCATATCCAACTTTCTTCTACTTGAGCACAATGAGACATGAAGTCTCACTAAGATCTACGTAGAATAAGTTACCTTTTGTTTGGTTACTAGACCCAACTAGATTTTATTTTCCATCTAGCAATTTGGCCTTCCCATTAATGAATTCTACCTTGAATCTAATGTTATTCAATTGTGCCACATGCAGTAGATTATGCTTTAGTCCTTCAACCCAATAAGAATTGTCACTACTAAGTTCATTGGTTAGTGAGATACAACCTTTTCCTTTTATGCAACATGCTTCATTGTTTCCAAATCTTACACTACCATCATTATAATGTTCCAAACGTTCAAACTTTGTTTTATCACTAGTCATATGATGAGAACAACCACTATCAATAATCCATGTATCATTTTTGCTAACATGAGAGATAAGTGTCATTTTATCTTCATCATCAAATTCATCTTTTATAGCAATATAGACCATTTCATCATCATCACTACCATCTAAATATTTAGCCATAAAACAAGACTTCTTACCCTTTTCTTTGTAATCCTTGAAGTTCTTGAAATCCTTCTTGCCTTTTTACTTGTTGTGCTTCTTTTCATCTTTGTCTTCTCTATTTGGACACCTTACAACAATGAAACCAATTCCTTCACAAGAAAAATAGATTAAAGGAATTTTTCCTTTATACTTTCCTTTGCCTTTGGGATAACTTCTTGCAAGAAATGCTTTAATGGCTTCAAGATTACTATTAGAACTATCTTCCTCTTCACTTTCAGTTTGTTTTCTTTTAGACTTTTTAGCTTTCTTCTTGAGAGATAACATGGCTTCAAATACATACTCAATATTTCTAGAACTAGGAGTCTAATTATCATAGTTATCTAGCTCAAATTTTGTCAATCTTACAACTAGAGCATCCAAATTTATCTTGTTATTTGGATCACATCTCATCTCTTTAATAGAAGACACTCTAATTGCATAGATAGGAAGAAGGGTCCTGAGTACCTTGCTTACCACTATTACATCTTGAATTTTCCTTCTAGAGGCTTTGATTGCATTGACACTATCTTTAATTCTCTAAAAATATTTTGCAATATTTTCATTCTCTCTCATCTTCATTTGATCAAATTGACCTCTCAAGCTTTTTGGTTAGGGTCTTTTCACATTATCATCACCTCCATAGATATCCTTTAGTTTTGTCCACATGTCATCAGAAGTAGCACATGCCTTGACCTCATCAAATTCAATGTAGTTAAGGGCTAATGCAATGCCAATCATCATAATGTTATGATTTTTCTTTTCAGCAGTCTTCTCCATAGTCAATGTTCTAGTAGGAGCCTTGTAAGAATTTTCTAGATATTTCAAACCTAAATCACTGATGGTTTCTAGGTAAGACTTCATAAGTTCCTACCATGCCTCGAAGTTATCTCCATTTAGCTTCAGAATCTCTCTTTTGTAAGACATCTTGATTTTTAGCTTAGGTCCTTGAGACCTTGTCTACAAGCACCAAGATCTCTGATACAAATTGTTGGAAATATAAGAGGAATAATTGAGAGGGGAGGGGTAAATCAGTTACCACTAAAATAAATCCTAGATCCCTTAGATGTCAGCACATAACATAAACTCTAAAAATAATATAGCTTGGTAAACACACAGGTACTTGGTTAATACTAATAATATGTTGTAACTCAATAACCACTGAAATAACAACTATAGATTAGAAAATTCTTAACATTAAAATCTTAAGATATTATCTATGATTAACCTTAATTAACTTAATTTCATACATGTGAAAGAAATAACATGAACACAAGTGACACCAAGATTTAACATGGAAACTCAATTTGGGAAAAACCACCAATTGTAACTAGTTACTATTTTTCACTCTTCTCAAGTGAGCCCTGTTAGGAGCCAACCCTATTAAAGGTTACAAAACACACTATTAGGTGTGACCTTGTTAGAAGATTTAATCACCCTATTAGGAGTGGCCTTGTTAGAGGTCTTTAGACACTTCAATCTATAAATGCCTCCTTGTTAGAGGATTTACAAATAACTATTAAGCCAACTCTGTTAAGAGATTTAGTTCATTGCTACAATGGTTAGAGAGTAATAATGAGATGACCTTATTTATGATGCAATTGAATTGTTGATTTTAGATCTCAATTTTGGCTCGAATACTTGATCCTTCCTAATCAAATGTATCTTTGAAACTCCTTAAGGATATTTTGCTTATCCTTCTAATTCATGTCCTCTAAGCATCTTCTATTCTTCCATCCACTTGTACATTTTCAATCCTCAACTTGACCTTATACTTATGTCATACACATTGTCAAGTCGGCTTGAAAATATCTTAGAATAATTAATCAATATTCATCTCCTCAGTTGGCTAGAACCAACAAACAAAACCATTTAACTCAATATGCCAAAATAAGGAAATCCTTCGTTAGCCGACTTTGTTCAGTAGAAACTAACTCAGGAATGATTGTCCCATGTTAACCAAGTGAACTCGTTTAACACTGCATCTTTAAAAACTTTCTTTGGTGACCAAGTGGACTCAGTTAACACTAGTTCCATCCAACCTTCCTTTGTTACCTGAGTGAACTCAGTTAACACTCAACTTCTATGAACTTCTCTTCAACACCTGAGTGAACTCAGTAGGCATTGCCTTCTGAACTTGAAAAATACTAGAATGCTTGACAGACACAGGAAACTATCTTCATCACCCGAGTGAACTTTACATATACTGGTTGGTAAAGATATGACATTTTGTGTAACATCAAAGACAATACATAATTAACCAATTTTATTCAACACTAGGGACATATATTATTTGTTTGAATAGGTTGAAAGGGGTCATAGAATACCCTATTGACCCTTTAGACCCATTCTATGCCAACATATACCCCTAGAGGAATATATCTCATTTGTTAAAATAGGTCAAAAGGGATCATAGGGTATCCTATGACCCCTTTCAACCCATTTCATGACAACATATCTCCCTAGAGGTCCTAGTGTATGCCTAAAATGTAAGCACACTTCTATGAATCATTATATCCAAGATTGCTCAAGAATGAGGTTTCAAATGGTGACTCATAGCTCTCTATTCATGGAGTGCAAGGGTTTGTAATGGAGGCCCTTAGTTTGACCTAGTTTTTTCCCATGCAAGTACACCATGAAAAAAGATATTCAAAGATCAAAATATGAATGCAAATGAAGATGCAAACTAATCTAAATGATGACAATGCAAAGCAATACAAGAAAGGAAATCTAATCTATGAAAGGAAATAACAATGCAATATTAATCTATGAAAATAAATATGACTTTAAGATAATATGAAAATGCGAGGATGAAACCTCATGATGGAAGCCATGGATGCAAGACAGAATAAGACAAGAAGATAGAAGTTCTTCACAAAAAACTTTAATGCTCAAAATCCTCCAAAAATCGCTTTCCAAACTTGTAGCATAACCATAGCATAATCACGGATCAATCGTGGATTTCTAAAATGAGGAGAGGGCTCTCCCTTATAAAGGAAAATGTGGTGGTGGGAGGCTTCTCACAACCAATATGGGATAATAGAGTTTGATCCATGTGAGACAAAATTCCACCAATGAGAAAAAAGGAGTGTTTGAGAAGAAAGTGGAAAGAGGAAAAAAAGGAATTCCACTTAGAGATATGTGTGTTGGTGTAATTAAGTATTTACTTATTACACTTAATTAATTTTTACTTAGGTTAATGCATTATTTAATTATTTTGTATTATTTTATTATTATTTTAGGTGAGACACTTAGGAGTTTGTGTACTCTCATTGAGGTACACAACTCTAATTATGCACATGTTGTCTACAACATAGGAGTATGCATCATTCACTGAGTTGTCATGATGACAACACAGTTATCCACACTCCTCATTTAGCACATGTTGTCTACACCATTGATTTGCGTGCTACACCATTGTAGGCTTATCCTCACATCATCGCACTTAATCCCATGCTCAATGGAGGATAACCCATATCTGGTGAACATGTGTCTAGTTGTATGACATATCATGATGGTAACTTCTATGCATTCTAGAAGCTCTCCTGAGGCCTTTATATTTAGGGACTCCTAGTGTACTCTCATCCAGCTATTGAATGAATATCATCATTCTGATCATACTCTGTCTATTTTGGTCTACTATGTGCTTGTGTTGAGTTCTTTAGTTCTTGGGTGAATTCTGGCCTAAGCCAAATTCTTACATGGTATCAGAGCTGAGGGAGATTCTCATCACATAGCCATTCGAGACCATTCATGCTTCAGCACCTTGACATGAATCTAGAGGACCCACAAAAATTGGGAGCGTCTAGAGCCAGATCTGATCTCACCGTTGTGTCTGAAGCGTCAATTCGATGAAGATCGACTATAAATTTGCCTATATTTGGTGAAAGTTGATCGTGAGGCAAAATTTTTTTTGCAAATCAGCACCTGAAGGTACCAATTTGCAAATTGTGTATCGTTATTTTCAGATCTACTTAATTTTCAGATCTGAATTATTATTATTTTTCTCTATCATTATTTGGGTATTTTTTGAAATTATTTGGATATTTTTCGAAAGTATTTTCGTTGTCAGAGAAAATTTTTGGCAGAATTGGGCTATCAACGCCCAGCTTCCAAATTTGGTGGAATTTTTTATTATTTATTGCAGGGTATTATTGGTGAGCTTATTTTTATTTTGCATTGTCGAGCTATACCAGTAAATTATGGCAGTAGTCACCAAATAAGTGTTGGCAGCATATAACAAATTTGACTACATATCAGTCGAAAAGCGTTTACACCGGCACTGCCAAACACATGCCCCTCAGTCATTTTATTTGAATTTTGCAAAGTCTTGACTTTATTCAAAATTGAACTCTACAGACCCATGCATGTGGGAAAAATGCATTAGCATTTTGACGCCCAAACCATAAAACTCGATGTCTTCATCCAAGTTTTTCTACACCTGCTGCAACATCTGGCGTGAGTTGGAAAAATTGGCATCATGAAAGTAAATTCCACCACCTGCCCACGGCATATTCTTAGAATCTTGGCAATTCGCGCCCGCTATTTCTCCTTCCTGATAGCACCCCCAAAGCATATTCTAGGCAAGTGAAACATTGATTCAGTGCTTGAAGTCTACTTCCCACACAAGAACTCTATGGTGACATTTTCCACGTGGCACATAGAGCTACCGCCACCCGTTGTGAAGACACAAACATGCGGCAGTGACCGTGCATATAGTCAGTCCCAGTCAGCACTGACTGACATGCCACCTCATCTACTGAGTCATTGCCACATCAACTGGTATCATTAGCCCTATCATCAAACACACTTGTTAATCTATACAGTCTGTACATGCCACGTAGTTTTCCACGTCAGATACTTCTATACTGCCACATCATTTGATGATGTCATCACTGGTCTGGTTTTCGCTGACATCATAATTTTCCACAGCTTAAATTTCACACCCATCTAGACATCACACTAGGGCAAATTACAACTGTTGCGATGGCCATATGATCGTCAAATCTAACCCCTTCATTCGCTGATGCAACCCCTCTCCAAATCAATTTTGGTTTTTGCAATCCGACTTCGGGAGGCCATAACTCGGACATCCGGACTCCAAATTAGGTGCAATTTTTTTTTTTAATTGGGTAAAATTTTCTAAATTTTTTAGTGGTGTAGCTATTTTCTAGTTTTGATGCACAGATTGTTCAAAAATTGCATTTTTTGGCAATTGTACCTGGATAATCCTACATTTTGTAACTTCAAATGTTCTGTATGGGCACATCTGGAGTCGAAAAGAGGTTCTATTTTTTTTGAAAGTGCATATTTTTTGTCTACTTTCCAAATCTAGCATCAGATTATAGTGTTGTGTGGACAAAATTGTCACTTTTAGCAATAGGGCCTTTCTTTACTCTATAATACTTCAGAAATGTAGCACTTTGTAAATTTTTAGATTTGTACTCCATTAAGAGGTTGTAACAAGCAAAATCAGAAGTCCACAAAGGCCAAAATTGGCAAGTGGCCCATTGTAATCGCACTACTGATAAAGTCCCCAAAGCATCTATTTTAAGGGGGGGGGGGGGGGGTTCTTGATTTAGTGAAAAGGGGGGGTGTTCTTGGTGTTTTGTTCTCTCTTTTTTGCACTTTTCTTTCATTTTCTGCATTATGGGTAACTTTAAGTTTCCTAAATGAACTCCTCATAACTATGCTTCATGGTCAATCAAAATGTTGTATCACTTAATGCATAATGGAGTTTCACAATTTGTAGATGGTACTCTTCCTAAACTAGCAGGTGATAATGTATCAACAAGTGAAATTTCTAATTGGGTAGCAATGGATAGGAAAGCCCTAGGTGATATATGTTTGGGGGTAGATGATAAGATCATGTATCAAATCAAGACATGTACTACATCTAAGGAAGCTTGAGATACCCTCGAAAGCCTTTATGGTAAAGTGTCTGAAGAGGATGTGTTCAAAATTGAAGATGAGCTTGTTTCCTTAGATCCTAAGTCGTATGACTCCATACAAGACTTCATCATCAAGGTGAATGAATTAAGGACAAAGCTTACTGATTGTGGGAGTTCTATCAAAGATGACAAACTGATCTATCTCATACATAACAAGCTGCCATCAGAATATTCCACATTTGTATCTTATTTTAACACCTCAAAGACTACCTTAGGGTCTGCCTACAAGAAAGTCACTTTTGATGAATATGCTAAACTATTGGATGATGAAGAAAAGAAGTTAAAATCAATGGAGATTCTCAAATCACCTCAGTCCAAAGCATTGGTGGCCAATAATGAGGGTTCTCAAAATTCAGCTGCACAATCTTCAAATAAAGGAAAGGGTAAGAAGAAATGGAAGAGTAAATTAGAGGATGCAGAAAAGTCAACACCACAATCCAATCAACAAGGAAAGTCCTTGAGTTCCAACAAGAAAGGGGACAACAATAATAAGGAGAAGAAGAAGTGTGCTTATTGCAAGAAATCAGGTCATGAAGAGCATGAGTGCTATCTTAAAAAGATTGATGAATTGACCAACATCATGAAGAAACATAATGTTCCATTGCCTAATGCTTACAAGGATAAAGGATCGTCTTTAGATTCCAAGGGCAAAGGGCAAGCACTCATGGCAAATGCAAACTCTTCAAAGGAATGGATATTTGACTCAGGTGCCTCATATCATATGGGTTCTTCAAAGGAGGATTTTTCTTCAATGAATCACTCAAAGGTACCACACATCTTCATGGGGAATGATAGTAAAATGGAAGTTGAAGGAAAAGGAAATGTGGAGATAAAAAATGGAGAGTTTCAAGAGGTTCTCTATGTTCCAAACCTAAGTTCAAATCTCCTCTCAATCTACCAAATCACTCACCTTGGAGATGGACATAGAGTTGAGTTCCTTCTCGACTCAGTTCAAGTGCACAGTCTTAGAGATGATTCCTTGGTTGTAGTGGGAAAAGTGAATGATCACAAGAGGTTGTACTCTTTCTCTCATTTTGTACCTAAGTCTCCTTCAAAGGCCTTGTTATCACAATGAAATTTAAACATTCACTTATGGCATGAGTGGTATGGTCATCTTGACTACCGCTATCTTCAACAACTTTGCACATACCACATGGTGAAAGGTCTACCTCAAATCAACTTTTCTAAAGGTGAATGTTCAACCAATTCAGTGGATATTCATCTAGAAGGGAAGTTATAGAGAGGGAAGTCTTCTAGAGCAAATAATGTTCTACAAATGGTTCACATGGTATTAGCAGGTCCTTTTGCATTCAGCCAGAGTCACTGCATACTTACCTTTGTTGATGACTTTTCAAGGTTCACTTGGGTCTACTTTCTACATAGTAAGAATGAAGTGTTGGACACATTTCTAGACTTCAAGGCTCATGTAGAACAGAAATCTAAGAAAGCCATCAAAGTACTCCGAATGGACAATGGAAACATGGATGTGAATAGAAGACTTAAGGACTTTTGCAGACATGAGGGAATTGATCTTCAGACTCCACCAGAATTCAGTCCGCATAAGACAGATGTTGCAGCATTGAGGATTCAAACTCTCAAATCTATGGCAAGTTGCACGATTCATGCCAAGTCTCTAGATCCATCATTAGAAGTCAAAGAAATCTTAAGTGCCACTCACATTCTTAATCATTCTCCTCATCCAGGCTTAGATGGAAAAACTCCTTTTGAGGCATGGTGTGGCAGAAAACCTATTGTGACACACTTCAGAGTCTTTGGTTGTCCTACATGGGCAAAAAGATCTTCCAGGGGATGCAAGGCACAATCACCTTGGCCTTGTACTTTCATTGGTTATGAAGATGGTGTGAAGGCATATAGACTTCTAGATCCAAAGACACATCATATTTTTGTGGAGAAGGATGTACATTTTGAGGAAAGTTCTCCCAGCTTGTCCTCTACTCCTCTTCGCACATCATGCAGTGTGGAAATTGATAGTGATTTCAGCGATAGTGCTTCAATAGCTTCAGACACGTGGGGTTCTATTGACAGATACAGTGAGAGGTCACTTCATCAGTTCATTCCACATGCATACATCGCCATAGTGATAGGTCCAGAACATCAAGGTACATCCAGTCTTCCAAATACAAGTTCAGTGACAGATTTGGGGGACAGTATTCATGATCTGCCTCTTCTTCTTCATGGAGAATTACCTTCTTCAGTTGTCACGAGGATTTCATCTAACTCTTTTTTTCATTCTCTACATGATCGATCCTCACAAGTTGAAGTGATTGTGGATACTTATGATCAACAGTTGTAGCAGGGTTCTTCATCAGTTGCAGAGACAAACAATTCTTTGGGATAGGTTCTTCAGCCAGTTGAGCAGGTTTCAGAGACATCACTTACCCATGGGATTCTTTCCACACACAACAGAAGCATCTCAGTTGTACCCTTGGCATTGTTTCTTCCTAAGGGAAGGAACACCATTCTGTAGTCTTGGATCAGCATCTTCATTGGAGCAGTCATTGTTCGGCATTCTTCTTTGTGGGGGGGAGCCTATCCTATCTCTCTTCCTCTTCTCATCATTCTCTTATGTATATACTAGATGTATGTCATAATGGGGGGTCTTGATTACTCCATCCATCCATGCATCCCTATTTATCTCTCTTTTTGGGGGAGGGTTTTTCCCATGAGGTTTTCCCTTTTTCCCTGCTTTATGAGAGATTGCATATCATTATGTACATGGGTACTTAATATGGCCTAGCAGCCGGAATCCATCTTGCATTTCATCCTAGATTTCATAAGCTTAAGGGCATTCCCCTAAGTTGCACTTAAGGGGGGGTGTTGGTGTAATTAAGTATTTACTTATTACATTTACTTAAGTTTTACTTAAGTTAATGCATTATTTAGTTATTTTGCATTATTTTATTATTATTTTAGGTGAGACAATTAGGAGTTTGTGTACTCTCATTGAGTTACACAACTCTAATTATGCACATGGTGTCTACAACATAGGAGTATGCATCATTCATTGTGTTGTCATGATAACAACACAGTTATCTGCACTCCTCATTTAGCACATGTTGTCTACACCACTGATTTGTGTGCTATACCATTGTAGGCTTATCCTCACATTAGATATGTGCTTGGTTGTATGACATATCATGATGCTAACTTCTATGCATTCTAGAAGCTCTCCTGAGGCCTTTATATTCAGGCACTCCTAGTGTACTCTCATCCAGTTATTGAATGAATATCGTCATTCTGATCATACTCTATCTATTTTGGTCTATTGTGTGCTTGTGTTGAGTTCTTTTGTTCTTGGGTGAATTCTGGCCTAAGCCAAATTCTTACAATGTGCATTTAAGTGTAGAGAAAATAAAAAAAGATTTATTTTATTTCCTTTTTCAAGTGGGAGTTTATATAATTAAAACAGAGGTTTTTCTCTTAATTAATTAAATGTGGATAAATTATTCAATTAAAAGAGAGGTTGTCTTTTAACTAAATAAGACTTAGGATAAAATGATCAAACCTTAGGAAATATTAAAATAATTAATTTGATCAAATAAATTGATTTAATAAAATATTTCAAACCATTGATTTAGAAAATTTAATGAATTAAATAATGGAGGCCCATAGTATAGGTGACCATTTTAGGATGCATACATTTGCCCCTCTTAGACTGATGTGTGATCAATTTGGGAACACATATAGTCAAAGAAAGAAATTGAAGTGTGAAATCGATTTGGGATCACAAAACAACCTAGATGTGTGGTTGATTTGGGAACACATCAGGACAAAGAATACAAATAAATTTTGACTTAAAAAATTTGAGGATAAATTGATAAATTGAATCAAGGATTAAAGTTGATAGGTACTGCCCCCTCGTGATCGAAATTGAAATGAGATAGAGGATAAACAAAAAATTGATAAAATTGATCAAATCAAACTAAAGATAAGGTCCTTGATGTAAGATGAAAGATATAAGAATCATAGAAAAAAGGTATATGATCAAGCATGAAATATTATGCCCCAAAGGAGAATTAGAAGAAAAGAAGTGGGGTAAAAGCAAATGGAAACAAATAGAAAGAAGAAAATAGAATGCCCCAAAATCAATTAACTATTTAAGATAGAAATTTTGACTGAAATCATGAAAGAAGATGAGGAAATGAAGATCAAAACATGACCATAGTTGATTAAAAGTCCACAATAAAGATGAAGGGAAAACCCTATCAAACTCATAATGCAACCTAAAAATGAAAACTAACATGAAGTCTAATAATGCAAGCTACATGAAAATTCAAAGGTGTACTTGCAAAAGAGAAACTATAACGTAGGATTTTGTGTTCATCATTCATTAGAGAATGTAAAGGAAATTATTTTCATCATTGGGCCATTATTAATGGACATCAAAAAATCACACAATCATCACTAGTTACAAGTGCAATTATGAAAGTATGAATGTGATTTATATTGGATTGGAATGTGGAAAGATTCTAACATAAGCATCGAAGACATAAAGTTCAAGATGACCGCGATGTTATCTTACCCAATTTAATGTAGCAAAACCATGCTCGCATCAAGGCATAGATGCCAGACTGACCAAAAGAACGGTTGTGCAAAAATAGTCAAGGATGATGCCTCGAATCTCCTAAGTGTTTCAAAGGGACAAAAAGAGACACTCTAGAGTTTCAAGACTACACCCACAAGCAAAAAAAAAAAAAAACATGCCCCATGCCCCAAGTCCTCTAGCTATGCATCCCTAAGAGATTTATTAGACAAGGACACTCAACAAAAATCAATAATAGTCAGCACATAAATAAAAGTTCATGACATAAGTCAAGCATTAAGTGTTTGTGTTTAAAAATCTAAGTGTGTTAATTGATACTGAGTTCCAAGGATAAGGATCGAATGCTTGCAAGCAGGGAATATCACATGACAAAACTAGGTAAGACCAAACTGATAAGTGTTGAAAAACACTCAATGCCAGGGGTTGTATTGAAAAATACAATTGAGGTGGTGTTGAAAAACATCATTTGCAAGGTGTCCTAAAGACTAATGTAGCCAAAAGACCAAAGAAAACACAGTTATGCCCCCTAAATAAAGACCAATTCCAAACCAAGGCAACAAGGACAAGGCATGATGGAGAAAGTCCAAGTGTTGAGGACACACGCTAAGAAACAAGGGTGCAAAGGCCTCAAGTAGCACCTGTTTCTAGGTTTTCACCACTAGGATTTTTTTTTATTTTTTTTTTGGAATATAGAATTTTTTTGAAGATACATCAAAGCATTTATTACTAAGATGGTCATTTTTTCAAGACATTTTTCAATTTTAGAATTTTGATAGTATATCATTTTTTTGGGGGTTTTGAAATATATCATTTTTGTAGTTTTTTAGGATCAATAAATATGTAGAAAGATGCCCCTAGACAGATGGGCATCATGGATAAAACTTCTTCAGGTGCAAGACATTGATAAGATTAGGGAGTTGCTCTCCCTTTGTTGTAGATAGTAAATAGGCACCAGACCTAAAAGATGTTGTAATAATGTAAGGTCCAAGCCAATTAGGTTCAAATTTACCCTTTTGATCTCTATTTTATTGATTCTTAGGATTCACACGTAGGACAAGATCTCCCACCTAGAATTCTCTAGGGTGAACCTTTTTGTTGAATTCTTTTGACATGTGCTTTTGATAGACCCTCATATGGTCAAATGATGCTTGATGTTTCTCATCTAGAAGCTCTTACTCTTGAAGTCTCATGTTGTGATAATCTTCATTTGTGACTAAACCTTTGAGAAAAACTCTAAGTGAAGGAATCTCAATCTCTAAAGATAACATTTCTTCAACACCATATGTAAGGGCAAAAGGAGTAGCCCCAGTAGGAGTGAGAATACTCATTTTATAGGCCCACAAAGCTAGATTTATCTATAAGTGCCAATCTCTACCATTCTTATGAACTATTGTATGCAAGATTTTAAGAATGGTTTTATTTGATGCTTCTACTTGACCATTTCCTTGCGGGAAGTAAATGGAGGACCAATGTTGTTTTATCTTGAATTTCTTACAAAGTTGTTTAAGATCCTTATTTTTAAACTGACCTCCTTTATCAATGATAATCTCAGAAGGAACTCCATATCTATAGATAATATGATTCAAGATAAATAGAGAAACTATCTAGCCCGAGGCAATAGAAAGTAGGAAAACTTCTACCCATTTAGTGAAGTAATTAGTAGTAATGATAATAAAATTGTTTCCACATGATGAGTTGGGATGAATTTGCCCAACAAGATCAAATGCCCAATGCTGAAATGGCCAATGAGAGATAGAAGGAATGAGTTCCCTGCCTGGAGCATGTATCAAGTTACCATGTTTTTGACACTTTTCACATGACTTTGGAAAAGCTACTACATCAATCTACATCGTCGGCCAATAGTACCCCACCCTAAGCAACTGTCAAGCCATGGAAAGACCATTGGAATGTCCCCCACATATGCCCTCATGGATGTCAACTAATGCTTGATCAGATTCTTCCTTTTCTAAGCATCTAAGAAGTGTTCCATCTAGACCCCTCCTATAAAATCTCCAGAGATAAGGGAATGGTGAGAGGCATTTTGAATAAGGTTTCTGGGTTTAGATTGGTTAAAGGTGTTAGGTATAATGCCATCATGAAGTTATGAATAAATGGCACCATAATGGGATGACTCATGACCAACAAGGGTACAAATAACATGGCTTTCTTGGGAATCATAGATAGGGTGTTGTAGCTCTTCCACCAGGAATTCAAATCTTGATTCATGTTACTGTAATTGAAGAAGTGAAGCAAGTGTAGCCATAGCATCAGCTACTTTTTTTCTACTCTAGGGATTTGTTGAAATGAGACAAAGGTGAAGTAGCATCTCAAGGAATCAATCATTTCCTTGTAAGGTACCAATTTCTCATTTTTTGTTAAATAATTGTCAGACTTGGTTGATTATTAGCTATGAATCCCCATAGATGTTTAACTCTATAATTCTCCATTCCATAGCCATCTTAAGTTCATTTGTTAAAGCTTCATACTTAGCAATGCTATTTGTACATGAAAATAATAGCTTGTAAAGGAATCATGTACCCATGAGGAGAAAGAAATAACACACCAGATCTGAAACCACTTTTCATAAAGGACCCATCAAAGAACATCTTCTATTTTCTTTTAATCATATACATGAGGTGCTCATCTAGGAAATCAACTTGAATAGGTGCATTATCTAGTAGTGGGAAATCAACCAATTGATCTACTATGGCTTGCGCTTTGATTGCTTTATGCTCAATGTACTCTATGTCAAACTCTAAAAGGATCATCATCCATTTAGCAAGTCTACCTATGAGGGCAACCTTACCTAGTAAATACTTAAGTGTATCAATTTTTGCTATGAGGTGTATAGTGTGTGCAAGCATATAATGTCACAACTTTTGGGAAGCGAACACAACTGCAACGTAAGCTTTCTTAATACTAGTGTAATTAACCTCATATGAAATAAGAGTATGACTAATGTAGTATATTGCTCTTTCTCTCCCATGTTCATCCACTTGAGTTAATAATACCCCCAAGGGAGACTTTATCACTAAAATGTATAGAATAAGTGGTTTCCCCGGGATAGGAGGCATTAAAATAAGAGGATTTGCCAGTATTTCTTGATTTGATGTATGCTCTTTTGACACTCTTCATTCCATACACATTTGACTCCTTTATGTAAGTTCTTGTTGAAAGGTTGAGCTCTATCTACCAACTGTGAAATAAACCTCCTTATAGATTGAAGATGCCCTTGAAGACTCCTCATTTGACTAATGTTTTTAGGAGGTGGCATATCCATGATTGTTTGAACTTTTTCAGGGTCCACCTCTATTCCTTTTGCTGAAATAATGAATCCTAGCAATTTTCTAGAGGTGACTCAAAATGCACACTTTTTAGGATTTAACCTTAGATGAAATTGTTCCATGTGATCTGGAATGACTTCTAAATCATTTAAGTGTGTATCTCTTTTCTTAGACTTGGCCAAGGTGTCATCCACATAATCCTCCATATCTATATGCATCATATCATGAAAAATAGTTGTCATAGCTCGTTGATAGGTGGCTCCTACATTTTTTATTCCAAAAGGAATAATGTTCCAAAAATAGGTACCCCATACACAAGTGAATGCAACCTTTTCTTGATCTTCAGGAGCTATCTTAATCTAATTATTCCAGAAAAACCATCCATTAAGGAATAAATCTCATAACTCGCAGTCATATCTACTATCATGTCTATAATAGGAAGTGGAAAATCATCCTTTAGGCATGATTTATTAACATTTCTAAAATCTGTGCAAAATCGAATAGTTTTATCATGTTTTGAAATTGGTACAATGTTTGATATCCATTCATCATAGTCAATAGCTCTTATTAATTTTGCACCAAGGAGTTTCTCTAATTCTATCTTGACTAGGAGAGCTATGTGGGGATGCATCTTTCTCAATTTTTGCTCAACTGGTTTAACACCTAGAGCTATGGATAAGTGATGCAGAATAATATTAGTGTCCAACCCTAGCATATTTGAATAAGTCCATGTATAATTGAACTTTTCCTGTAAGAACTTAGAATAGGATTCTTTTTCTTTCAATGACAAAGACTGAGCCAAATGTACCATTTGTAGAGCTTCATTCGTACCCAAATTGACTGCTTGTGTTGATTCAATGAGCACTGAAGATCTATCTTAAAAATAACTAGGGAAACAATCAAGTAACTCATCCTCAGGCACCTCAGAGAGGTTTTCACCCTCAAATACATCCATTCTTTTTACTTTTTTTCGGTTCTAACACCGCCACATAGTGGTTTTCACCATCAGAACTCCTATTCTTTTTATTTTATTTTCTTTTTATTTTGCGACTAAGGTACTTGATGTCTAGCTCTATCATGTTCATAGCTGGTTAACTGGTGGAAGAGACTATGGGTTCAATGGCATTCAAATAACAGGGTATCTCATAATCATTTTGAAACATTAAAAGCTTAGGTTCATGATTATGTTGGGACTAATAAATCAAATCAGGATGAACAAGGGGTAAATTGATGATTGGTTCAATGTTATGAATATGAATGATATCTCTGGTGACCAAAGAGTCAAAGTTAGTCAAGTAACTTCCTAAACTACCCAAATTAGGATTTGTTCTAACAAGCAAAGAATCATTCACTAAGGTAACATGTGAGTTCAAATCATTTGATCCTAAACATGAATCGTCAACTAACTCAGGTTAAGAACTATATGTATGAACAATGTCAATGTCCATATTAACTGTAGAAGGCTCTAAGAGGGAGTCCCATTCATACTCATTAGAATTTGTTTCTTAATCTAGACTAGGATGCTTACACCATGAATGCTTGGGATGTCTAGACGTAGAAGCCTCAATATCATCAAGCGTCACATTCTCTTGTTCTAAATTGGCAACTATCTCATGAGATATTAGATTATCTAAATCTCCCCAAAGGAGATTAGTAGAAGGGACCCAATCTTCACTCATATCTTGTTGATTTTCCATATTAGGTATGAACTTTTGTTCTTCTTCACTATCTGACTTATCAAGGATAGGATCAACATTATTGTGATTTGCATATCCTAGGCCAACCAACTCCTTATACTTGCGTCTGAAAAGACCATGATCAAGGGGTTTAGCTCTAGCATCCAATATATTACTAATAGGGCCATGTCCACAATAGCCCATCTTCTTGACAAATGTATACCCTCATCCATAAGCTTAAGGAGAGGGAGTGAAGTTCTCATTATGCATATACTTCTCTTCTCTATAAATCCAATCTCTAACAACCACATTTTCTTTCTCATCTTGAATAGGCATTGACGACTATACAAATGTGTCAAATAATGTCATAGTTGAAGAGAAAGGTTTCATCTCTTTTGAAGGTTTACCATAAGACCTAGGTGAAACTGGTAATGTTGTGAGGGAGTTGAGTTGATATCCCCCCATGCCAAGGTCTATGGATTTGAACTTGTCTTTACATTCAGCTAAAATTGCATCAAAATATTCTACTTCTCTATTGATGGGAACATAAATACTTGTTGAAATTGAGTTAATAGACAAAGTATTATCCCGAGGTATACAAATCTCTATTCCATTGTAAGGGAACTTAACACACTAATGATAGGCAGATGACACTACCTGCATATCATGAATCCATGGTCTACCAAGTAAAATATTGTACGCAAGGGGTCCAACATCAACTATTTGGAATAAAATATCTTTTTCAACAGAACCAACCCTAATGGGAAGGATGACTAACCCCTTTGAACTTCTCTCTGCCTCGTCATAGGCTTTGAAATCTCCCTTCTGATATCAATAAATTGTTCAAAATAACCTAATGTCTTTGAAAGACTTAAAGAACAAATATTAAGCCCAACACCCCCATATATCAACACACATCTAACATGGGTTCTATAGATCATGACCTCAATATGAAGGGAAAGATTGTCTGGATGGCTCAAAGATTTATCGTCTTCCTCCAAAAAAGAAAGGTAATGAGGGTTGGCAATATGATTAACCATGTCTTAGAATTGATCAACATCTAAATTTTTAGGGACATTTTCCATGCACAAAGCATCCTTAAGGACTTGCTTGTGTCTTGGAGACAACTCTAAAAGCTCAAAGATCAAAATTTGAGCATGGGTTCTTTGCAATTGATCAACAAGATTATAATTTGACCTAGGATTGACCACTAGTTTTTAAGGAACATACTTGGATTGCACTTGTTTTGGCTTACTTGGTTGGTTTGAACTAGGTCCTTTGATGACAAGGGGACCTTGACTTCATGTAATAGCATTGAGACTTTGGGAAGACACTTGTTTAGGTTTACTTGACTGGTTTGAATTGGGTCCTCTGATGACAAGGGGACCTTGACATGACTCTCTAGAGTGAGCACCCCTTAGCACCAAAATAGGTTTTTCACCTGGGATAGGAGAGCTCAAATTTAAATCACAACCATTGGGATCTTTATCTTCCATCATATTGACACTTTCTTAGACAACCTCAAGCATATTGACAACATTTTTTGCATTTACAAAAGTGTAATTGATTGTAGTCTTGCCATTCTTAGGTCGGGAAGCTTCTCCTTTCTCATATTTGTGCAAAGGCTCTTTGAGTGCTATATGATCAGCATTGGTATTTAATCCATCTATTTCAAGTTTTCCGTTCTCAATAATATCTTGAACAATATGCTTAAATCTCCCACAATTTTCAATATTGTGTCCAATGCCATTGTGAAGCTTGCAATAAGCCTTCTCATCCCAACACCATGGCTTAACTTTAGGTATGAAAAATTTGTAGCATCATTAGGGCACACAAGATTATGAGCAAGGAGCTTTGTAAATATCTCTTCATATGACTCACCCAATTGTATAAGGTTATGTTTCTCTCATTTAGGCTTTTCTTGATATCTTGGTTTGTTACTTTGTTGATTAACACTAGCCAAATGGAGAATAGCTTGGTCCTTAGGCTTTGAAGAATCAAAAAATCCATCATTAACCACTTGTTTGTTCTTATTCTAATATGTGTTCTTTCCTTTATCCTTGTTATTGTTGTTATTCTAACCATTTTTTTTGTTGTTTCCATTTTTTGTCAAAATGCCTTGCTCTCTCAAAACGTCCTCAATTCTAAATGCAACTTGAACCATGGTATCAAAGGACTCAAAAACTATCTTCTTAACTTCATACTTCATCTCAGGAACCATGTTACTAATGAGGATTTCAATCTTTTCTTTCTCAAGAATAATCCTAGAATAGCGAGAGCACTGTCATCTCCATCTTTGCAAGAAAGTAACAAAGGATTTTCCTTGACTTTGCTTTTTGTGACATAAGTCCAATAGTGAGACAGATCGTGAAAGATTGTATGAAAAGTGTTAGAAAAATCTCTGAACTAACTTACGGAATGTCTTAACAGGAGGAAATATATTGATAAACCATGCCATGGCTTGACCCTTAAGACTCCTTAGAAATAATCTCATAAGATATGAGTCCTCATGATGAAACTCAAAACTCATAGTGTAGAACTGATGCACATGATCATTCAGATCCCCATTTCCATCATATTTGTCATATTGGGGATCTTAATTTTTCTAGGAAAATCTTTCATGTCAACACTCTTATCAAAAGGATTAGGACAAATTGTATCAGGTGAAAAAGAACTCTTTGGTGTCAATATTTGCTTCAGTTGTTTCTTCAATTGGTCAATTTCTTCTCTCATAGAGGGATCATGCTTTTGAATCTCTTTGTCTACATCAAAGTTGTAAGGGACCTTAGCACCCTTTTTGATTAAACCTTGAAAGCATGCATCTCTATTTTGGTCCATATATGCTTCCATGCATTGCTGAAAATGTAGGTCTAGTTGCATAGACATGAAATCATAAGAATCATATTCAAATTTTGAGCTACCACCTCCATATTATGATCCATGATGAGCTTGTTGTGAAGGTTGTCTTGAAACTCTAGGAGTTGTTGGTCTCCTATAATAATCACATCTTAAAGCTTGCCTTCCTCTAGGGCTAGGAGATCATGGAGATGTTCTTGAGTGTCTTCCACTTCATGGAGTCTTAGGAGGGGTGGATGGAGGAGAGTTGTTTCCACCACCAATGTGCACATTCTTGAATTGATTGTCAAGTTGCAAAGCCATGAGAAGGTCTTGTGCTTCTTGACGGGATTTCCTTTCCATCTCAATAATAACTTTCCTTTCTTCCTCTAGGCATCTAAATTGTTCTTCCTTCTTAGCTTGTTCTTCTAGAAGGGCTTTTCTTTTATGCTCGAGTACTTTGAGTATGCCACTTGCATAACCTAAAGGGTTCATGAGCAGTGTACATGGTCTTGACTATCTAATTCAGTTACTAGTAAATGTTGCATTCACACAAGTACTAGAAGGCTCAGTAATTTGATCATTATATTGGGATTTCTCTTCTTGATAGACATAATGCTTGCCTTTCTCAACCCTTTGGTGTGCATCCAAATGTCTATCCTTAATATGGGGTGAGATAGGTCTATTTTTGCAAGTGGGACCACCACTCAAAAGGTCAACATAGTATTCACCACTTTGATTCTTCTTTTGTGGAGCCATTGTAAAATTCATATCCATATGTGAGTGACATGATGCTAAGGGTGTACTCAACTCAATGAGGTCACTATTAGGGTCAAACAAAGCTTATGGAATATTCTCAGGTGATTGAACAAACATAGGTTCTTTTCCCTTATGTCTTTGACAAGTTTGAATTAAAGGTAATTGTTTAAAGATGACTTGAGGTTTCTTTCCTTGATCTACTTGATATCTTGTTGTAATTAGCATGAAAAAAGAGGTACTAGGTGATAGGATAACCCTAAGAAACATTGGTACCAAACTAGGATAGTAAAAGCACTCACTTGTCCAAAAGAGATGTGATAAGATAGAATTTTGCAATACGCATAAACCAACACTGCAATAGAGTTGCTCACAAATTTGGGTGAATACACTAGCACATATGGACCAAGAGGATGATTTACCCAAATTATAAATAATTAAAATTGAATTTTTTATGAAAGTGGATACATAAGAAATTACTAAGACTCTCCAAGCATAATATCAAAGGATCCAACGGTATATCTTTCTTAACAAGGATGGTCTCTAACTCACCAACTCCAAACAAGGTCACTTGTGAAACCAAAGATCACTAATTCAAGGGGTCAAAGCACAATAACCCAAGGTGCAAACAAGTTTCTAACAATGAGGTAAGTAGCCTAATTTGAACCAAATCAACCTAGGGAGACTGGAAATAATAGGATAGAAAAGTAGTTTGATCATAAAGTCTTGAATCACAACCTTAGATTCTGTTTGTTTTAAATATCTAACTAGGTGTGATAAATTTTAAATCATAAACCAGGCACACTAGACAAGAATCAGGGATTTCAAGAAAACATCTTCAAACAATGAGCAAGGGACAAAACAACCTTGCACATGAACAAGAATAGTGTCACAGTATCATTCTAATCCCTAGAACCACCACTATGAATGCTCTCCAAATGTTTCCCAATCATGCACATAGTCCTAGAAAAGAAAATTTGGCAGCACTATGGTTCTTAGTAATGTTCAACTCTGCAGATTTTGCAATCTAGAGTGGGTGAAATCCAATCCTAGTGCACTAGGGTTTTTACATATTTTAAGAATTTAATCAATCAAAGATACTGAGGAGATACAACAACTCAACAAAATACTACACCCTTGAGGATTTCTCCTACAAGGACATTTATATAGCAGTTACTGCAACCACATCAAAAATGGTTATTACCGCTTGAGGTTTTGTCCACGTGGTTGACCCAATAAAGGGAATGTCCACTATGGTTAACCCTCTCTAATAAAGGAAGACTCACCAAGTTTTGTACCACATGGGGACTTGGTTTGGATTCAAGGGTTCCAAGTTTTTGATGTGCCCAAAAGGGAACAAAGCATACTTCTCTAGCCTCTTCGCCTTACCCAAACATAGCAAACAGGATTCTTTGACATGCTAATTCGAAATCACCTCACCAAATTTTTGGAAAGGCCAACAACAAACACCACCAATCTCAAAAGAGAAAGTACTAATGGATGTTGGGGACAAATCCAAGCGAAATAGTGAGATAATAACAAATATCCTTTCCTACCTACAAGGGGATCTATCATAATGAAGTGCTTCACATGTAAGGCAAGAGAATGAAGCACATTCCCTCAAGAACTCCACAAATAGTGTTCATAGGGCCTAATTACTATGTGAAACACACATGCGTGAAAGTAGATCTAGATCCAATTTTAGAGTACCAAATGAAGTGTGAATTTATGAAAGCATGTAAAAGCACTCAAGCCAAACACATGAGAGAGTTTATTTTATTTCCAAATCCAAATGTTATAGAGATCTAACAAAATACCTGGTAATCCTTGCAGTGCGTATTTTTTATATTTTACCTTTCATTTACACTTGAATGCTTGCTCACAATGAACAAAGCAATAAGGAAAACAAGCAAACACAAGATATGCAATATATATCCAACTTATGCAAAACTGGGGTTAGATCTAAAAATTAGATTTTTAAAAGTGATAATAATCAACAAATAAATAAAATTAAAGCTCACATCATGCACTAACCCGTTGTGAAAATTAAATGCAAGCTATTCATTAAATGCCCTTTTTAAATTGATTTTTGACCTAGTCAACAAGATTGGACCTATATGATATGAATTCAAATCTAAACTCCTAAATGTAGAAAAGAGAGCCCTATAAAAAATTAGAGATCTTTCCAAAAATGTCAAAATTTTGAAAAGATCTTCTCATTTGTGCCCTAGAGAGCCATTTTGTCAAAATAGACCAATTTTTTTAAATCAAATTATTCAACCCTAATAAGATATTTAAAATAAAAATTCAAAGAACAAAATATGTTTAGAATTTAGATAAATTTCCAAAAATGCAAATTTTTCAAAAAAAATCGCTAATTTTCTCCCTAAAATGATTTTTCATGACAAATAAAGAAAAAATTATGAAAAATTAAAAATAGCTCAAAAAAATCTAAAAATTTGATAAAAGCTTGCCTATTATGTCACCATCTATTAAAAAAAAGAAGAAGATCAAAATACCAAGCCTTTTGGGAGATACGATCAAATCTTTCAGATCTAGGGTTCTTTTGTCTCCAAACAAATTTGCACAAAGGGATTAACTCCAAAAAATCCAAAACCAGCAAGTATAGTTGGGTTGCCCCATAGTGGGTGCCAAAATGTATGCCTAAAATGTAAGCACACTTCTATGACTCATTATATCCAAGATTTCTCAAGAATGAAGTCTCAAATGGCAGCTCATAGCTCTCTATTCATAGAGTGCAAGGGTTTGTAATGGAGGCCCTCAGTTTGACCTAGTTTGTGCCCATGCAAGTACACCATGAAACAAGAGATTCAAGGATCAAAACATGAATGCAAATTAATCTAAATGATGACAATGAAAAGCAATGCAAGAAAAGAAATCTAATCTATGAAAGGAAATAACAATGCAATATTAATCTATAAAAACAAATATGACTCTAAGATAATACGAAAATGCAAGGATGAAATCTCATGATAGAAGCCATGGATGTAAGAGAGAATAAGACAAGAAGATATAAGTTCTCCACAAAAAGTTTTAATGCTCAAACTCCTCCAAAAATCACTCTCCAAACCTATAGCATAAGTATGGATCAATCGTGGATCAATCATGGATCAATTGTGGATGTATAAAATGAGGAGAGGACTCTCCCTTATAAAGGAAAATGTAGTGGTGGGAGGCTTATCAAGACCAATATGGAATAATAGAGTTTGATCCATGTGAGACAAAATTTCACCAATGAGAAAAGAGGAGTGTTTGAGAAGAAAGTGAAAAGAGAAAAAAGAGGAATCCCACTTAGAGATATGTGCATTTAAGTGTAGAGAAAATAATTTAAAAAAATATTTAATTTTTATTTATTTTATTTCCTTTTCAAGTGGGAGTTTATTTAATTAAAAGAGAGGTTTTTCTCTTAATTAATTAAATATGGATTAATTATTTAATTAAAAGAGATGTTGTCTTTCAATTAAATAAGACTTAGGATAAAATGATCAAACCTTAGGAAATATTAAAATAATTAATTTGATCAAAGAAATTGATTTGAATTGATTTAATAAAATATTGCAAACCATTGATTCAGGAAATTTGATAAATTGAATAATGGGGCCCATAGTCTGGGTGACCATTTTAGGATGCATATACCTAGGATCCCTAAGGACATATCTCATTCATTTGAATGGGTCAAAAGGGGTCATAGAGTATCATGTGACCCATTTCAATCCATTCTATGACAATATAGGGGCCTTGGGACCCAAGCTAGGGACACATCTCACTCATTCAAATAGGTTGAAAGGGGTCATAGGGTATTCTATGATCTCTTTCAACCCAATCCATGATAGTATATATCCCCAAGGGTCCTAGGAGGCCTTTGGACATATCTCATTTGTTTGAATGGCTCATAGTGTATCCTATGACCCTTTTTGACCCATTCGATGAAAAAATATGTCCCTAGGGGTATTAAAAACTCTAGCAACATATCATATTTGTTCAAATAGGTTGAAATGGGACACAGCTCATTTGTCTAAATGGGTCAAAAGGTTTCATAGCATATCATATGAACTCTTTAGACCCATTATATGATAACATATGTCCCTAGGGGTTCAAGGTACCTAGGGATATATCTCATTTGTTAGAATGGGTTGAAAAGGGTCATAGGATACCTTTTGACCCATTCCTTTACATCATATGTCCCTAGGACCCTTAAGCAGATATCTCATTCATTAGAATGGGTCAAAAGGGGTCATAGGGTAGTTTATTAACCTTTTTAACCCATTCTATTACAATACACATCCCTAGGGGTCTTAGGACCCCTACAGACATATCTCATTCATTCGAATGGGTTGAAAGGGGTCATAGGGTCCTAGTACCTCAATGGACATATCTCATTCATTTGAATGGGTTGAAAGGGGTCATAGGGTATCTTATGACCCCTTTCAACCCATTGTATGATAGTATATATACCTAGGGGTCCTAGGACCCTAAAGTAAATGTGTCATTTGTTTGAACGAGTCAACCCTATGACCCCTTTTGACCCATTTGATGATGACTTATGTCCCTAGGGTTCCTAGGACCCTATGAAACATATGTTATCAATGAATGGGATAAAAGGGATAATAGGGTACCCTATGACCTCTTTCAACCCATTCAAACATATTAGACCATTAGGAACATATGTTGTCATCAGATGGAATGAAAGAAGTCATATGGTACCCTATGGTCCCTTTTGACCCATTCAAACACATGAAATATGTTCCTAGGGGTCCTAGGACCCCTAGGAACATATGTTATCTTTGACTAAGTTCAAAGGGGACATATGAGATAGGAGCATATCTTTTCATCAAATAGGTTGAAAGGTGTCCAAAGGTACCCTATGACCCCTTTTAACCCATTCAAACATATGAGATATGTCCTTATGGGTTGTAGGACCTCTCGGAACATATATTGTCATTGAATGGATCAAAACCCTATGACCCCTTTCAACTAACTCAATCATATTATATATGTTCCCAAGGGTCCTAGGATCCCTAAGAATATATGTTATCATCAAATAGGTTGAAAGGGGTCATATGTTACCCTATGACCCCTTTCAACCCATTTGAACATATGAGATATGTCTCTAGTGATCTAGAACCCCTAGAAACATATGTTATCATCACATGGGTCGAAAGGGGTCATAGAGTACCATTTGACCCCTTTTGACCCATTTGTACATATGAGATATGTCCCTAGGAGGCCTAGGACCATTAGGAACATATGTGTAGGGCCCATTTGCACAATATGTGATCACTAAATGGTTTGAAAGGGGCCATAGAATACCCTATGACTTTTTTCTACCCATTCGAACAAGTGACATATATCCCTAGGAGTCCTAATTGCCCTAGCATCATATGTTGAGAACAAATTTATTTAATACATTAAAAAATATAGTATATTAAATATATGTTATATAATCAAAATTATACTATAATATATAATATACTATATAATATAGTATAATATAATATATACAATAATTATATATAAAACTATAATTAAATATATACTATATAAATTGCTACATACTATAACATATACTATATACGACAAGATATACTATACTATAATATATACTATAATATAATATATATTATAATATATATACTATAAAAAATATAAAATATAATAAAATATATATTATAATTAATAATACTATAATATATACTATACACTATAAATATATATGATATATATAGGTACTTATTATATATAACTAGAACCCTATATTCAATTATAGAAACAAAAAAAATCATTTGGACGGTAATATATCATGTATATGAGATGTTAGGTATCTGATATAACAAGTATCCCATATATCAATTATCCAATTAGGCTTGGTAATTACCAAGCCTAGTTGGTCAACTCAAAAAAGTGATATTTCCCCATTTAGGTGACTTCCAGACTTTGAGGAGGTATTTGATGACTTTTAATATGACCAATTTTTTTGAAATGAAAAGGGTTTCTTAAGGATGTTCTTAGCTTTCTAGCAATATAATTGTTGTAAAAATACAAGTTCGATAAGTAATTATTACTTATTTTTAAATGGAGATATCTATAAAGTGTTGATGTATATACTAATTGAAAAATGACTATTACTTTCAAACTATAAAACATTTTTGAAATCCGAAAGATATGTCACATTTTATGCTTGACCTACTATAATAAGAAAAAAGAAAAATCAAATTTGATAATTATCGAATTATTTAAGGTGGTCAAATACAAGCACTTTTTTCTCAAAATATTGTAGCAAAAAATTCTTATTTTATTATTTTCTTGGAATAAAAATACCCAAAAATTTGCATTACATCTGAGCATGAGTCTAATTCTTATATATAGAATTTTATTGAAATTATTATTATTTGATTGTGATTAAGGAGGTCAAAGATACACCTACTTATTTTTGTTCTAAAATTTATGAACTACTATATTAATATACAAATTTTTGACCAATAAAATTAAATTAGTTTAAGATAAGACCTAGTATTTTTGAAACTATATTCAATTCCATATAGATTCTATTCTTACAACTTTTCAATATAAATTTCATAACTAGTTCAAAATTGCACATCAAGTTGACATAAACTTGGTTTGTTGATTTTACTTTGATACTTAAGTGTATAGTTTGCCCCACCATGAGCCTAGACATACCCATCTATAGGAAGATATTGTTAGAAATGCTTTAGAATAACTAAGAGGGGGGGTGAATCAGTTATTCAAGGTCCAAATGTGCAGTTAAATTTTTTTTCATCAAGTAAAGTGAGCCTTCAAAACTATTCATTCATCCAAGCTTAAACTTTCCTACTTAGCAAGTTACTGTAAATCACCATGCAAGCATAACACATGAAAAGATCAACACATAACACAGTGATTTACGTGGAAACCCAATTTGGGGAAAACCACCAGTAACATGCTACTCAATTCTCACTCTTTTGAAGTGATGCCCAGTGAAAGGCCTACCTTGTTAAAGGCTACAACACATTGTTAAATGTGACCTGGTTAAAGGATTTAACCACCTTGTTAAAAGTGGGCTTGGTTAGAGGACTTTAAAACATTCACTTGGAATGACACCCTATTAAAGGATTTATAAATGTATATTAAACAACCTAAGTCCATAGGATTTTTACCCTAACTGATACAATTGCTAGAGAGTAACAATAAGGGGTTTTGACCTAATTACAATTCATAACTTATCTTGTAGATTTCATATCACAATTCAGCTCTTCATGATTTGCTTGGTTTTTAGTATCTGCAACTCTTGACGGCTTGCCCTCCTTTCAAGATTTGTCTCTTTGAGCCTTCATGCTCGATGTACCAGTGCAATCTTCCTTTTGACCACTTATCGAAGCAAATTCTCTATGCTCTATTCTTCCTTCTCCTTGATGTTTTCTCCTTGACACCTTTCAACCACTTCACAATTTGGCACACCAACAACTCTAGCTTCTTGGCCTGTGACTCCTTAAATAGAAGTTTGGAATTTCTTTTCCCACTCGATTCTTCCCTCATTTAATTCCAATTCAAATGGATTAGGTAGGATTCATTGAACCTAACCCACATCTTGTTCCTTCTAGAAACATCATGAAGAATCCTCTTGAATTTGCTCAAAAATAGTTTACATAAAATTCTATGCCACCAACTCATCATCCTTATCCTCCAACTAGTTCACAAAATTTAGGATAACAAACTTGTCAATTCAGATTTGGTGAATCTTTGACTTTTCCAATAATGCAACAGCTCGACACTATTAAAATTCTAGTGCTCGACACATACTGTGTTACTCGGCATCAACTATGTTTTACTGATGCTCAGCACCTGTTGTGGGTTCACTTAACATCTACTAAGTTTTTCTGATGCTCGAAATGTGTTACTTTTCTCAACACTAGACCATGCTCAGCTCCTTTTGTATCAGTAGGCACACACTAAATCTTTTATTTGCTCGGCTCTAACTAGCTTGCTTGGCACTCACTAATGAACTTAGTTAAGCTTTGCAGTCATCCTTGTTTCAACTTATTCCTCCATTGTTTCTAAGTGTGACCAACCTCTGTATCTTTGAGTATATTATCAATACATCATTTAACCATTGTCTTAACTGATCCTTGCATTTCATTACAAAACCGTAACTCAACCATTCCCTTAGGTTCTTTTGTTACATCTTGTTGATTAAATCATCTTCATTAATCAACTAAGTGATAGTACTTGGATCTTATAAGAAATCACCACTCCAACAAATAACAGGTTTGACATCAATGACAAAACAATGATTGAAAAAACCTTTTATCAACCATCTTCCTTCTTTGCAACAATCAATTTTCCAACAATCTCCCTCTTTCAATCAATCTTCTTCTTACAATGATCTTTTCAATCAGATTTTCAACAATCTCCCTCTTTGGCATTGATGGAAAACCAAACTGATCAACCAAGTTAACAAAATGGTAACTAGATTTAAATAGTAAGTCAAATGCCAAAAAGAAAACTATATTCAAAACTATTCATTCTATCAGCAACATGGACTATCTTATGACTCCCTCTAAATTATTTGCTAATAAACTGTCTTCCTCTAATTGATTCTTGTTTGTACTGATTTCTCCCTCTAAGCTATGGTTTCCTTTTGCATATCTAAACATTATTTTTCTTTATTGACTCCCTCTTACATTCTTTCTCCCTGTGTATGCATTGATCATCTTCTGCTATTCTGATATCAGCTACTTCTCCCTTTGTCCATTTGATCTTGTAGATTTGATTGGCTTCTTGCTACTTCTCCCTCTATCCAATTGAATGTTGTTGATCAAATGCTATTGATCAGTTTCTTACTACTTCTCCCTCTTTGACAACGATGCTAAAGACATATTGTTTCAGCATCTTAACATAAAAGTACTGTAGCATTTGCAGGTACTCTAATTTCTCCTTCTGTCACCTTGCTTTGTGACTAATTTAGATCTTCAATACCTTTTATTACTTTAGGCATGAGCCTATAGTAAATATCCTCTACATCAATTTTTAATATGCCAACAACCAACTCATTTGATGCAGGGAAATCTTGCTTTTTCTCAAATAGCCTTGGCTAGGGAAATCACCCCTAACTTACCTCTAAGATACTCAAAAGCATCTTTAGGTAGTACTTTTGTAAAGATGTCAGCAATATATTCCTTTGAACTAACATATTCCATCCTTGTTTATCTTCCACCAATTCTCTTACATAGTGATACTTGATTGCAATATGCTTTGTTTTGGCATGCATTACATGATTCTTTGATATGTTGATGGCACTTGTATTATCACAATAAAGTATCATAGGTTCAGTTACTTCTTCCTTCATGCCTTGTAATAGATGTTTAATCCACGCAATATTGGTGCAGTTGATAGTAGCTACAACAAATTCAACTTTTGTTGTGGACTATGAGGTACAACTTAGCTTTTTGCTGGTCTAAGTAATCAATCTTTTGCCTAAGAAAAATGCTCCTCCACTGATGCTTTTGCTGTCATCAATATTACCTCCCCAACCTACATTAGTGTAGGATTTCAACTCAAACTTTTCACTCCTCTTGTAGTATAAACCAAAGTCATTAGTTCCTTTTAGGTACCGTAATATTCTCTTTACTGCCATTAGATGATTTTCTCTTGGGTTAGCAAAAAATCTTTCCACTATTCCAACAGCTAATGCAATGTCTGGTCTACTATGTACAACATACTAGAACTTTCCAATCATTGATCTATACATTGTCTAATTCACTTCAGCTCACTCATCATTCTTTGATAACTTATGTCCTGTTACCATTGGTGTACTGATTGGTTTTGAGTCTTCTAATCCAAATGTCTTGAGTATCTCCTTGATATATTTTGATTGGGTCACAAATATTCTATACTTTAGTTGATGTACTTGCAATCCAACAAAGAATTTGATTTCTCTAAACATTGACATCTCAAACTCATGTTTCATTTAATCAACAAAATCTTTGTATAAAACATCTTCTCCTCCAAATATTATATCATCAACAAAGATTTCAGATATCAAAATATTTTTACCTTTTTCTGTCTTGATATACTGGTTGTTGTTGTCATTTGTTCTCTCAAATCCTATCTTCACAAGGTACTTATGTAATCTCTCATACCATGCTCTAGGTGCTTGTTTCAAACCATAGAGTGCTCTATGTAGTTTGCAAACCATATCCTTGTTGTTATCATCAAAAAATCCCTTTGGTTGCTTTATGTAGACTTCCTCTTCTAGTATACCATTCAGAAAAGTAGATTTCACATCCATTTGGTAGACTTTAAAATATTTTTAAGTAGCATATGCAAGTAGTGTTTTTACTCCTTCCATTCTTGCAACAGGGGAAAATGTTTTCTCGTAGTTTAGTCCTTCTTCTTGTGCATAGCCTTTGCAAACTAGTCTACCCTTGTTTCTTATTATTTCACCATTCTCATCAAGTTTATTCCTGAAGACCCATTTTGTACCAATTACATTTTTATCAACTGGTCTAGGAACTAGAGTCCAAGTTTTGTTCTTCTCAATCTGATCTATCTCCTCTTCCATAACTTTATATCAATTATCATCTTGTAGTGCATCTTTCACTGTTTTGGGCTCAACCTTGCTGAGCATACATGATTCATTCCTTAGTCTATTCCTTGTCATTGGTCTTGCATCCTTGTCACCAATGATTTGTTCTGCAGGGTGATGTCTTCTCACATACTTGGCTAGTCTTGGCTCTATCCTTCTTTCCATATTTGATCCTTTAGCTTTAGAATCACTTTACACATCTCTATCCATTATTTCATTATCTCTTTCATGTGTATTGGTTTCAGAGTTAGAATGTGTATTATCTTCATTCTGCAACTCGGCTTCTAAATGCAGCTTGACATTCACTGGCTATGACTCGGCTAATACAAAATTTTTTGCTAATTCCCAACTAGATTGGTAGCATCATCTTCAGTTGGTATTCCTTCATAGAAGTATACAAAGGATCTATAATCTTCTAATTTCCTAGATTCATAAACTTGGACTTCTGCATGCTCATCAAAATTCACATTTGCACTCTCCACAATCTTGTCAGTGTTAGTGTTTAAACACTTGTATGCCTTACTCCTAGTGGAGCATCCAAGGAATATGTCTTCATCACTCTTTGCATCAAAATTTCCATTTCTAGCATCTTTAAGAATATAGCACTTACAACCAAATACTTTGAAATATTTTACATTAGGTGAGTGACCATACCATAGTTCAAAATGTATTTTATTTGTTCCTTTCTTAACTTGTACTTGATTTAGGGTGTAAACGGTAGTACTTACAACTTCTCTCCAGTACTTTAGAGAAATATTTTTCTCCATCATCAAGGTTCTTGCATAGTCTATTACTAATCTATTCCTTCTTTCTACAATGCCATTCTGTGGGGGAGTTCTTGGTGCCGATGTTTGTCTTTTAATTCCTTTGTCATTGCAGAACATCTCAAATTATTTTGATGTAAACTCTCCTCCTCTGTTTGATCTTAGGCACTTCAGATTCTTACTTGTTTCCTTCTCAACCCTGGCCAAATACTGCTTAAACATTTGAAATGCATCAGATTTTTGCTTTAAGAACAAGGCAGTCATCATCCTAGAATAGTCATCCACAAATAACATTGTGTATCTGTCTCCCAGGTAGCTTTGCACTTCTATTGGACTACATAAGTTTGTATGCACTAGTTCTAGTACTTCTTTGGAAGTCTAGGTTTTTCTTTTGAAACTTGACTTGGTCATCTTCCTTATTTGACATTGTTTGTACATTGTATTTTTAGGCTTCTTCAACTTAGGCAAACCTCTGACTTTCTTCTTTTTGTTGATGCTAATCAGATTGTCAAAGTTAACATGACACAACCTTTTATGCCATAATCAAACATCATCAAGTCTAACAATAAGATAGGTTGCATCTTCCATATCTAGGTAAAACAGATTACTCCTAGTTTGTTCACCTCTTCCTATCAAATTTCCATCAGTGTCATAAATTTCGATAGTTTTGTTTCCAAATTCTACTTTGCAACCTACATTGCCTAACTATGATACACTTAGCAAATTGTAATTCAATCCTTCAACATAGTTTGCATTATCACATGAAATTTTTCTGTAAGTTTAATAGAACCTTTTCCTTTGATTTGACATGGAGCATCATTTCCAAATCTAACACTATTTTCATCATACTAGATAAAGGTAATAAACTTACTTTTGTCTCCTGTCATGTGATGTGAACATCCACTATCTATGATCCACTTGTCATTCTTGTTCACACAATTTATCAGTGATGTTGCTTCATCTTCATCTGATTCATCCTTCATGAATACATAGACTACTTCATCATCATTCTCATCAAAATCTTCTTCAACAATACAACATCTTTTGCCTTTGTCCTTGTAATCTCTGCTATCATCTTCTCTTTTGTTCTTGTACTTGTTTCCTTCTTTGTAGTTCTTCTACTGTGTACACCTTGTAGGATATGTCCTACTTCATTACAATTAAAACAAATGACAAGGAGCTTACCTTTGAATTTACCTTTTCCTTTGTGGAATCTTCTAGCCAATAGTGCTTCCAATTGTTCCACATCTTCCTCGTCTGTGTTGCTGTCACTGGATGCATGTTTTTCTTTTCTACTCTACTTCTTTGATTTCACCTCCTTAGTATCTTTCAATGATAGCTTAGCCTTGAAAGCAGATTCAAGATTCTTAGGTCTATAGTTATCATAATTGGACAATTCAAATGCAATAAGTCTTCCTACTATTCCTTCAAAGGTTAGTGTGTTTCCTAGTACACACCTTAGCTCTTGGATGGATAAAACTCTAATAGAATAGATGGGGAGAAAATTTCTTAAGTATTTGCTATTGATAGTGTCATCTTCCAAAAGACCACCTAGACTCCTTATTGCATTGACCACTTCTTTCATTCTAGATGCATACTAAGCAACATTCTCAGCCTCCTCCATTTTCATGTCATCAAACTTTCCTTTGAGGCTTTCTCTCTTTGCTCTTTGAACATTCTAATCTCCTCCATAGATATCTAACATGGCTTTCCACATCTTGAATGCAGTATCACATCCTTTGATGTCATCAAATTCAGCATAATTGAGTGTAGAGGCAATCTCCAACATCGCTTGATTATGCTCCTTCCTTTTGTTCAAATCATCTGTAGAAAGGGGTACAGTTGGATCTACATGTTCCACTCCAATTCAAGTTTTTACATAATCACCTATTGATCCAAGGTGTAATTTCATTAGACTTTTCCATGTAGCAAAGTTATTTTTATTGGACAACTTGATCTTCCTATTTCTAGTACCTTGAAACTAAATCAGTAGATGGCTCTGATACCAATTGTTAGAAATTCTTTAGAATAACTGAGAGGGGGGGTGAATCAGTTATTCAAGGTCCAAATGTCTAGTTAAATTTTTTTTCATCAAGTAAAGTGAGTCTTCAAAAATGTTCATTCATCCAAGCTTAAAATTTCCTACTTAGCAAGTTACTGTAAATCATCGTGCAAGCATAACACATGAAAAGATCAACATATAACATAGTGATTTACATGGAAACCCAATTTGAGAAAAACCACTAGTAACATGCTACTCAATTCTCACTCTTCTGAAGTGATGCCTTGTGAAAGACCTGCCCTGTTAAAAGCTACAATACACTATTAAATGTGACCTGGTTAAAGGATTTAACTACCCTATTAAAAGTGGGCCTAGTTAGAGGACTTTAAAACATTCACTTGGAATGTCACCTTGTTAAATGATTTACAAATGGCTATAGGATTTTTACCAACCTAAGTCCATAGGATTTTTACCCTAACTGATATAATTGCTAGAGAGTAACAATAAAGGGTTTTGACCTGATTACAATTCACAACTTATCTCGCAAATTTTAGATCACAATTCAGCTCTTCACCATTTGCCTAGCTTTTAGTCTCTACAACTCTTGACAACTTGCCCTCCTTTCAAGCTTTGTCTCCTTGAGTCTTCATGCTCGATGTACTAGTGCAATCTTCCTTCTGAGCACTTATCAAAGCAGAGCCTTTGTGCTCTGTTCTTCCTTCTCCTTGATGTCTTCTCCTTGACACCTTTCAACCAATTCACAATTTGGCACACCAGGAACTCTAGCTTCTTGGCCTATGACTCCATAAATTTCCTTTCCCACTCAATTCTTCCCTCCTTTAATTCTAGCTCGAATGGATTAGGTAGGATTCATTGAATCTAACACACATCTTGTTCCTTCTAGAAACACAATGAAGAATCCTCTTGAATTCACTCAAAAATGGTTTACATAAAATTCTGTGCCACCAGCTCATCATCCTTATCCTCCAAATGGTTCAAAAAATTCAAGATAACAAACTTGTCAACTCAGATTTGGCGAATCTTTGACTTTTCCAATAATACAATAGCTTGGCACTATTGAAATTCTGGTGCTCGACACATACTATGTTACTCAGCATCAAGTATGTTTTAGTGATGCTCAACACCTGCTATGGGTTCACTTAGCATCTACTAAGTTTTCCTAACGCTTGGCACCTATTACTTTTCTTGGCACTTGACCACGCTCGGCTCCTTCTATATCGCTCGACACACACTAGATTTTTCATTTGCTAAATACTAATTGAAAATTTGCTTGGCTCTAACTAGCTTTCTTGACACTCGCTAATGAACTTAGTCAAGCTTTGCAATCATCCTTGTTTCAACTTATTCCTCCAATGTTTCTAAGTGTGACCAACCTCTGTATCTTTGAGTATATTATCAATACATCATTTAACCATTGTCTTAATTGATCCTTGCATTTCATTACAAAACCATAACTCAACCTTTCCCTTAGGTGCTTTTGTTGCATCTTGTTGATTAAATCTTCTTCTTTAATCAACTAAGTGATAGTACTTGGATCTTATAAGCAATTTCCATTCCAAAAAATAGAAGGTTTGACATCAATGAAAAAACAATGATTGAAAACATCTTTTATCAACCATCTTCCTTCTTTGCAACAATCAATTTTCCAATAATCTCCCTCTTTCAATCAATCTTCTTCTTGCAATGATCTTTTCAATTAGATTTCCAATAGATACTTTGGATTGGTATGGATAGATGTTTCAAAGTTATGAATTGTGTATATGGGTCATGATTCTATATGGTATAAAGATAATTAGCTAATGATTGGAATTTTTGGGTGATTGTATGATGGAGTTTTGACTTTCTAAGTATGAGACATGCAAAAAATTATCTTATGTAGATTTAGAGGCTTATTGGATCAATTAACAATATTTTTATATCAACGATCCAATTGGCTTGATGACTTTTAGTGATGGAACCAAAAATATTCTATTATATTTTTGTTTAGGAGAGGTTGGGATGGGGATTGAACCAATGTATGATCTACACTTTACACATTACCTATTTGAGTTGGCTGAGATAATACTTTGAGTTTATGATAAAGTATACAGGATTGATTTTTTAATTTGTTTGGATGATAAGGATGAGAAATGATATTTGTGAACTTGATGCTACATTGTTGATATGATGAATATTTCAAAATGTATAATTATAGGGTTAGGATGGTCATATTGCACCTACAAATAACTTGAAATAATAATGCTTACTACATATCATGTAATAATAAACAAATATAATAGATATTTTGTCTCTGAATAAGGATTTATATTAGATTGCACCTAAGATGTGGTATAGATTAAATTTTCTCTAAAAAAGGAAATACATAAAGGATAACAAATGTAATATATTGTAAGAGAACAATAAGATCTAAGAGATTAATTTAAAGTACAATAACTACATTGTATTAGTTAGCCCATTGAATAATGGAAAGAAAAAGTGTACATATTGGTGAGAGTCTCTCCACATAATATAGAATGGACTCCTTCAACCTAGTGGTAGTAAAACTACCCAAGGAACTAGGATGAGGTGTTAAAATGGAAATGGCACCTCTCTAGTAGACTCCTAAATGTCAAAAACTTGATGAACATGTGTAAAATAAACTAGGATGACCATGTGTGATTCCTTTGGGCTGTTTGAGAATCTGGCTAATATATAAACTGACTCTTGAGTCTACTTTACACAACATGTATTGCATTTTACCAATCATAGATTGGTAAATGTTTCATTCACTTCTAAGCTCTCATCTAAAATTTGCAACTGGTCACCATTGGGGTGCCTACCAGTTTGGCTTCCTCCATATCAAACATCTTCATAATTTCCATCACATACTTTATCTAACATGTAAACATTCCTCCTTCTAGCTAGGACACTTGAAGTCCAATGAAGAATTTGATCTCACTGATCATGGGCATTTCAAATTCTCTCATCATTTCTTTGAAAAACTCTATGCTCATCTCATCATCTCCTCCAAAGATGTTTTCATCCACAAATATCTCAACAATTAGCAAGTTACTACCTTATATTTTCTTCTTCAGATATATATTGATGTTGTCACATGTTTCTTCTTCAGATATATATTGATGTTGTCACTTTTTCCCACAAATCCAATTTTATCAAGTATGAGTGCAACCTCCCATATCATTCTATGGGTGTGTTTTAATCCATACATGGATTTCTTCAACTTGCACACTTGATTTTTGCCTTATTCATTTTCAAATCCTCTTGGCTATCTTTTGTATACTTCCTCTTCCAAAACTCCATTTAGAAATATGGATTTCATATCCATCTGGCATACTTTGAAGTTCTCATATGTTGCAAAGGATAGGAGTATCCTAACTCTTTCTAGTTTGACCTTCAGTGTAAATTTTTCTCCATAGTCTATGTATTATTCATGTACATATCCTTAGCAAACAAGGCTAGTGTTGTTTCTGATCACTCCACCATCTTCATTCATCTTGTTTTTGAACACCTGATTTGTGCCAATAAAATTATCTTCTTTTGATTATGTTACCAAGGCCCATGTGTCATTCTTTATTATTTTATCAATCTCTTCTTCCATGGACTTTCTTCAGTCTTCATCCTTGAGTGCTTCCCTTCTATCTTTAGGCTCCATATGTGAGAGTATACATATTGTATCGCTCACCTTTCTCCTTATCATTACTCTAGCATCTTTGTCTCCAATAATCTAGTTATCTAAGTGGTGTTTCCTCACATATTTGGCCAACACCATTTCTCCTTCATGTGCTTCTACTCTTGGTTCCTTAAGCTGGACCACTTCTACCTATATAGGTACAAATTCTTGTACTTCATCTAGTTTCATTGGTACTACTTTCACTAAGTTATTAATTGGAATATATTAATTTTTTTGGTAGTCTTATGGTCCCTTCTTACTTTCTTCTTCACTCTTCTTAGAGAACCCATCTACCTTCACATTGGAAGATTCCTCAATCTTGTTCATCTAGAGGTTCATGCACTAGTATGCTTTTCTTTTGGTAGAGTATCCTAGAAATATATCCTCATCACCATTTGGCTCAAAAATTCCTTGGTATTCATCCTACTTGATGTAACACTTGCTTCCAAATACCTTTACTCTATTTAAGGTGTACATAATTGTGCTAACATCTTCTCTTTAATAGATATGTGCAACATTGTTTTGAATGATCAATGTTTTAGCTCAATCTATGATTGTTTTGTTCCTTCTTTTAGCAACACCATTCTATTGTGAGGTCATAGGAGGTGACGTTTGTCTTCTGATTTCTTTCTTTTGACTATAACTCTTAAATTGTTGTGATGTGAACTCACCACCTCAGATTGATCTAAAGCACTTTGATGCTCTACTCTTGTCTCCCTATCCACCTTTTCCTTATAGGCCTTGAACATGTGGAAGGCTTATGACTTTTCCTTCAAGTAAATAGTCCACATCATTCTAGAAAAATCATCAATAAATACCATGACTTATTTCTCATAGGATACACTCTTAGTCCCCATGGGACCACATAAGTCAGTATGGACTAACTTTAAAACTTCTCCAGAGGCAAGTGATTTTTTTGAAAAACTAGATTTTTCCAACTTTCCTATTACATCGTTAGCTTTTGTAATAGGAGGTAAACCTCTAAAACATTTTTTCTTCCCTAACTTAATGATTCAGTGGATACTTTTAGGGAAAACTGAAGTGTCTTCAAATCTCCAGATTTTTGCACCATCAAAAAGATCTTAGCGTCCTGATTCTAATGCAACTTGAACAGAGCAAAAAGGAGTCTGTTTGTGCAAGTTACGCTCAGTCAAAGTTTTGGTCAACAGGGAGACTAGAGGGCTAGATAAAGGGAAAAATTAGACCATCTCAAAAGTGGTCAACAATGGATTTTAAAATGAAGATCTTGTCGAGAGCTTCCCAACAGCTTTGGTTTCGTCAAAAATGGACTTCATATGTGAAAGTTATGCTTGTTTGAAGTTGGAGGCAAAAGTTTAAAATGGTGAGAACATCATGACATCATCATTTGCATGTGGCATTTACACATCATTGGCAAGTGGATGGAAGACTTGGACTGGTGGGGGTTGAACCCCCAACCACCTCTTTACCAAAATAAGATTTTGTCGTTGGGCCACGCAGAGCATTCAACATACAAATGTCAAAGTTTTTATTTAAATTGTTCCTGCCACCAAGTTTAGTTTAAACAACTTGCGAATTTGAACCCCCGACCTCGCAGTGAGTGTAAAAGCTATGTGGCCATTGCGCCACGCATTGTTTTTAATTATATGTGGGGCATAGTTTTATTTGAGTTTGAAACAAACAAACCACCTACTCTTTAAATAGGGCTTATTTTTTATTTTATTAATAGCTAAACCCCAAATATGAATGTAATGCCAAAATATAAAAATGGCAAAGGGGTTATTCGAAGGTGTCTATGGTTAAAATACCTAATTATGGATTAATTGGTTTTGAGCCAATTTAGGCAAATTATTTTGTATAAAAAGGGGGGTAGAATGTCATTTTGAAGGCAATCAAAGTTGGAGAATTATTGTAATTCTTGAAGGGGACTTGTAGAGAAATTGGTCTTGGTGAAGTTTTGAAAGAATAGAGAGTTCTTGTAAGGAGATTTTTGAGTCATTCTTGTACATTGGAGTTTTGTTTCTGCCGAAGTGCTCAAAGGAATGGGCTTGGTGCATTTCTAATTGATTTTGGAGAATAAACAGATCGGTCTCACTCTATTGGAGCGGACCCGAAGATGTAGTCATGTTTGTGGCGAACTCCGAAATCAAGCTTTGTTCGCACTTTCTATCTTCTTTTCTCTCAATTATGTTTCTCATCTTAAGTTTTGATGCATAATTTCATTTATGTATAAATGTATTAAGACTTTCGTTGAGTTGTGTTTTTAATTAAGCATTCAATAATGCAATTAGTCTAGATCCGTCCATCAGATCAACTGGTATCAAAGCCTAGTTGACTATTATTGTAGTTGTTTTTTTTGAATGCTAACAAGATCCAAGATTCACAAGGGTGAAGGCAAGCTTGAAGAATTTAATCCTGAGATCGGGAAGTGAAGAACATTTCCAAAGATGTCTATTTATGGAATGGAGGTTCCTGATGAGATTAGTGAGATGGAATTTCAAAGAGTGTTCCTCGATATGAAGGCTAAGGTGGACATTCTTCTCCAAGAGAGACACGAACAAGAATTGAGAAAGGCAAATAAGGCTAAGAAGAAGGAGGAAGCAAAATCCTCATTAAAAGATGAAAAATCCAAAGGAGTAGGAGGTGGTAGTGACCCTCTTGAACCTCCATCTCCATTTTCATCATCTTCTTCATCATCTTCATCTTCTTCATCTTCTTTGTTTACTTATACTTCAAAGAAATCTGAGCAAGTTAATAAGCCTAAGATCAAACTGGATGTAAAATTTGACTTGCCTAAGTATTGTGGTGACCTTGATGCTGAAAAATTGGATGATTGGATTCAACAAGTAGAAGTCTACTGTAGAGTCCAGAACCTATTAGATGATGTTGATAGGATTCAATTAGCTACTCTTCAATCAGGAGGTACAACTTTAACCTAGTGGGAGAGAAAGACTAAGGCAGAAGTTTCACGACATGGTAGAGTCAGTTTAACTTGGGCAGAGTTTGTTAATGCTCTTAAAAAGTAGTTTTATCCCCTAGGACATATACAACAGTTAATGATGGACTGGCAAATGTTTAGACAAGGGAAAGGTTAAACTGTCCAGGAGTACACCCATGAATTTAGGAAAAGGGCTATTGCTTTGAATGTTCCTTTGTACACCCAAGATACTTTGTTGAAGTACATAGGAGGTCTTCATTCCTACCTTAGACATTCTATTTTGGTATTGAACCCTTGTAATTTGGATGAAGTGTCTGTTCAAGCTACACACTTAGAGTCAAGGGGTAAGGGATCTTTTATTGATAACTTTGATAATGATGTAAATAAATCTTTTAAGAATGCAGAGATAGAGAAAGGAAAGAAGGCAACTACAATCAAGAAGGATGAGAAACTTTCTTGCACTCATTGTGATAGGAAGGGTCATGATGAAGAACATTGTTGGAAGTTGCATCCTGAATTGAGGCCTAAGTGGGCTCAAAAATTTGATCAAAAACAGAAAGGTAAGGAGAAAGCCACAAATGTTGTTATGGATCTTGGTTCAGATTCAGATGATGAGACTAAGATAATAGCTATGGGTTTGAAAGGTAAAGCTCCTATTTCTACTATTTTTGTTGCTAGTTGTGCTTCTGCTTCTACAGTAAATGATTTGTTTGAAAATAAGAAAAGGAATGAGCTTTTTCATTTAAGGGTTGTTGCTAAGAACACTAAAATTGATGCACTCATAGATAGTGGTTCTCAAGTGAACTTGATTTTAGAAAGTGTTGTAAGAAACTTGGGATTGAAAACTACATTACATAAGAAACCTTATCCACTAGGTTGGATTTGTGAAAATGATAAGTTGCAAGTAACAAGACAATGCACCTTAAGATTCACAATCACTAGTAAGTTTGTGGATGAAATACAATTTGATGTGGTTCCACTGGATATCTGTGGGATAGTGCTTGGTAGCCCTTATCTTTATGATCGAAAAGCAATTTTCTATAGGGAGAAGAATCATTATCACTTGTTTAAAGATGGCATTTAGTATATTGTGCATTCTCACAGGATTAAGACTGATCATTCTTTTGCAAACATAGGGCAGTTAACGAGGGTAATTAATGCAAGTAAAGAGTTAACTCTTATGTCTGTCAGTACAGGTGATTCCACACTTGAACTTGGAGTAGCTAACCAAGGTCAGATGTTGCAAGATGCATCCGCAGTACAACATGAGGGAATGATGATTGAAAGCATTGATGGTTCCTTGGGTAAAAATGTTCCTGTTGTGAAGGATCGATATATTGTTGATTTATTCTCTTTCATTTGTACATTATTGTTAGGCTTGATGCTAGTCAATGTTTTTTGGTTAGTGGGTGAACCCACAATAATGGGTTCCACTTTAGTGGGACGAAGAAACTTGAAAAAGTTGACAAATTTTTGCATCTCTATTTGCCACACATTCGCGCGAACACATTAGACACGTTTGCATGAACATGTACCTAGCGCATGTTCGCGCGAACATGTCAAGGTATGTTCGCACGAACATGTGCTAGGTACATGTTCGGGCGAACGTGTAGTGAGCCAATTTTCGGCGCTTAAAAACATTTTTTCCACTTTTCCAACCTCATTTTTATGACGAGTACTATTGATTGAGCATTTGGGCGAACGTGTGGCTTGAGCAACTTCCATCCATGTCATCTTCTTGTTTTCGTTCTCCTCTTCATTATCGGGTATGTCAAAATAATATTAATTTAATGTTTTCAACATTTTTGAAGTATTTTTTTATATTATCAAAGTATATTTTAATGTTTTGAATGCTTTTTTTTTGTGTTTTTAAAACATATTTGAATGTTATTTATGTTTTTAATAGTTTTGAAAACATATTTGAATGTTATTTACGTTTTTAATAGTTTTGAAAACATATCTAAATGTTAATTTAATATTTTTATTATTTATTTATATTAATTTAGAAAACGAAAAAATATTATATAGAAAACATTAGAAAACATTAGAAAAAATAGTAAAAAATATATAATATAAAATTTAGGAAAAACATTAGAAAACAAATTTTAAAAAAAGTTACGAAAACATTAGAGAATTTATAATTTAATATAAAATTTAGAAAAAATTTATAAAAAAAATTACAAAAACATTAGAAAATTTATAATTTAATATAAAATTTAGAAAACAAATTTATAAAAAATAGTTTACAAAATTAGAAAATTTAATAAAAAATTTTAAAAAATCAAAAATTTAGAAAAAACATTTTAAAAATTTAGAAAATTTAGAAAAAAATATTGCAAAAAAATTACAAAATTTAGAAAACAAATTTAGAAAAAAACATTACAAAAATATTAGAGAATTTATAATTTAATATAAAATTTTAAAAATATATTAAAAAAATATTTTAAAATAATTATAAAAAATATTAGAAAATTTATAATTTAATATAAAATTTAGAAAACAATTTTTAAAAAAAATTGCAAAAACATTAGAAAATTTAGAATTTAATATAAAATTAAAAAAATAAATTTAGAAAAAAATTACAAAAACATTAGAAAATTTATAATTTAATATAATTTTTTTTTTTAAATAGAAAAAACATTAGAAAAACGTTTTTAGAAAAAAAATTTAAAAACATATTAGAAAAATATTATAAAATTTATAGTAATATAAAATTTAGAAAATAAATTTAAAAAAAACATTAGAAAAAATATTTTAAAAAAAATTAGAAAAACATTACAAAATTTTAGAAAACAATTTTTAAAAAACATTAAAATATGTGTGTGTGTGTGTGTGTGTGTGTGTGTGTGTGTGTGTGTGTGTGTGTGTGTGTGTGTGTGTGTGTGTGTGTGTGTGTGTGTGTGTGTGTGTGTGTGTGTGTGTGTGTGTGTGTGTGTGTGTGTGTGTGTGTGTGTGTGAATGTTAAATGTATATATGTCAAATTCACTTTAATGACATATCTTAAGGGTCTAGATCTTGAATTATACATGTAAAAATATAGATTAAAATGTATAATTTTTTATTTTGAACATAGATGTACATGTATATTTGTTCATGGTTAAAAGTAGATGTATGTACATATTTTTAATAAATTCACATTTTTATATGTATAATTTGTGTATATGTTAACTATTGATCTTAATTTATCTTATAACTAATTGTAATTAACTATATTTAATAACATGTCTTAAGGGGAGATCCTAAATTATAAATAAGAATGTAGATTAAAATGTATATTTTATTTCATAAATGTACATGTAAATATGTTCATGTGGTAGATATAGATGTACATACATATGTTTTCAATATTCATGTTTATATGTACATATGTTATTATTTTTAATGTCTTAATAATTAGAAGTATATAATTCACTATATAATTCAATGACATGTCTTAAGGGGAGATCCTAAATTATACATCTATAAGAATGTAGATTAATTTGCATATCTAGCTATGAATATAACATACATGTACATCCAAACCCTAACCCTAACCTAACCAAATCCTAACCCTAACCATTATCCAAACCCTAACCCTAACCTTGATCTTAAAATTTAATTTCTAAACCTAATATTATAAATGATAATAAATACCCTAAATCATAATCTTGAACCAAATCATAAACTTCATATGCTAAGTTCCCTTATCATAAATTCTTAACCATGGACTTTAATATTAACCCCTAAATTTAATGCTAGAAATTATTTAAGTTCGTGTAAACCCTGACAGTGTCACAAGGTCTTAAATCTTACCCTAAAATTGAGCCTAATTACACTAAAACCCTATTTGAAAACCTAATTGAAGCCTAACTTACATAAAATTAAAACAAGTTGACCCTAATCCTAAATTGTTAAAAGTTACATTTGAGATACATGCACATACATTCAAACACATGTACATACATGAAGTATGACCCTTGTTTTAAATGATATATATGTAACCCAACTTGAAACCTAAACTTCGAAACATTATCATTTAAGAGTAATATAAATAATTTATTAGGTACCCTTTAATTGAATTCTCTAATAATACCACCCAAAGTATAATAAAATCTTAGAACAACAAATTAACTCTAACCATAACCAAACTCTCAACTTTAAAGTCATCTTATACTTATATGCAAATTAATCTAGGTCTAGATGTGTTACAAATTATCTAGGTCCATGATGTGTGATGTATGTTTAATTACATGTGTATAATTTTTAATGTTAAAAATAAAAAATTATGTACAACAAGAAATTTAGCTCTTCATACATTTCTACAGATATGGCTTCACACGATATGCTTGATGCGGCTTCTGGTCCGACACCTGATGTAGTTCTTACTATGGTTCCTACTGCAGCTCCTACTACGTCATAGGTTGATGCGGTTCTTGTTGCAACACCTGATGCAGTTCTCGATATGGCTCCTCGTGCAGCTCATGGTGGGGCTCGTGCTGCAGCTTCTAGTGGGGCTCCTCGTGTACCTTGACGTAGGGCTCATCGTGCAGCTCATGTTCTAGCTCCTGGTGCGGCTCATATTCCAGGTCAGGTTGCACCTGTAGCTCCTACCGGAGGTCCTGCTGCACCACCTCCACGCATCGATATTGATGCATTATTTGCATTTTCAGAGCATGAGGTTGCTAGACTACAACACTCTATATTAACCTCTGATAATGGTCTTTATAGAGACATATGTACTACGATATGTAGGAGTTTACAAGATTTGACAGCTAGGTTTAGAGGTCACCATTCATTTACTCCTACCATATTAGCTTCCATATCTAGGGAGCTTAGGGTTGACGTTTCAGGAGATGCATCATTCGATGACGTCAAGAGGGTAGCCCCCAAAGACGTCATCCAAAGAGAGCTATTTCCAGTTATGAGGGGACATAGGGTAGGGTGAGAGGCTACAAAGTCACATGATGTAGAGACCCTATTATTGCTAGCATGATCTATGCACGATTTTTAGCTGCATATGGTTGTTATCCTAATAACGACCAAATACCCCTTTATTTTGCACAATAGTTGTACATTGAGTTTCGTATAGGGCTCAACATCAACTACTTGGATATTCCTGATTATTGTGGACAGGGGCGTGGTCGGATCGCAGATCGTGACCAGTACTGTAGTGTAGATCATTTTCCACCTGCAGATCTTAGACAGTTTGTTGGACTGAGGATGCCTCCTATGATTCCTACACATGCGCCTATTGCAGATAGAGTCGTCATTGCTTCCCAGAGGGAAGCAATTGACACTATTGGGAACATTGCATCTGTGGCGACTAGTATCGCATCAAATTCTATTGGTCATTATCTTCATAGTCGATGTCCTCGTCCACTTGGTCGACCATCTTCACAGGCATCTAGTAGCACTTCAGGTGCCTCCTCTGATGATGCATATAGAGCTGCTAGGCTTCCACTGCCAGGCGATATTCATGGTCTTTCAAGACAGCAGACACATATGGATATGGCACTATATTTTTTGGAGGATATGTTGCACTTTATTAGCTATATTTCTAATACATAGAGGATTCTAATACACGTGGTGATGGATGTTGTTAGATAGCATCAGAGCCCCGACACAGTTCCACAGACACAGGTCGCCACACCAGTGACAGATGATACACCTGTGCTTAGCTCACAGCATTCGGCACCAGACTCACGACACTCTACAGATGACTCGAGCATACGAGTTGGAGATATCCATATCACAGCTGAGGGCCTTGATGATGACAGATGATACACCTGTGCTTAGCTCATAGCATTCGGCACCAGACTCATGACACTCTACAGATGACTCGAGCATACGAGTTGGAGATGTCCATATCACAGCTGAGGGCCTTGATGATTTTGGTGATCAGTTGCGAGGCCTATCTGAGATTGATACTAGTTTGACCCTAGGTATTTCATCATACATGGACCTATTATTCGGACCTGGCAGCATTGATTCTACACCAAATGTACCCAGCCAGTTACACAGTCCACTTCACTTAGATTTACTAGCAGTTGGACATGGAGTTTCAGGCTCAAGTGCATCAGTAGATGATATGATGGAGTCTGTTGATTATCCTCCACCTCTGGAGACCCAAGTACATATATAATTTATTTTTAATTTTAAATATATATGAAATTAAAAAATATGTTCATTTATTAAAAAATTTAGTTCAGATATATATGTAGATATTTAATTTAATCTTTAACTCATAATAAATCATGTAGGCACAGGTCGCTAAGCACATGGTTACACATACTATTGGTTCAGGGCATCATATACATGAGAGAGATGATTCTATTGAGGCACCTGGTAGTGCTCAAGTACTTGAGTTTTAAATAGTTTATTTAAAGTTATTTAAATATTTTGAAAACTAGATATATATCTATATATATGCAAATTTGTATTTAATTTGAATGTATATGCACATGATGCACGCATGTATATATATGTTTTAAAGATAGAACTATAGCACATGTATGTATACATGTATATATATTTGTAGGGCTTCGTTGATGCGCCTCGGCGAGAGGATGTACAAGAGACTCGATCAGAGGGTCGTTCTATTCGTATGCATCTTGAGGGGTCCTTCTAGTAGTAGATCAGATTTATATATTTTTTGATGCATATATATTGGAGGTCCAGTTTACATGTACACGTGTATTTCAGTTCCTTGATGACATGCATGTACTTTCACTATTTATTTGATTATTGAGTATTTCAGTGTTAGAGACCATCACACGTACGTATATATGACTTTTAATATTTTACTACATACTTATATTTATTCGAGATTTATAGTTTGCATTTCAGATACATAGAGATCTATTATATCTGTAGATGTTTATTCTTGAGACGTGTATATGTGTACATATGTGTATTTTTTTGTGTTATAGCTATAGAACATAATCTTGAGACACGTGTGTACGTGTATATCAATTATCAATTAGTAAGAAGTTAGAAAGATACATATTTCTTAAATTATCAATTACTAACCTGCTAAAGATAAATATTAGTTTTATGTGGATAAAAATATGTTAATTAGGTAAGCCAATACATTATTTTAGAGAAATTTTACAAAATATAATATTTTAAAAAAATATTAATTTAAACTAATTTAAACTTTAAGAGTACATGACCGTAGATGTAATAAAGTAACATTAAAATATATAATTTTTTAATAAATTGACCTAAATGATAACTATGAACTTATAATCTTACAATTTTAAAAACACATACTTTAATTTTCACTCATGAAATTCAATCTAGTTTGAAAACAAGTTGATAAATGAATTTAAATTATTAAATTCATCCATGGTACAATTAATTTAAATTATTAAATTATATAATTTTTTTAATAAACTAAATTTGATAATCAATTACTAACCTGCTAAAGATAAATATTAGTTTTATGTGGATAAAAATATGTTAATTAGGTAAGCCAATACATTATTTTAGAGAACTTTTACAAAATATAATATTAAAAAAAATATTAATTTAAACTAATTTAAACTTTAAGAGTACATGACCGTAGATGTAATAAAGTAACATTAAAATATATAGTTTTTTAATAAAGTGACCTAAATGATAACTATAAACTTATAATCTTACAATTTTAAAAACACATACTTTAATTTTCAGTTATGAAATTCAATCTAGTTTAAAAACAAATTGATAAATGAATTTAAATTATTAAATTCATCCATGGTACAATTAATTTAAATTATTAAATTATATAATTTTTTAATAAACTAAATTTGATAATTAATAACTTATGATCATACAATTAAAAACACATTTAATTCAAGATGAAATTCAATAGTTTGAAAAAAAGTTGATATTTAAGAATTGTAACATAGATAATGAAATTGTGTAAGTTTGAAATTGTAACATAGATAATGAAAGTGTTGAAGTATGAAAAATACATAGAGGGTATGCAAGACAAGCAAGCAATGTTTGAAGTATGTGATGCAATCCCTAATTTGTGTCCCAAGGAACTAATTGGTTTTGGAGTTCCTGGGAAACCTATTGGCCAACGTTCAAAGGAAATCAATGTGTTCATGCAAGGGCCACATTTCTTCTACTATGAGAATGATGCTTTTGCATCGAAGGATATTTGGAAGACAATATTCGAACAATTTAATAGTGTTGAACCAGAGTTGGTGGACTCAATGTTCTTTTCAGCTTCTAGAAGAGCAAGAGGGTATGTGCATAACCTTCCAATAGAAGAGCGATTTCAAGCAGAACCTTTCCCCCCATGACTATTTAGGAAGCACTTTCGCAAATAAAAAAGTATTGGCCTTCATGGGATCAGATGACAAAAAAAAATTCCATAGACTCAAGACAATGTGGCACTGTCCTTATTGATCAATTGAGAGTTATGATTCAGAATGCACGAGGGCAACTGCAAGATAGTGTGCAGAAATATATACTTCAAAAGTGTGAAGAGTGGAATTTGGTATGGGTGGGGCTAGGTGACCTTGTCCCTCTAGAGCTCCATGAGATAGAGCTTATATTAAAATTTGATAGAGATCACACTCGTGGAACTTCTTGTCTGACTGACCGCTTGTGTTGTTTGCGTAATTCATTCCAAACAGATACAGTTACATATCATTTATCAGTCTTGAAAGCATTATATCCTGATGGCATCAGAGTACTTTCTCTATTTTCTGGTATTGGTGGAGCAGAAATTGTTCTTCATCGATATGGAATACATTTAAGTTGTGTTGTATCTATTTTAAATTATGAGTTTCCTCGCATTGTGATGGAAGTGAGAGAAATAATGCACTCAAAAGCCTCAGCTAATAATTTTTCCTAATCAATGTGTAGGCTCATTTTTTTTGTAAATAACTCAACATTAATAGACTACTTGAAAAATGGAAAAGGGTTTTAACTAGAACAGAATTATCTCTACTGATTTTAAATTATCAAATCAAAAGATTACATACCCTAACTAAGAATACTAATTTTTTTTCATTTTCAAATTAATTTTATAAAGGTCTACAATCAGAAAATACTTCTTTTTTTTTTAACGAGAGTTCAATTTTTAGTCGTCCAACGAATTTCTTTGAACTGACTCTAAAGTGGTTTGTCGTGGAAGCTTATCATAATAATAATATTTTTAATCTTCTTTAACAGATGGTTTTTAATTATAACTTTTGGAGGACCTCTGTGGGCTTAGAAAGTATGCGTTTTGTTTTACAATGATACAAAATCACCATATTTATTGTTTGCAACTACTTGAATTTCCTTGGAACTTTTTAAGGTGGAGTATTATTAAATTCATCCATGGTACAATTAATTTAAATTATTAAATTATATAATTTTTTAATAAATTAATAAAAATTAAGAACTTATGATCATACAATTAATCCAAACACATTTAATTCAAGATGAAATTCAATAGTTTGAAAAGAAGTTGATATTTAAGAATTATAACATAGATAATTCAATAGTTTAAATTCATCCATAGTACAATTAATATTATAGTTTTAAAATAAAGTAATGATAACTGAAACTCAAATATTCATATTAAAACCACAATTTCACTAAAGTTGATATTCACAATTTCACCATAGTACAATTGAAAACACATTTCACCAAAGTTGATAGTCAGATTATTATAAAATAAATCTCAAAGGTCTAATCAATCATGATGTACACTTATAACATGCAATATTTTTTCATGATCTTCATTGTCTAGTCTCCACTTGCGACGTACACACTTAAGTTTGACTGGATGCAAACAAAGCCCTGTAGCAATGACCAGGTGGCTGTATTGTAAAACTTTGTTGTCAGGTTGATAATCAACAAAGTGTATTCCATGTTGGACTATTTTCTCTTGCTTCAAATATGTTCCCTCTATCACAACAGAACCTGTACCACAAATTTAAGTGTTTTAAAATTTGACAGATATGAAGTTACCTAGATATATTTATTTATTTAAATATATATGTGCATGTACATGTATATGTATAATTTACCTATGGGGAACAACATTCCATCACTTTCTTCAGGGTCATATAACTTTGTCCTCTTTGCAGTACATCGCAATAAATAATAACTGACACATTCATGATTTCCAGGCTCAGCGATCACTGCAAAGACATCTCCTGCATAGCAAGTATACATGAATGCATGTGTACAATATATATAAGACAGTTGAAATCGATAATTAAATAAAAAGTTGAGATTAATTTTTATGATACTCACCCACTTTTACCAATCTAGAGATATGATTATAATCATCAGAAATCAATGGAATATCATCAAAATTTTCATCTTCTTTATCAAATGTATCGGTAACATCAAGTGGTACCGAAATCCATGCACCTGTATATCCATGTGTCTGATTGATGCATTCTTCATAGTTTTCATCAATGAAACTATGACAAAAACATGAGTATTCTCTTGTCTTCAATGTCCAATTGCAATTATCTGTACTCATGACTGAATGTAAGGAACGTGTCTTTTCTATCCTCTTGCAACCATGCATGTTTTTTCTATTGACATCTGAAAGTTCGTTAAATTGAAAATATAGAAAAATTAAATTTAAAATTCAATGAATTCAAAAATACAACTTAACAATAAAATTTTATAATTTAATTGTGCATAAAAGTTAAACAGATGTACACATCCATACCTGTTATCTCCCAAAAGACTCTATATGGTGTCTGTCGACTCATTGTTGATGATGTCCCGACCTCATCTAATGCAAAATGAGTCTTACACCATTCAACAACATCATGTGCATCATTTACATGAACTCCCTGATAATTCATTTGATACTTTCGCAAAGCACGTTTGATGCAAGCTCCAACACCATCATGTTCACCTTTTCCATGGCCACTCTCAAAGAAATTTCATATGTGTTTTATATTCTCATTACGATGATATCTACACAATGCATAAAATGGTCTAGATGATTTAAACTGTGAAGCACATCCATCAGACCAAACATAATGTTTATCAACATTTATGTTTCTTTCTTTCAAATAAGAAAAGAATGTATTGAAGCAATGTTTTACATAGTGAATGTCATGTTCTTTATCATCACTTATATAAAAATGATATTCCTTTATAATTACTCATGCTTGAACTGTACTCTGAACACCATCCAAATCTAACTATGCATGTCTATAAAAAACATGTACCATAATAGTGACTTGCTTATTAAAGTAATAATATGATTGAATTGTTTTTTGATGAACAAATGAATAGTTCTCTGCAAAATCAACAACTGATATAATTGTTCCAAGTGGAAAATTATCTCTCAGGGTTTGAAACTGTTGTGCTTGCCACTTTGCGAAAAATGCATGACAAATATAAGGTTGAATCAATTTCTTAAATCTGTCCATAAATGTTAGAACAGGCAACTCCTCTTCAACATATTCCAACCTTTTTGTTTCTTTCCCCAAATTTGTTTCATTCTTAACATACTTGTAACTTTTGCAATTCAATATTTTTGTTACATCAATATTTTCAGTTTTCAAAGGAAATAGAGCCAATTCACCACATGTTTCACATAATCCTTTGATGCAATTTATTTTACCAGTTGGATCATCTATGTTGTCACACAAAATGTATGATATAAATTCACTTCTCCTACTAGGAGGAGCAGCATGAAAACCATATGTGTCTTCTATAAACTTTCGAAATACCTAATAGTGAAGATCAAACTCAATATGATGACGACAACAAAAAGTTTCAAACACTTTGTTTGACCTCACAAAGTATGGCTGCAATGTTTCAAACAATGTTTGCCCAACTTTTACATTAGGATGTTCATTACAAAACGACACATATAACTCATGCTGTGTTGTGTCCAACCAATGTTTTGTATGATGTTCATATTGACCACGTGCAATCTTATGCCTGATAACATCTCTACTATTTGATGAAGGACGAGTGTTATCAATCCAAAATGATATAACTAAATTTTTTAATAACTCTTCAATTCTATTAGAACGATGTGCTCTACACATGATTTCCCAGTTGCCCTCCATAGTACTGTCATCCACAATTAATCTTCTCTTAACATATTGTCTCATTATTTTCCTACTAAAACCCATTTCAGATGAAATTGAAGATATTTGTCTATTTTGAGACATATTTTTACTTACAACAGACATCAACATCACTTTTCTTGCCAGAGACTTATCTTTAGTTTGAGAGTGTTTTCCTATGTTTCTCAAACCTTGTTTAACATTTTCAATCAAATCAGTTTGCATGCTAGAAAATCTTTTCTTCTTTGATGTTGTGTTTACACCTAACAATTTCAATGCCTCTTGCAACTTTTTTTGTGTAAGAAAAAGTGAAAGCAACTGAGCTTGTTCAAGTGTTTCAGTATTATCAAATTGAGTCATAATTTCTCTTATCTTCTTCTTCATTGACCTTCTTGTTAGGCCCATTTGCCATTGCACCAAAAGCCATGACTATTAGTGAACATGGAACACCACATAATTAACCACCTGTGGGCAGGGGAGCGCATCGCATCACCCAACAATCTCCCCCTCGACGCGCATACTAGGTGCTTACGCGGGTCGGGAAGGCACCGGGGAGATTTGAACCCATGACCAGGCCAAAACCAGGCTTTGATACCAATTGTTGGGCCCATTTTCCGTTGCACCAAAAGCCATGACTATTAGTGAACATGGAACACCACATAATTAACCACCTGTGGGCAGGGGAGCGCATCGCATCACCCAACACTTCTCTTAGACAAACTTAATGGTTGAACACTAGCTGCAAGTTTTCTCAATTTATCTACATCCATTTCAAGTAAATAATCTAAATTCTTATGAGAAATACCATACTTTACAGATTGGACAATATTTAAGAGTTCATCCATACCAGTTTCTACACCTGATCTCAACCCTTCTTTGATTTCTGTTACTGGAATTTCTATAGGGACCGATCTTGAGCCTTCTCCAACATCCATTGTTTGAGATTCAATAGGGAAAGATTCTGACCCTTCTTCGACTTCTGTTATGTAATGTCCCCTTTCTAGCATTCATAGCATGATGTTGTCGTTAGCCTATTTCCCCACAGTCTCGTAGGCTAACTAGGACATTAAAGGGGCTTAGAGGCCATTTGGCCTAGACAGTTTCAGTTGCAGGTCTTTCTAAGGGGTTCTGAGGCAACTTTGGGCATACTTACTATTTATAGTAAGTCATCTTGGACATGGCCGAACATTTAGTCACAGTGGTATGTCAATGGTAATTGTTTAAAATTGATAGGAAGACTTATTTATTATTGATAAGATTTGTTATGCATTGATAAAGCCATTTTATAAAGTTAAATTTAAATATTTAACTTTATTAATGCATAGACTATAGTTTGTGGAAAATATTTAAATTAAAAGAGTTCCCTTTATTTTTATAACACATTGGAGACATAAGGTACATAAAGGGAGCTATGTTTTATCCCACATTGAGAAAACGAAAGATTGAGCTCTTGTGAGAACACTATAAAAGAAATGGAAGAGCTTTTTTTTTGTATGCTTGGATGAAGATTAATGTTATGTTGTTGGATATCTGATTATCGGGCTTGGAGGACGGAATCCCTCTTTGCTAGCATTCTCTTCGCTGTTGGAAGACACAGTTAGGAGGATCAAGGGTGTTTTCACTTCAGGAAACACACTGGGTTTCATTTGGGGCGTTTGCATAAAGAAATTTACAAGGGTTTGAGGTGCAGATCTGAAGTTAGTTATTGCTATAGTGCCGCATGAACAGTATTTTGCTACAGTCGGCATGAACAGTATTTTGCTACAGTACGGCATGAACAGTGTTGGTATCAAGTTTACTTGTTTTTTCGGCTGATTAGAAGTTTGGAGGGTTGGCCGACTACATCTGCAAAATACTACGGCAACTAATTCCAAGTTTCTTCTGTCAAATTTTGATATTTTGCATAATAATTGTTGAATACAAGTCTGAATAGTTGTTGCAGCCTTTAAGGCAGCTGTAAGTGCACATCTACATTTAAAAAAAACCCTTTATTAGCAGATTGAAAGAGTTTCTAGATTTTTCATAGACTATTGAATGTGTGCCAAGTGTTTGTGAAAATGTTATGGTGTGTATTATGCATTTTAATGTCACTTCATAGTTGTTCGTAAATCTACTCATTGGAAAGCAATTTATTGAGGAAATCAGCTTTATGAGTTTGCATACAAAGTGTTTGACAATATTCCTTAAGTTAAATTTCTGCAAGTCAAAGTTCAAATTAGGGGAGGATATTACAGTGGTATCAGAGCTATAAGTCCTACCATCCTGTGGAGGTCTTATAGGAAATTTGGAACTGGCGGATAGAGGGGAAAGTGTTTGATGAAATGTCAAAACACTAAAATCAGAGCATTTATGTTTGAGCATGCGACAGGGGCCTTATAATTTCCGCAATACCAGAGCAAGACAAAGTAGGAGTTCAGACCTGCAAAGCAAACAGTCTAGTTCATCCGTACAGGGGGGTATAGAATCCAGTCATACAGACACAGCGGAGGTATTCTTTGATCGAGACAGCAATATGGGTGATCGAGATGATAGGAATACAAGATTAGGTGGAGGCGGGAATGCCGATCCAGAGCCTGGAGAGGAAAGATTCTTACAGTTATTAGAGACCTTGGTACAGGGTCAGCGAGTAGCAGAACAAAGGGCACAGGAACAAAATCAGAGATTGGATCTTATGATGCAGATGATGGCTCGTCAAATGGGGTTGAATGCTAACATGGGTGGAGGAAATAATCAGAATGGTAACAATCAGAATGGAAATGATCAAGATGGGACACATAATGGAGATGAACAAGTTGGGAACAATTTTGGTCATGCACCCCAGCGAGCTAGGACAATGAGTTCAAGGCCCATGATTCCTACATTTCCTCCTAGAGCTCCAGAGCAGCTCATACCAGAGCCCTAGATTACTGATATACAGGACCAGTTGAGGAGAGATTGGGAAGCCGGAGGGCCAGATTTTACTGCTGCAATTACCTTTAGGGAGTATATGGATGTGCGGATGAAACATATGCCACGTGGACATGACAGGAACCAGAGCTATGAGCTACGGAAGAAATTAGGGAGACTTGAGTTACCATATTATGATGGCTCAGGAAAGTCTACAACAAGAGCTTGGGTTCAAAAGCTTGACACATACTTTCAATTGAACCCTATGCCCGAGGAAGAAGCTATTAAGTATGCAGCAATTCATCTGGATGGGTTAGCACACGAGTGGTGGCATCATGGTATGGTCACTATGGGACATGCACACATTACCTCATATGTGGAGTTTACAAAGAGGCTGATTGAACATTTTGATAGGAAGGATCCAGAACTCCATTTCAAGGAGTTAGCTCAGCTTAAACAGTGGGGATCATTGGAAACATACATTTCAGAGTTTCAGAAACTTGCAGTGTTAGTAACAGATGTATCTGAATGGAGGATACTAGTTCTATTTATGGATGGGTTAGCTGATCCGTTGAGAGGGTGGATTAAAGCTCTCAACCCTCCCACTTTGCAGGAAACCATTAAGAAAGCTCGTGACATGGATTCCTCTTCATCTTCAAAAAATAAATTCCAGGCAAAGAGTTTCCCTTCAAGGAAAGATAAGGACAGGAAACCTTTTCATAAAGAGGTTCAGCCAACTAAGGAGGAAAGTAAGAGGTTGGACAATGAGACACTTAATGATCTCAGGAAGAAGAAGCTTTTTTTTCATTGCAGGGAGCCTTGGGATTTGTCACATAAGTGTCCATTGAAAGCAAAAGCTAAGCAGATGGAGTACTTTTCAGCCGAAGAGTCAGTAGATGGAGATTCAGAGCAGTCATCCGAATCAGATGGAGATGATGATAGTTCTTCACAGGAGGAAGCACGTGGTGATAGCACGATAGCTCAGATTTCAAGTATACAGGAGGCCGTCACTTTCAGAGTTAGGGGAACCTTGGATGGACAGAGAGTTGTGGCACTCATTGATACAGGGGCGACACATAACTTCATTGATGAGAAGTTTGTGACACGCAAAGGGCTACATACAGAGGAGCATAGGAGATTTAAGGTGATGGTTGCCGATGGCTTCAAAGTTGAATGTACCAAGAAAATCTCCAACTTGTAGCTTCATTTGGGAGATTATGACATGACAAGAGATTTCTTTGTGGTCAACATTGGTGATCAAGATATGGTGCTTGGGATGAACTGGATGAAGTCTCTGGTAGAGTTTACATTTAACCTTGAGAAAATGGAAATGAGGTTTGAGGCAAATGGTAAGAAGATAGTGCTCAGAGGTTTGTCAGATGGGAGACTTCAAGTGGTGTCACTCAAGCGGATGCAGAGTTTCTTTAGACATGATCAGGTGCAGTGGGCAGCAGAGTTTAGAGTAATGCCTAAGATGACAGAGCAGCATAAACTAGAGTATCCACCTGATGTACAAAAAATAATAACCAAACATACTAAGGTGTTTGGTGAGATACCTCCAGGGAGACCCTCGGATAGGGGAATCGAGCATGTTATTGAATTAGAGGAAGGGGCTAAGCCAGTTATCATCACACCTTATAGCCATCCGAAGAGATATAAGGATGAAATAGAAAAGGCAATTAAGGAGTTGATTGACATGGGGCACATACGGCCAAGCAAAAGTCCTTTCGCTTCTTCAGTAGTATTGGTGAAGAAGAAGGATGGTACAATGAGGATGTGCATTGATTATAGGGAGCTAAACAAGAAGACAATCAAGAACCGATACCCTATCTCGCGCATCGATGAGCTTATTGATGAATTGCATGGTGCATGCTACTTTTCCAAGATTGATTTGAGATTCGGCTACCATCAAATACGGGTTAAAGAGGTGGATGTGGAGAAGACAGCTTTTAGATGCCACTATGGACATTTTGAGTTCTTAGTCATGCCCTTTGGGTTGACAAATGCCCCTGCCACTTTCCAGTCCTGTATGAATAGAGTGTTCAGAGATCAGTTGAGGAAGTTTGTGTTGATATTTTTTGATGATATACTGATATACAGCTGTACTTAGGAGGAATATTTGAAGCATATTGATACAGTGCTCAGTATTCTAGAGAGGGAGTCATTATATGCCAAGATGAGTAAATGTGAGTTTGGGATGACAGAGTTGCTCTATCTAGGGCATATTATTAGTGCAGGAAGTGTTCGGGTTGACCCAGACAAGATCAAGGCCATTCTGTATTGGCCACCACCGAGGAACAATTCACAACTCAAGGGATTTCTCGGGCTTTGTGGGTTCTACCGCAGATTTGTGAAGGGATTTTCATAGATAGTAGCACCACTTATAGATTTGACACGGAAAGATAGTTTCAAGTGGTCAGAGAGGGCTCAGGATTGTTTTGACAGGTTTAAGGAGCTGATGAGTACATGTCTTGTTTTAGCCATTCCAGATTTCACCAAGCCTTTTGAGCTGTAGTGTGATGCCTCAGGAGAGGGCATAGGAGTTGTTCTCATGCAAGACAAACATCCCATCGTATATGAGAGTAAAAAATTACGAGGTGTGGAGAGAACCTACAGCATCTACGACAAAGAGATGCTAGCAATCATGCACGTGCTAGCTAAGTTCAGGCAGTACTTAGTGGGAAGCCGATTCACAGTAAAAACAGATCATAATAGCTTGAAACATTTCCTTGGACAGAAGGACCTTAATGACAGGCAACAGAAATGGGTGAGTAAATTACAGGCCTATGATTTCGACATAGCCTATGTTAAAGGGAAGAAAAATATTGTTGCAGATGCTTTATCTAGAAGGCCTCATTTGCTTGCTATTGGGATAGTCATGGATGATTGGAGAGAGATGATCTTGGCAGAATATGCTAAGGATAGTTGGGCATCTAGCATTATTGAGGGAGCTATTCAAGATAGTCGATACACTATCGTAAATGATCTGATCATCTACAAGGAAAGGATTTATTTTGTACCCGGGTTTGCTATGAAGTAGAAGATTTTGAGGGCATTTCATGATTCACCAATGGCAGGACATCCTGGATTCTTTAAGACATATCGGCAAGTGAGAGAGCGCTTCACTTGGAAAGGACTCAAATCAGAGGTGCTTCAGTTTGTTAGGGAATGCCCTGTGTGTCAGTAGAACAAACAGGAACATTCTTTTCTAGGTGGTTTAGTATAGCCCCTACCCATACCAGAGAAGAAGTGGGATAGCATTTCCATGGATTTTATCACAGGCCTCCCCAAGGCACAAGGTCGGGATTGTATCTTTGTTGTGGTAGACAGATTGACGAAATTTGCACATTTCTTTGCAATTTCGTCTACATATTCAGCAGCACAAACAGTAGAACTATTTTTTCGAGAGGTATTCAGACTACATGGGATACCACGGAGCATAGTTAGTGACAAAGATAGTAGATTTATGAGCCACTTTTTGAAGGAGTTGTTCAAGTTATGTGGAACAGAGCTCACTCCGAGTACCAGCTACCACCCCCAAACTGATGGGCAGACAGAGATAGTGAACAAATGGGTTGAGGTGTAATGCCCCGCCCGCAGATCCTTGGAAATAAGGATTCAAATCAAGCCAAGATATTTTTTTTTTTTACAAGTATGAATGCACAAGACAACATCATACAGGGATCACAAAGATCGCAACGAAAGACTTCAACACAATCCCGGCAACCAACGAATCTCCAAACGCCACTACCAAACTAACACACACAAACAAAGCCAACAAAGACAATGCACATGATGAGGGCACAAGAAACAACCACTCATCAACAAAACACCAAGATGGGGTAAAATGCAGAATCCCGAAATTTGGCTAAGCCTGAAATCCTGAAGCCCTGAAAATTGGCTAAGTCTGGATTTCTGAAGCCCTGAAATTTCCTAGAATCCATAACTTATCTCTGAGAGGTCTGAAACCTATCTCAAACAATTTGCCGCATATATTAAAATATATCTTAAGTATAAGTTGAATACGTCAACTTATACTTAAACGATATATTTTAAACCCCGAAGGACAACAACAAAAACCCAAAAACTGAATTTCAAAATAAACCTCATGAATTCAAAATGCAACAACATAGGCTCGAAGAACGCCCAAAAGGGTATCCAAAACCACTCTCAAAAAGATCAGATCATGAAGAAAAGTGCCCGCTGATGGCACGCGCAGGTTTTTCACAAAAATCGTGCGACACTTCTCCCTTACTGAGTGCGACACTTCTCAAGAAGGTGTGCGATACTGGAAAAGTATCACGCGACATTTCTCATAAAGCCGTGCGACACTCTTCCAGTGTCGTACGACACTTCTTCAGTAATACGTGCGACACTTTACAGTCTCGTGCGACATTCTTTGTATGGGTGTGTGATACTTTATCAGTGTCGCACAATGTTGAACAAATGTCGCCCATAGAAAGAAAAAAACACTTTCAGAACTCAAAAACGGGGAAAAACCAACAAAAGAACCTCCACACCGGGGAGTACCGGATCCACGCGAATCGAGGAATGAACACTCGAGTGCAAGAACAACCCAGAATGAAGAACACCAAACCATCTAAACTACAGCAACAAAGAACACACTGAAAGTAAGCATTGCAAAGAACAAAAGCAACATCGCAATGTACATAAATACATCTCAAGAACAAAACAACCAAACTAAGTACGTGGTTCCTCCCAACCGTCAATAGCATCATAAGACCATCGTGGGTCCTAGCCATCCCCCGCGCGTAACATCCCAAGCCACCGACCAAATCGTCGGTACTGTCGTAATAGGGACGTCACTACTAAAAACATGCAATAATAATAGCATAAGAAAATCTAACATGCTAGTGATAACGCATAAGATAATCCTACAGTAGATAACATCACCTATCACATGCTAAACAGCAGTAAGCAACATATATACTACTAAAGCAAATCACATCATCTTCATATGCTAAACATCATAATAAGGGAATGCGCCAAATAAAATAACATCATCTAAACATGATATACAAGCATCCCAATGAAAGCATAAATCACAAGAAAGCATACTCCAAAACTCGAAGTACCAAGTGAAAACATCCAGCAACAGTCGCACTAAGACAAAGATCATCTCTGTACACCGATCCCTAGCAGTGGTGAAGGTAGCTACGCCTTCCAACCACGTGGCACCCGTAGGTCCACACCCGCTGTGCTGATGGAGATAATGATCCAACCACAAACACACATAAAGCACAACATCCAAGGCTAACACTCACGCCAGACAGTATGATGGTTGAACCAAGAACCTAAGACAATGCAAGGAGTAAAGGTCCTGGTCAGACACTCAATAGGCTACTATGTAGGGGTTGACATCTTGGAGAGTCGCTTGGCATCAAAAAGCCCAAGCTCGGATCGTGTGTCCTCAAACTTAAACGGGTGCTCACACGTTGTGTCCTCGAACTTAATCGGGTGCTCACACATTTTACTTATCTTAAGTTTTATTAACAATCACACATTTTATTTAGTTATCACTTATATAAAGCTTCCTCTGCCAACCCATGACGCCATGATCGTCGGGCTGCGAGATAGAAGCCCCCTCCAGATGCTACCCTACCCTACCCATGCTCATCCTACAACAAGTGCCCGTGGGCATGCATACTCCCATCCCAACCCCAATGATCATAACTTCCGGTAAATCCACAGAAGATTGGGCCTCGCAAGTCACCCAACAAATGTATGCGCACGTACTTGTGTGTGGCACACCACCATCACGAAGATCATAACACAAGGACAAGAATGAGAACATAATGCAAAGAAAACACCCCACTGAAAGCAACACGGGAAGGATGGATTCTACACAAATCCCAAAGCCAATAAAATCATACACCATGAAATCACTCAACTGGCCTCAATCCGAGAGTATGGATTCTACACGAATCCCAATGATGTAACAAGACCAAACATCATGAACTCACTCAACCGGCCTCAATCTGAGAGTATGGATTCTATGCGAATCCTAGCGTTCACGAAACAAAAGCAAAGGTCTAAAAGAAACAATAACACCAGGTATAAAATCACTCAACCGAACACAACGTCGGGAGTACGGATGCAACACGCATCCCAATGCAACATAAAAGTGCAATAGTGGTTTGACTGATATCCAAATGGATCATCCAGGTCCACGAACCACAATGTGCCAAGAAAACTCGAGAAAATAGGGCAGCACGCAAAACGAGGTGAAAAACCCAAAATTTTGGAAAATTACAAAATTAAAACCCATTTGGCCTTTGGGTTCAAAAACCCCAAAAATCCAAAAATAAATGGAATCGGACACCGTATGCAAAAACGGCCAGCATAACGATGCAAAACTCCAAACCCTCTTCCCAAAAATAGGGAAATGTTCATACCCGCCCAACCAGGTAGAACTAACATACAAAAACGGAGGGGAACACTAGTTCTCAGCCTCCAAACAAATGGCTACCAAAAACAGAAGCTGAAACGGAGCAGAAACAATAAAACGGGAAAGCCCTACCTCACAGCCAAAAGGGCAAAACGGGAATCTGAACCATAAAATAAATATCTCGCAGAAGTAGCTGAAAATCGCGGCAATCCAAGGTTTCTCCGAGCTGGATCCAACGAGCCCAACCTCGCGACGATCCCACGCCCGTAGCTCCCACAACGAACAAAACAGTAAATCCTCATGAAGAGGATTTTGGGTTTTACTCTCCAACTTTCCAATTTGAAAGTGAGAAGTGAGGAATTAAATTCCTCATTGGATACTTATTCACTTTTCGGGTGAATAATCGATTAGGGCATTTAACCGGCCAATCTAGTTAAACCCCGAATCGACCCAAACGAAAACAGGATATTCCTATAAATAGGAATTCATCTATGGCAAAGTTGCCAGAAATTAAAATAAAATAATTTAAAAGCCCGAAAACCCAAAAACACAAAAATTGCCTTAACAACTTTCGCGACAATGCGAACCTCTAAATGCACAGACACGCTTACTGGTCTAATCACATAATGCAAATGAGTTCGGATTTAATAATCACCGAAAGGTTTAAATTAAACATTTAATAAAGGATACGTCGACCATACAAGGACGACATTGGTAAAATATGAATGGCTGAATCACTAACTCCATGTGCCACTGCCAGGGATATAAATCCTGCACACTAAACAACATGATCAAGTGCAATTGCATATAATAACATAGCCGAAGCAATAAATGCATTAAATCACCTAATTTAACCATTTATTTAATTATATTAAAATAATCTATTTACATCACTCACGTTCGCAAAAGGCATAGCAACGCAGGAATGAAGTAAATAACCATAGCATTAAATCCATCACATAACAAAATCAGAGGTATGTCCAAATACCAGATAACCAGATAACATCGTAAAACACACTGTCATCTCAAAATGGCATCATCATGCAATATGATTAACTGAACAGCATAGCAGTCTAAAATCTATGATACTAGAATCAAAGAGTAACATTTGACCCTCAGGTCATCTCAAATGTAAAACATCACATGAGTAACAAATATCTCTCTAATCAGAAATATAATAAGGTAGATGTCTGCAGCACATAACCAAAGAAATCAACATGGACAATCCATTTCTAATCATTAATGCATTTAATAATGATTGATTACTTTGCATTAAAAAGGCACTTAAAACACATAAGCGAACACAGTCATAAACATGACTAACCACTACTACAAGAACCTAGTCCAGTGTAGCATGGTAATGGTACACAGTGCAATCTCTGCACACATCTCAGGATAATCACGGAACAACCTCATGATACCACATCGCCCCTGGTAACCACTGGCACAAACCTCAGTAAACCAAAAATCACATCATAATCTCAAAGATCAGTCAAAAGCATAATCAAAGCAACTGATACAGAAACATAAATTCGAACACCTCGACGGTGTAGACCACTCAGGGTCACAATCATGATCCATCACGACAAAAGATCATCAAGGTTGCATCCATTAGGACAACTTACAAAAGTCAAATGGGAGAGGCACTACATCATCCCCCCCCCCAAGATTAGGCTTACTCTTGGAAGCCTGCAATCCAAGAGTAGAAACCAAAACACACAAGAACAAAATCAAAAGCGAGCAATAGGAATGACTCAACAACTTCGTACAAGTCAAACCCAAAACACTCCAACATTCTCAAACCATCGTGTTAACCCACAAATAGGTTAACCACGAGAGAATGGGTGTCACACAGACACAAGGTCCTCCAACAAGGAACCTTCTATGCGCTAGGAAAAACCAACTAGCCATAACAACAACAATACAAGGTAAGGAACAAGCTACTCTACCTTGTCAACAGGTGCCCAACTATGACATGCACCAACCACATGACCACAAAACCAGGTCAAAACACTAAGCACTTCCAACAAAAGTTGGAATCATGGGGAATAACCATCCCAAAATTTCCAAGAATACTATCATGTCACACATGATCATTCTGGAATCCACGTAAACTCACCCTTAGAACAAAGAGGATGAAAGTTTACCAACAAAAGGACACACTCCAAAGGACTACTCACCACCAAGCGTGGGAGATATGGTGTACGTCATGTTACAGCTGTATAGACAGTCCTGTCTCAAGAAGAGTGGAGCAGAGAAATTGAAACCACGCTACTATGGACCGTTCAAAGTAATCACAAGAGTGGGCGAAGTAGCTTATGAGTTGGAGTTGCCTGCAGACAGTAAAGTGCATAATCTGTTCCATGTGTCACGCCTTAAGAAGGCATTGGGTCACAATGTGGTGCCTTCCGTAGTATTGCCACCTCTTGATGATGAGGGAAAGCTTATCTTGGTTCCCGAGGCCATACTTGACTCCAGGGAGAGGGTGCTTCGTAGGAGGACTATCAGGGAGTATCTAGTGAAGTGGAGGAACCTACCTGTCGAGGATGCTACTTGGGAAAATGAGCAGATATTGCAGCATCCAGAGCTGAAATTGCTTGAGGACAAGCAATTTTGAGAAGGGCAGACTGTAATGTCCCCTTTCTAGCATTCATAGCATGATGTTGTTGTTAGCATATTTCCCCACAGTCCCGTAGGCTAACTAGGACATTAAAGGGGCTTAGAGGCCATTTGGCCTAGACAGTTTCAGTTGCAAGTCTTTCTGAGGGGTTCTGAGGCAACTTTGGGCATACTTACTATTTATAGTAAGTCATCTTGGACATGGCCGGACATTCAGTCATAGTGGTATGTCGATGGTAATTGTTTAAAATCGACAGGAAGACTTATTTATCATTGATAAGATTTGTTATGCATTGATAAAGCCATTTTATAAAGTTAAATTTAAATATTTAACTTTATTAATGCATAGACTATAGTTTGTAGGAAATATTTAAATTAAAAGAGTTCCCTTTATTTTTATAACACATTGGAGACATAAGGTACATAAAGGGAGTTATGTTTTATCCCACATTGAGAAAACGAAGGATTGAGCTCTTGTGAGAACACTATAAAAGAAATGGAAGAGCTTTTTTTTTGTATGCTTGGATGAAGATTAATGTTATGCTGCTGGATATCTGATTATCGGGCTTGGAGGACGGAATCCCTCTTTGCTAGCATTCTCTTCGTTGTTGGAAGACACAGTCAGGAGGATCAAGGGTGTTTTCACTTCAAGAAACACACTGGGTTTCATTTGGGGCGTTTGCATAAAGAAATTTACAAGGGTTTGAGGTGCAAATCTGAAGTTAGTTATTGCTATAGTGCTGCATGAACAATATTTTGCTACAGTCGGCATGAACAGTATTTTGCTACAGTACGGCCTGAACAGTGTTGGTATCAAGTTTACTTATTTTTCCGGCTGATTAGAAGTTTGGAGGGCTGGCCGACTACATCTGCAAAATACTACGGCAACTAATTCCAGGTTTCTTTTGTCAAATTTTGATATTTTGCATAATAATTGTTGAATAAAGTCTGAATAGTTGTTGCAGCCTTTAAGGCAGCTGTAAGTGCACATCTACATTTTAAAAACACCCTTTATTAGCAGATTGAAAGAGTTTCCAGATTTTTCATATACTATTGAATGTGTGCCAAGTGTTTGTGAAAATGTTATGATGTGTATTATGCATTTTAATGTCACTTCATAGTTGTTCGTAAATCTACTCATTGGAAAGCAATTTATTGAGGAAATCAGCTTTATGAGTTTGCATACAAAGTGTTTGACAATATTCCTTAAGTTAAATTTTTGCAAGTCAAAGTTCAAATCAGGGGAGGATATTACATGTTATTTGAACCTCTGTAGGGACTGATCTTGAACCTTCTTCAACATTCATTGTTTGAGATTTCGTAGGGAGTGTTCCTGACCTCTCTCCCATACGCACTACTTCTACTTCTATTGAGCCTTCTTCAACATTTCTTTCACCTTGTTTAATTCGATGATAACGTGCCACAGTCTTCTGTATATTTCTTTGTTCTGCTTCATCAGATCTTTTTCTTGCATATTTGTTTTACCTTCCTTTCTTGTTTCCCATTATAAAATAAAAAATAATAATAATTTATCCCTTGCCTCAAGATAAATTTTGTGCAATAACCACATAAAAAAACCACTGTATAGATTTGTCTGTCGCTGTCGGTACTTTTAAATTGTTTGACAAAAATCAATAGAATGCAGTCATCTGCAACAAAGCATCAATATTCTTCATTATAATATGACTAAAATCTGTGAGTCACAAACATTCTTCAAGAATAAACATTATAATAAATATTCTTCAAGAATAAATTGCTACATAAAAGACAATGGCATCGGCTATCAAAAGAAGCAAACATAATGTTAGAAATCCTCTCTTTCGTTTGTAGCTCTCATGTCCTCCTTTCTTCTCCAAATGATGTAGCTCCAAATGATGTGAGTCTTAAAATCAAGTCTTAACGTCCTTTTGGGATATTTAGGAATTAGTGGTATCTCGTCAAACAAGGGATTAACATTGATGTGTTCAAATGTACCTTAGATGATTTCAATGGTGTGCACATATTCGCGTGAACGTATGTTCGTGCGAACATGGTAAACATGTTCGCGCGAACATACAAAATTACAAAAAATTTCACCTGTTTTTCAGATATATATATATATTGCTCTTTTGACTTCCATAATTGCAGGAGAATGATCTCCTACTGTAAAATAAAAAATGTCAAAATGTGCTGCTCGGAGAAAGCTTTCCAACGACTATAATTTTAATACATAATTTAATCATTAAGACTTTCAAATATGAGTTTAACTCATTATAGGTTCATTACCAATTGAACATCAACTGACTTTGACACCTCGGGAAAATTAGTAAACTAGGTCAATTTTTTTTTGAAAAATATGGAGGAACTGGCTTATTGAGATACCTTTCTATTAAAAAAAAAAAAAGGTTTATGATAAATTGACTTCAAATTATCTGTGTCAAACGGAATGTATGTCTGAATTACGGTTCATGTCACTTCAAAACTTCATAAACTATAAAATATTCAACCAAAATAAATCAAACCAAATGCATCCTCTGGATATTGATGTTGCAAATCTAATGTCGAAAGAATTACTTCATTATCATTTCTAGAAAAAAAATTATGTGTGTTAAACGGACTGTCACTTTTTAAAATATTGAATTTTATTATATACCACTTTTCGGAGTAGATAAAAAAATTGACATAAATAACTTTTTTTTTAGATTAAAAAATATGGTTACAAAGTAGGAACAAAGTACTCAAAATCATTAGTTTATGTCATCTTGAAATTATTTATAGTTTTGGAGATATAGTCACTTGAACGTGACGTTTGTTGCAAAAATATTGATTTCAGTGTCAAAATTGGTCAAAAAGTGGAACCCATTATTGTGGGATCACCCTAGTGGCTACAACAGTTGATGTAGATGCTTATGGAAGTGATAGAATAATGTTTATGTTCAACAATATTTCTGTAGTCTTCATTGTGCTTGTGAGCCAGGTATTCAGATGTACAGATGATATAGGACAAGTGGGGAGGCCAAGTCCTCACTTTATGTCAGAATAAATGTCACTTTTGGAGGTCCAAAAGGTCTTCAGTGGAGAGGTCTGATCTAGTGGATACTTTTAGGGAAAATTGAAGTGTCTTCAAATCTCCAGATTTTTGCACCATCAAAAAGATCTCAGCGTCCTGATTCCAAAGCAACTTGAATAGAGCAAAAAGGAGTTTGTTCATGCAAGTTACGCTCAGTCAAAGTTTTGGTCAACAAGCAGACCAGAGGGCTAGATAAGGGGAAAAATTAGACCATCTCAAAAGTGGTCAACAATGGATTTTAAAATGAAGATCTCGTCGAGAGCTTCCCAACAGCTTTGGTTTCGTCAAAAACAGACTTCATATGTGAAAGTTATGCTTGTTTGAAGTTGGAGGCAAAAGTTTAAAATGGTGACAACATCATGACATCATCATTTGCATGTGACATTTACACGTCATTGGCAAGTGGATGGAAGACTTGGGCTGGTGGGGGTAGAACCCCCAACCACCTCTTTACCAAAATAAGACTTGGCCGTTGGGCCACGTAGAGCATTCAACATACAAATGTCAAAGTTTCTATTTAAATTGTTCCTGCCGCCAAGTTTAGTTTAAACAACCCACGGATTTGAACCCCCGACCTCATAACGGGTGTGAAAGCTATGTGGCCATTGCGCCACTCATTGTTTTTAATTATACGTGGGGCATAGTTTTATTTGAGTTTGAAACAAACAAACGGTCGCCTACTCTTTAAATAGGGCTTATTTGTTATTTTATTAATAGCTAAACCCCAAATATGAATGTAATTCCAAAATATAAAAATGGCAAAGGGGTTATTCAAAGGTGTCTATGGTTAAAATGCCTAATTATGGATTAATTTGTTTTGAGCCAATTTAAGAAAATTATTTTGTATAAAAAGGGGGGTAGGATGTCATTTTGAAGGCAATCAAAGTTGGATAATTATTGTAATTCTTGAAGGGGACTTGTAGAGAAATTGGTCTTGGTGAAGTTTTGAAAGAATAGAGAGGTCTTGTAAGGAGATTTTTGAGCCATTCTTGTACGTCGGAGTTTTGTTGCTGCCGAAGTGCTTGAAGGAATGGGCTTGGTGCATTTGTAATTGATTTTGGAGAATAAACGAATCAGTCTCACTCTATTGGAGCAGACCCAGAGACATAGTCATGTTTGTGGCGAACTCCGAAATCAAGCTTTGTTTGCACTTTCTATCTTCTTTTCTCTCAATTATGTTTCTCACCTTAAGTTTTGATGCATAATTTCATTTATGTATAAATGTATTAAGACTTCCACTGAGTTGTGTTTTTAATTAAGCATTCAATAATGCAATTAGTCTAGATCCGTCCATCAAATCACTTTAAAATGATTTCAAAATTTACATGACATAATATCCTATGTCATAACCAACTGTTATCATTCTTAGCTACCAACCATTTATTTAGAAATATTGAGGTAGAAGATATTACTTGTACTTTGTCCTCCCATACCTAAATGTTTACTTGTCTTGTCAAATATTATGCAAGACCCTTTGTTAAATTCAAATCTGTAACCTTTTTCCATTAGCCAAGCTATGCTTAATAGGTTATATTTAAGACCTTCCACTAAATAAACATCTTTATGAGTAGTGGATTCATTTAAGCTACAATACCCTTACCTATCATCGTGTATGACCTAAGTTGTTGTCAAACTTCACCATTCCTCCATCATAGACTTCCACCTCATGAATTTTCTCCTATCACCAAACATGTGGCAAGAGAAACTACTGTCAATTATCCAACTCTTGTGGATATTGGTGCTTTTTATCAAGGCTCTTCCCACCCTTTCTTTTGTGATAGTGACAAAGGATATTTCATCCTCATCCTCGTCATCAATACTAATTGACTCTTCATTAGTCACACCCTCCTAAATAATGTGGCATCACTTCTTCTCCTCCCCTTTAGAATTTTTCCATCTTTTACTAGTCTCCTTCTTGATAGGCTTTGAATATCTAGCAACATAGAGTCCTACCCTCTTGCAGTTAAAGTACTCATATGAAAGTTTACCTTTGTAATTCCCTTTCCATATGACCATTCTCTTTGTGAATAGAGCCTCCATCTCTTCTTGTTTGGCTTCTTTAGTGTAGAGAATTTCTAGTTATCTCATGTATCTTGATGGGCTTATCTCCTCCTTTCCTCTTTGGGTTGCTATCAGTGCAACTAAGGCTTTGAATGCCACTTCAGCCTTGGGTTGATTGTTGTCATAATTTCTTGGCTCAAATGTAGTGAGCTTTCCTATCAAGGCATCAAGAGATACATCCATTTTCTCTATCATTCTCAACTCCTAAATGGATGGTACCCTTATGACATACTTGGGTAGCAAGGTTCTTAGTATCTTGCTTACAAATCATCTTCATGTAATGTTTCTCGAACAGCTCTAATGGCTAGCATCACATCTTTCACTCTTTTATCATAGGTTTTGATGTCCTCTCCTTCTTCCATCTATATGTCGTCATATTTTCTTCTCAGTCTTTTAGCTATATCCTTCTATACATGCTTATCACCACTATAGATAATTCAAATACTATACACTATCTCCAACTCTTCTACATCTTTGTATTCAACATAGGATAGGGTGTTGGCTATAGCATCCATTTTGGCTATATGAGTTTCTCATTTCTCCTTTATCTGGTTAGGGGTGAGTGCAACAACATGTTCTACATACATTATCTCCACATGACTCCATTATGCATCTCCTAGAGTTCTTGGATGCAACCTCATCTTTTTGCACCATGGGTTGTAGTTTTCCTTCAAAAACATCCTTCTCTTTTCAATATTTTTTTATCTTTGCCTTGAGATGTTAAACTCCTTGCTTTAGACACAATCAGAAGCTAGGAACCTTATTTTCAAAGCCTACTTTTATTTGCCATATGAATTTTTTGGCACTGCATGTGAATTGAACCCAGAGTTCGACTTACACGCAGTGCCAAAAAATTAAGCTTTTGAAGATGCTGAGAGATGCAGCCCTGACAACCCTTTTTCTTCATGAATTTAATCTCCCGCATGAAGTGACCGTCTGATTGAGTTGCAGGAGTAGCATTTACAGTGCCTGCACCTGCAACAGAGTGGCAAATCATCAAAGAAGCCATTATTACTCAATTCCACTGGTTCATCCGGGTGCTGCGTGGCTACAAATTTGGGGATTGTCTGTTAGAAGAAACTTCTAGAATGAAACTGGAATATTCTGGAGATTTAATTCACTATTTTTTGATGAGCATTGTACAAGTATGAAGGCATTTCACTATCAAAAAGCCAACCAGATCGATTCTCGCTCTTCTGAGTGTAGTGCATGCGGCAGCTGCTCCTATAACAAGTAAGAATTTGGAGGGAGCCGCCCCGATCCAAAACTTTAGTTCAAATCATTTATTGATAGCGCATCTATGAACCCTATCAGATCCCCTGCTCCGCAAGGATTACGATTGGAAGCTGCAGATCATGTTTACAGCGTGCGGGTGTGTTTCAGTCTGAATGTGTCTGGAAAATATTCGTCAATGGCGTCACAAATGAAGGCGGTGTGTTGTCTCCCCCTAATTGCAGTGTCACCGCCACTGTTTAATTTTTATTTTTATGTTTTTTTTCAATTGATAAAGTGAAAAATGGAATGTTCTGGAGAGATCCGAATTTCTATCATTTTTGAAAATTAAAAATACACTAAAACCCCTGGGAAAAAAGACTCATCCAATTAGAAAAAAGAAATAACACATAAAAATTGATTTTAAAAATAGATCTTTTAACACAGGATATAAATTTGTTGTGTTAAGCCTTCGTACTTGAATATTAAGTCAACTACTTTTATACAAGGCTCGTGATAACAATAATGCATAACGTCTTAATTTTTTATTACATGAGATAATTATTTTTAGGATTTGTGATGTGAGGTGTGCTAGTAGGTGTCCAAACTATGTAATTAGCTAAACTAATTTACTTTTAAATATAACCTCTTAGTGTGGAATTCAACTATGTCACCCCTCTTCACTCATAGCGGTCATTTCTAGAGAAAGCAACTTGATTTATTTTATAATTTATTTTTACTATTTAAGAATAAATTTCATGGACATGGAAAATTTTAGATAAGTTACAAAGAAATAAATAATGTAAAAGTTTATTCTCATCTTTACAAATATTTTAAACAAATCAGTACTAAAATTTCTCCATAAAAATATTCTTAGTAACAAACAAATAACTAAATAAATATATAGATATATGTATATGTACATATACATATACGTACATGTACATATAGATATACGTACATGTACACCTATGTGGGTGTGGAAAGTGCAAAGAAAAATAAGGTTTGAAGTTTTTCACCATTATTTAAAGATTTATTCTCATGAAAAAAAGAAATCAAAGATTCTCATAGTGCTTTAATCATGTTCATTGTGTTCAAGTGGGTCTCCCTTTGTCTTTTGTAAAAGGTATTCCATGGCGGGCCATAAATAAAAGTTTTGAAAATCTAATCTCTCAAATACATGCTTATCTTCCACAATTTTTCTTGAAGTAAGTATGACCATGACCCAAGTTATAGTGAAAGTATCAGAGATGTGATTGCTTTTACGTCAATTGTAGTAAGATGTTCACACAAGAAGAAAAAGATTGATTCTCATTTCTTTTTCGTTTTGACAACATCGATTTTTATTATAATCTATACCTACCTTCTTTTTCTTTTTTTATTGTATTCCATGTTGGGCCATAAATAAAAGTTTTGGAACTTAAATCCAATCTCTCAAAAGACATTCTTATTTTCAACAATTTTTCTTGGAGTAGGTATGATCATGACCCAAGTAATAGTGAAAGTGTCAAAGATTGTGATTGCTTTTATATCACTGTAGTAAGATGCTCACACAAGAGAAAAAAGATTGATTCTCATCTTCTTTTCCTTTTTGACAATACCCATTTTCATTATAATCTATACCCTACCTTCTTTTTCTTTTGAAGGTAACCATATTCATGATAATTTATTCCTACCTCCTTTTTCTTTTGTTATTGCACATATTTTCATGATAACATATTCTCTATATCATTTTTCTTTGTGACAATATCCCTACCTTTTTCTTTATTGATTGTACCCATTTTCTTGATAATTTATTCTTACCTACGTTTTCTTTTAAATTTCATATATTTTCATGATTAACATATTTCTTACCTCCATTTTCCTAATAATCTATTCCCTGCTTTTTTTCCTTTATTGATTTTCTTTTTTGCCTTTATTGATTTTCTTTTTTTCCTTTATTGATTACCATTTCCATGTTGTTCCCTATCTACTTTTTCTTTTTAACCGCACTCGTTCTTATAATTACATATTCCCTATCTCCTTTATCTTTTTCACTGTACCCACTTTCATACCGCATATCATCATTATAAAAGGCTGTGAATATGGGGACGCCAACAAACTCATCTGTAAACATTCTGAGCAATCCGTTTTCAGTGCTTTAAATTATTTAATACAAGCCTTCCTTTCTTACTTCCAGTAACAGAAAAATGGGCAACACTTGCTGCTGTTCATGCTCTGCTCCTGCTCAAGTAGATTATCAAGATATATTTGATAAAGTGATCCAAGTGGAAGATATGAGTCACATTGATGAACTCATTTCTTACATAGACCAGCTCTTAACTGCCATTGACCAGGGAAACCTTCAATCAATTGCCCACCTTGCCAAGACCAATCGGGTGACTGCCTCTCTCAATTCCAGCGATGGTTTACTGGAGAAGATACTGAAGCGATCTAAGCACGTGTGCAAGGTACATATTTAAGCTTCTTGATGTACATAATTGAAGTTTTAATAGGAAGATGTACTTGACTCGAAAGAAATAACAGTTCTGTTGAATATGTTTTTAAGTGCAGAGGGACATTGTTCCAACTCTTAACCGTGAGACACGGAAATTGGTGATTGATGTGACGAATCAAGGAGCGCAGATAATGTGGGTGGGAGTAGCGCTGTCAGTTGTGGGTTTTGTGTTGGAAAGAATTGAGCAAGTTTCTTCCAACAGAGAGGAATGCATAGTGCTGCTGAAATACATGTTTAACCTTGCAAAATACATCAAGCAGTTGGAGGATCACTTGGGTAATCAAGAGAAGCTGAAAAGGGTTCTCCAATTCATTGTAGAAGGTTCCCTCCTCTGCATATCACAGATGCAGTCTCATCCACTTTCCAAGTAATTCAAATTTATGTATTGTAAATTTTATTTGGTCATTTGTCCGTAAATCGACTCCTAATAACAATGAATCTTTGTTTACTTTTGATGCTCATGTAGATTTTTCGCTGCTCCGGTTACGGCTGATGATCTGCAGAAATTACGAAGAGGGCTTGGGCAGGAGTACTCGGAGCTCACAATGGAATCAATAATTGCTGTGCTGAATAAGATTCCAGTTGTGTTGCCTCCATCCCAGGGAAGAACTCCTCAAGCAGGTGTTAATTTCTCTCGTCTTTCTAGCTGTTTAGGCTAATTTCGCCTACCTAGATCTCTTAAATTGTAAGTAGAATTACGTTGATTTTTTCAGTATGTCTGGTAGATGACACAAGAGTTTAATAGTCACTCACCCAAAATAAATAGTACTTTTTTGTGCAAATAGACCTGTTAACAACCAAAAAAATACTTAAAAATATCAACTTTTAGTACATTTGATCATATATATAATATCTTTCATTTTTATTTTAACACATTTTCTAATAAAATTTAATTTGTCTTTGTTGTAGTGGGTATTGAGGAAGCAACTAATACTGTTATTGAACTTCTCGATATGAAAGTTCAATCAGTTAAAGCAGTGGTTATTTATGGTCATGGTGGGATAGGAAAGACTACTTTAGCAGAAACAGTTTTCAGCAAACTTAACCTTCAGAACTACAAATATTGCAAGGTCTGTTTAGAGCAGAACTGTTCAGAGGCTGATCTGAAAGTTGCACAGCAACAAATCTTAAGAGACCTTTATGGCCCTAATATTAACCTCAGAAGTTTGAATGAAGGTCGGGACGAATTGTCCAAACATTTTAAAGAGCAATCCTCTAAGCCTGTCTTTATTTTTGTTGACAATGCATTGAAGCAAAGTGACCTGGAAAAGCTACTGCCTATTAGTGACCTGGCGTCACTTCCACCACAGAGCAGGATTCTTCTTACGACAAGGAATCTGAATGAGACCAGAATGCTCTTACAGCCAGGAGTTGAACGACGTGATTATCCAGTGCTTTGCCTTCCACAAGACAAGGCACGAGAAATCTTGTGTGAGTTGGCTTTAGATAGTGCCCACTTATGTTTTGATCCCACCATAGATATTAATGGCCTCCTCGAAATATGCCAGGGAATTCCACTGGTATTGAAAATGGCAGGGCCGAAATTACGTGAGCATGCACAAAATGTGGCAGCTTGTAGAGAGAGAGTGGAATATCTCAAGTCATGGTTGCTACAAGGAGGGGAAGGCGAATTAAGTGAGCGTATGGTGGACTTTGTTTATAATTGCTTGGATGCCTCTTGTAAAGAGGCATTTCTTGACATTGTCTTCTTCTTTTCTAATTGGGAGCGACAGAGGGTGGTCTTTAGCGTTGGCGCAACAGAGTTTGAAGAGCTTGAAAGGGCTGCGCTTGTAAACGTCACAAATGATGGCGAGGTGAATGTTCACGATATAGTGAAAGCACGAGGGAGAATGTTGTCGAGAGATGATGAGAAGAGAATCAACGACTCACGATCTCTCACTGATGCTCTTCAAGATCCAGAGGTATTTATTTTGGCATATAACTTTATAGAATCAGTTATGAAAAATATTTTAAAGATCAATTAATGCTCTACATTTGATTTACTTTTGAGTTGCACACATTTTTGCAGAGCATAAAGAAAATAAAGGGGATCGCTCTTAATGAATCATTCGAGCTGGACGCTGATCATCTGAATATGATGAAGAGATCTTTAAGAGTTTTGAGCTTGACAGGAAACACTAGAATAATAAATGGAGAATGTAGAGGAGCCTTTGAAAATCTAAGGCTGCTTAGCATGGAGAATCATAAAAATTACTCATGGATGGATGTAAGTAAACATCCAAGATTATCAGCAATCATTTTGAGAAATGAAAAAGATTCCTACTTCTCCAGAATAGATTCTGAGGATTCCAATGTCCCTGAGATAGACTCCCAAGATTCCGACGTCCCTGAGGCAAGATCTACAACTTCTATCTGATTTATAATATTATTTCTGGAAAAACAAATTAATTTTGATACTTTTTTCAAGACATTGCTAACTCGAGACAATGAAATTGTTTTGCAGTTTGCGGCCACCATCCCGTCTTCATTGAGATATTTATATATAGAAGGTTTTAGATTAACTAATTTTTTCACTACACTTTACCAAGTTCAGTCTTTGAATTGTCTAACATTACGATACTGTAGTGGGTTTAATAGCCTTCCTGAAAGCATTAGTAACCTATTTATTTTGAAACATTTGGATTTGAGCTCTTGTTCCAGCTTGGGGAGCCTTCCAAACAGTTTTGGTAGTTTGTCTTCTTTAGGACATTTGAATTTGAGCTCTTGTTCCAGCTTGGAGAGCCTTCCAGACAGTTTTGGTAGTTTGTCTTCTTTAGGAGATTTGGATTTGAGCTCTTGTTCCAGCTTGGGGAGCCTTCCAGACAGTTTTGGTAGTTTGTCTTCTTTAGGACATTTGGATTTGAGGTCTTGTTCCAGCTTGGGGAGCCTTCCAGACAGTTTTGGTAGTTTGTCTTCTTTAGGAGGTTTGTATTTGAGCTCTTGTTCCAGCTTGGGGAGCCTTCCAAACAGTTTTGGTAGTTTGTCTTCTTTAGGACATTTGAATTTGAGCTCTTGTTCCAGCTTGGGGAGCCTTCCAGACAGTTTTGGTAGTTTGTCTTCTTTAGGAGATTTGGATTTGAGCTCTTGTTCCAGCTTGGGGAGCCTTCCAGACAGTTTTGGTAGTTTGTCTTCTTTAGGAGATTTGGATTTGAGCTCTTGTTCCAGCTTGGGGAGCCTTCCAGACAGTTTTGGTAGTTTGTCTTCTTTAGGAGATTTGGATTTGAGCTCTTGTTCCAGCTTGGGGAGCCTTCCAGACAGTTTTGGTAGTTTGTCTTCTTTAGGACATTTGTATTTGAGCTCTTGTTCCAGCTTGGGGAGCCTTCCAGACAGTTTTGGTAGTTTGTCTTCTTTAGGACGTTTGGATTTGAGCTCTTGTTCCAGCTTGGGGAGCCTTCCAGACAGTTTTGGTAGTTTGTCTTCTTTAGGAGGTTTGTATTTGAGCTCTTGTTCCAGCTTGGGGAGCCTTCCAAACAGTTTTGGTAGTTTGTCTTCTTTAGGAGATTTGAATTTGAGCTTTTGTTCCAGCTTGGAGAGCCTTCCAAACAGTTTTGGTAGTTTGTCTCCTTTAGGAGATTTGAATTTGAGCTTTTGTTCCAGCTTGGGGAGCCTTCCAGACAGTTTTGGTAGTTTGTCTTCTTTAGGACATTTGGATTTGAGGTGTTGTTCCAGCTTGGGGAGCCTTCCAGACAGTTTTGGTAGTTTGTCTTCTTTAGGAGGTTTGTATTTGAGCTCTTGTTCCAGCTTGGGGAGCCTTCCAAACAGTTTTGGTAGTTTGTCTTCTTTAGGAGGTTTGTATTTGAGCTCTTGTTCCAGCTTGGGGAGCCTTCCAGACAGTTTTGGTAGTTTGTCTTCTTTAGGACATTTGGATTTGAACTGTTGTTCCAGCTTGGGGAACCTTCCAGACAGTTTTGGTAGTTTGTCTTCTTTAGGACATTTAAATTTGAGCTCTTGTTCCAGCTTGGGGAGCCTTCCAGACAGTTTTGGTAGTTTGTCTTCTTTAGGACATTTGGATTTGAACTATTGTTCCAGCTTGGGGAACCTTCCAGACAGTTTTGGTAGTTTATATAAGTTGTTGGAACTATATTTAGTCAAATGTACACAACTATCTTTGTTGCCTGAAAGTTTTGGAAATCTTGCTTCCCTGAAACATTTGAAGTTGGAAGACTGTGAGAAGCTCACAAATCTACCTCAAAATTTTGGTCAGCTGAAGTATTTAGAATATGTGAACATGCAAGGATGCATTGCATTACAGAGCCTCTCTGGTGATTTTGAATGTTTGAGTTCACTGACTGCCGTGAAGGCTTCAGAATGTTCCCAACTAGAGGAAAATACAATTGATACATTAGCCAAGATGAAGGGATTGATGGTGGTGGATATGCACAAAAGCCCCAAGTTGAAAGAGCGATGGGAGCAAGTGAAGGAGCGTTACTCCTTAACAATAGTGGAGTGTGGAAGAGAGGTAATTTGTCTTGTGCTTAACTAAGGAATTTATTTCAGATGTTATGCTCATCGTGTTCTTAATTTGAGCGTCTTTCTTACATTGCAGAGATTGCGTGATGAAATATACCCACATGCAGATGTGATGAGTAGAGCATTTTTTCACAGCGAGTCAAAATTCGTGCATGTGGATGAGAACGGGCAGCTCGGGGAGTGGCCCAGTCCGGCAGGTGGGGTAAAACTGTGGGTGTTGGGAAGCGGTGAAGAAGAAGTGGATGGAGGTGGTTGCTTCGGAGGGTGGGCAGATGATATTTGTGGATGTGGGAGGGTCGTAGGAGGAAAGCTCTGCCACATTTGCCCAGCGGCACAGTTGCCTGGATGCCTCCTGACAATATTGTGGAAAATAAGGACAATTTGGGGGTTGGGAATTGCATTGTGAGCACATCAGTGAGACTTGATCTTGATCACCTCCAATTCATACTGCCCAACTTTGGAACACTTCCTCTTGCTGAATCTGAGCACGAAGATATTTCTGACCAATTGTTGTCCCCTGTTTTGGAAGCAATTGAGTTTCTGCAAACCGACTATTTCTGACCAATTGTTGTCCCCTGTCCTCGGCCATGAGCAGTGCACCAAAATCCAATCATTTCGAAGCAATTCAAGGCAAACAGTTGTGTCAAATTATACATCTCCCTTGTGTCAAAGAAACCGAATATTGCATGAGATCAAATTATCTCCCTTGTTTTCACAGTGAAGAACCCCCAAATGGAATAAAATTGAGCATTTCTGAACTTGAATTCTTTAATTTTATAAATTTATAATTGAGCATTTCTGAACTTGAATTCTTTAATTTTATAAATTTATAATTGAGCATTTCTGAACTTGAATTCTTTAATTTTATACATTTATATATTTGTAAAAATGGCCAATCTTGATAACAATTCCTGAAAGTGATACAAATTTTTAAAACAGATCTCGAGTTCAGATTACAGGTGGAGGATCAACTTGTCTAAATCAGAACTTAAAGATATTTGATCTGTTAGAATACTTTTTTTAATAACATTAGTCAAAATTAAATTATTATTATTATTATTATTATTATTATTATTATTATTTTTTTTTTTTTTTTTTTTTTTAAATTTTTTTTTTTTTTTTTTTAAATGCACCTAGTAAACTTTCTAACGTGATCGGTAGCGCTGGCGCGACACGCCCACCAGTACCACCAACGCTTTGACCTGGAGCTATGAACCAGTGATCTAACTTTTTATAATTACATTAATTAGAGTTAGATCATTTTTTAATAGAAAATCTATATCTGTGATTTCCATTTTAATCATATTTCTTTCTCATTTGTTATATTTATTTGTGATATTTTTGAAATTTTGAAATCTAAAATGTTTTTTTATTTAATCTTTTAGAATGAAATATGTATGGTGTTCATATGAAAATGTATTATTTTCCTTAATATGAATGAATTTTAACTTCTATGTTTTTGAGTGAATTTAAATTTTTAAATTTTTTTCTCTATTTAAGATTTTATTGTTTTTCTAAATTGAAATAAAAAAACTTAATTTTATTTATTTCTTATATAGATATGGTACATATAATTTTATTTATGTCCAAGTGTTATATACAAATATCTATTAACTTTGAGGAGGTACAAGCAGACCTCTCTATTTTGTATGTATTTGATCTTTATATTTTTCAAATTCCATCGTTAAAATATTATTCTACTACTTCAATGTCATTCAATTCCTCTAGTAAAATGTGCTTATGTGTAAGGATTTCTTATTATATATACCTACAACTAATGGAATAGTTGTAATGCAATTAGGAGCCTAAAGACGTCATTAAATTGCATTTGCAGAAGATCTTGAAAATGTTATGTTCATGTTCAAGAAATATGAAGGATGGATGGATAGAAGATTAATGTAACTAAGCTAGATTCTTACTGTTATACTTTTCCTCTTTGTATTCTAACAGCATAAAATTCTAAGAATAGATATCTTTTGGGCAATTTTCAAATATGACTTTGTTACTTGTAATTTGGAAGTAGATATTTGTAAGAGGTACTAGTGTTGTCATTATGGATATTCCTACTATATTAGTTTCTAAAAAAAATTAAAAATAAGCTTTTGTTATTAGTCTTGTATAATGAAGGAATACATAGAATAATCTTTTAATCAAATAATTATTTTCTTTTGTATGGATGCTTCTTTTGCATTGCCATGAGAGGAGTGCTCAATATGGAATATCATAAAAGGGTAGAATCGAAAATGATGTGATTGATTCATGTATATCCATATATGTTTATGCAGCTGTCCATGTAGGATATCATGTAACTTCAAGTTTGGATAAACCATGTTATGTTTTATAAGTGCTTAAGATGGGACTATGATACCAAAATGATAATTAAGAAAAGGTTGATCATGTTATTTTGTACTATACAATTTCATTACTCCTCTTAATTTTGATTATTTAGAGTTTTGGGTATCTATCATGTCCTTAAAGATTTTGGAGAAGCATAACAACTTTGTGGTAGGGTGGAAAAGAACTCCTGCAATATTATCATCCTAAGTATTTCTTGAGTAGGTTCTAGAGCTCCTATTAGAAAAGTCATCATGCTTAAGACATTTCAGTATAATTTTAGAGTCTCTTGAATATAGTGCTTAGTTGGTTGTTGGATCTTGCTAAAAAATATTATTTCTAAATTTTGAATGTTATTTTTTTTTTCTTTTGTCATGCTTGTATATATTCTATTAATTACATAGAAATTATATTTATTGACTGGGCAATCTCTATAATGACCTTGACTCTAATAGACTTTGCCACTTTTTATGAAGATTCTTGATATTGCTCTTATTTTGTAAGTGCAGTCATTACATAGAATTGGTAATCTAAATTTAGCTATAAGCATTTAATTAGTTGATATTGAGGATTAGTTCTATATTATTCATCAAAAATATCTGACGATATAGCTCTAAAAATATATTTATAGAAGGTAGTCATCAACAAAATGTTTTAGAAAAATCTAGATGTTTGTACTCATAAAACATGTCTGATAGCACAAACAACCCTTTATTAAACCCCATCTTAATTAAAAAATTAACAGGAAAATATGCCTTCCAATGGATCTACCTTTACTTGTTGGATATTCATCAATTGATTATGTACCAAGACATTATTGGAAATTTTAATTTATTATCTTTACTTGTGCAGATATTTCAACTGTTTTAACTGTCAACTACTTGCTTCCCTCAAGAGTGTATTGACAATTTTTTCTTCCCTGTTAAGTTTAATGGATCATATTGTTGATTGTGGTATATAAAAAAAGGGTTTTATAAGCTTTCTTTTTTTGTGTGTATAGGTGGTTGAAATGTTATGAATTTCAATAAGTTTCTCGCAAGCACGCGCGAAATTATCAGTTGCATCAACCTATTAACTATTTGAATTTAAAACATTTGTAATCTATCTTCCTTGTGTTTACACTTCAAAGGAGCCAAGCTTTCACAATATAAAGGGTTGAGAAGCCAAGCTTTCAGATTTTATGGTGTTGAGGAGAGTAGCTTAAAATAGTTTTCTAGCAAGGATCTTGTAGAATCTTTTGGTGAGCAATAACATACTTATTGTCATATTCTTCTAAGTTACTTGTAGTTCCAAAATTAAATAATTATATGAAAGATCTTAGATAATGGTTCTAAAATTGAGTGAAATTGATGTCTACATTACTTATTTTACAAACTATTTTATGTATTCAATATCTACTAACAAACTATTTTATTTATTCACACTTCAATATAAAGGTTATATCTTTATTTATATAAGATAAGGTAAGATAATTTTATTAACGTCCGAAAAAATACCACAACATGGGTCTATGGGACTAGAAGCTTACAACCTAGAAGATAGTGGACAAACGGAGCACAAAATGGTGTCCACAAAAGAACAAGCACAGTAGATGAAGAAGAAAGCTAGAGACATCACGGAAAGGATTAGGTATCCATCCTCAAAGGGAAAAAAATCCAACAATGACTGATATGGCCGGTGGCTACTGGGTCCCTATGGTGTAGCTGAGTGCTACAAGAGGAGTGTCGCTGGCGAAGAGGTCCACTATGGCATCTCATTGATCTAGAATGGCCCATGTTAGGGAATATACAAGAAATCAAATTTTTATTAAGGTTCAATCTCTAAAAACACAAGATTTTCTTGCATGACCAATAAATAAATCTTCTAAAAACATCTAGTTGTCATTTATGAAAGTTTACTTAAATCATTAAAAAAAATTAGAAACACGTGTCAAAACCTCAACTAGATACTTGACACTAGTAATTTCATCGTGCACCATCATCCAACATACTACTTCTTGATCATGCTAAGCGAACTCTCAAGCTGAATGTATGCAACTCTCATTGTACAAAATTATCATCACTATTATACTAGGTCTTATAGACCCACAAGGTACACATCTTATAGAAGTACCAATATCTCTCTTTCATGAGAGATCACAAAAATTTCCCCTTCTTCCTCTATCAAAAAACTCACGAAACTTCATTTGCACACAATTCTTCTTGTTGATGGTTATTATGTGCATTGTCAAAGGACTATGCTAGAGAGTTAAACAAATTGGACTTCAATCTCAATTTGATAACCATTTTTTTATCAGTTGCCGTGAATTTTTCAAGAAGGTCTCATCTAATGTTGTGTTTCTTGCAACATTGTCTACCTCACACATAGACTCCTACCATGAGACCACATTTCTAATGTGGGCGAGGTCATCTCATAACACCTCAACTTCCATCACCTTTTGAATGGATGGGTGGCATGGCTCCTAACAAAATAAAATTTTTAATTAAACACAATAAATATTTTGTTTATTTAATATCTAGGACATCACATAAACTATACAAGAAGGCTAGACCTTTAGAAATGCATTCAAAATCATTAAAAAAATACTTAGAAACACTCCAAAAAATCAAACCATTTATTCAACAAAACTGATTCCATTTCTAGTGCTTGGCCAAACAATGATATCAGAAACCCAAAGCAATGGACTGCTTAATTTAGGATTGGGCATGCCAAATGACTCCTAATGCATTATTTAGTCTCATTTAATTATCGACTAGGGATGTAAACTTGGAATAGCATCAGCAAAGTATATGCTTCAAACTCCCTCTTCTAAGCCTATTTAAGGAATTCAAATGCTTATGCTTCAGGGAAATGAAACTAAAACTGCTAAGCCAATGTATTCTAATCAAAGCAGGAAATTACAATTAGGAACTACTCCAACTGACTATGCTGCAGGAATAGACTACTAATTCTGGTATTAGTGGCTGCAGGAACAGCAGAGTTCTAAAACATAAAAATAAATAGGAAATGAACTCTATACTAACAAGGTAATTCACTCATCAAGTGGGCCCCCCTTGAATAAGTGAATGGGAAATACAATCAAGATGAAAGATGAAAACTTGAGTTGAACATTCTATTCATCTATAAAAATGATTACACTTGATTGGAACAGTATGCAAGAGTTTTGTATTGAAACCAATTTGTTCGACTAACCTCTACAAAGAGTCAAAACAATCGATTATTTAAAAGGAAAACTACCACTAACTCCCTAGACCTATGATCACTTCATAATGAGGATTAGTTACAACTCATAAAGTTTCATAACAAAAAACATTATTGGTCATGAACAATCCCAAAAGATAGCGCACACTAAATCTGCATGTTGCATTCAACAGAAGGCATTGACTTGCTTGTGAAGATTCTGCTATCACGATTGCTTTTGATGACTCTTGTGCTAAAATGTTGGTCCTTGAATATCCAAGTTCAACTCCTACAAGATAATTAATGTGCACACACACATCCAACCATATACATATGTATGTCCATATCATCAATATTAGGAAAATATGTTAGTCTTAATTATCACTCTTGCGAACCTATGGCTACAGGAGGTAACTACCCAAAATATATCTTAGGAGAGAAGCATCCATTAACGTATATAACTATTATATTCACCATTCTTGTCCATGAAATTAGGCAGATTATACGTCTTTAGAGGTATCCACATTCCATCTTATGTTCACACACACATATAATCATATACATAGAAACCATAAGTTCATATACTTAAACCATAAATTTATGTCTATGTGCAACAAAATATCTTAGAAAGAGGATAAAAATAGTGAAAAAGATGGCTAATTTAGGAGCCCATCATTCCCCCCAATTGAACTATTGTTGGTCCCCAACAATTGTAAAGTTCCAAACCCTAGCACGAACCCTCATATCATTAGTTGTTTTATGTCCTGGCTCATCATGAATATAATCAAAGTATCCATGAGTCTCTTTGAGTCTTTCCCAACACTGAACTTCAAAGGCCATGTCACAATCTGTTGCATTGTTGTTCATTGCCAGCAATGGATGAAGGAAGATTGGAGGCTAAAACTTTAATGGAACCCAACGGTTAAGGAGTGTCCTACCCAACATAATATACCATGGAACTCTCCTCATGGAAAGGGTTAAATTCTAAGGTGAGTGAGGTTCCATTCTTTTTTAATCCTATGACATTCTTATCCACCATTGTCTGGAGGCATTAATTTTTGTAGCAACATCCTAAGAGGAATGCTGGTCCCAATCTGCAAAGTCTTGTTCTCTCACTGGATAGATATTATTGGCTCCACTAGGGTTTCCTATGACAGAGATCCAGTCAAAATATGTTCTTCTAGAGTGTTGTACTTCACGCCTCATCATTAAAGGAACTGACATTTCCTTAGAACATTTGAATTTAAGCTCTTGTTCCAGCTTGGGGAGCCTTCCAAACAGTTTTGGTAGTTTGTCTTCTTTAGAACAATTGTATTTAAGCTCTTGTTCCAGCTTGGGGGGAGCCTTCCAAACAATTTTGGTAGTTTGTCTTCTTTAGAACATTTGAATTTAAGGTATTGTTCCAGCTTGGGGAGCCTTCCAAACAGTTTTCGTAGTTTGTCTTCTTTCGAACATTTGGATTTAAGCTCTTGTTCCAGCTTGGGGAGCCTTCCAAACAGTTTTGGTAGTTTGTCTTCTTTAGAACATTTGGATTTAAGCTCTTGTTCCAGCTTGGGGAGCCTTCCAAACAGTTTTGGTAGTTTGTCTTCTTTAGAACATTTGAATTTAAGCTCTTGTTCCAGCTTGGGGAGCCTTCCAAACAGTTTTGGTAGTTTGTCTTCTTTAGAACATTTGTATTTAAGCTCTTGTTCCAGCTTGGGGAGCCTTCCAAACAGTTTTGGTAGTTTGTCTTCTTTAGAACATTTGTATTTAATCTTTTGTTCAAGCTTGGGGAGCCTTCCAAATAGTTTTGGTAGTTTATATAAGTTTTTGAAACTATATTTAGTCAAATGTACACAACTATCTTTGTTGCCCGAAAGTTTTGGAAATCTTGCTTCCCTGAAACATTTGGAGTTGCAAGACTGTGAGAAGCTCACGAATCTACCTCAAAATTTTGGTCAGCTGAAGTATTTAGAATATGTGAGCATGCAAGGATGCATTGCATTACAGAGCCTCTCTGGTGATTTTGAATGTTTGAGTTCACTGACTGTCGTGAAGGCTTCAGAATGTTCCCAACTAGAGATAAATACAATTGATGGTGGTGGATATACACAAAAGCCCCAAGTTGAAAGAGCGATGGGAGCAAGTGAAGGAGCGTTACTCCTTAACAATAGTGGAGTGTGGAAGACAGGTAATTTGTCTTGTGCTTAACTAAGGAATTTATTTCAGATGTTATGCTCATCGTGTTCTTAATTTGAGCGTCTTTCTTACATTGCAGAGCTTCAGTGATGAAATATACCCACATGCAGATGTGATGAGTAGAGCATTTTTTCACAGCGAGTCAAAATTCGTGCATGTGGATGAGAACGGGCAGCTCGGGGAGTGGCCCAGTCCGGCAGGTGGGGTAAAACTGTGGGTGTTGGTAAAGGAGAGGGATGTCACATCATCAGCATCATCAAATAGCAGGTGTTGGGAAGCGGTGAAGAAGAAGTGGATGGAGGTGGTTGCTTCGGAGGGTGGGCAGATGATATTTGTGGATGTGGGAGGGTCGTGGGAGGAAAGAGAGAGGCGTATTGAGGAAGCTCTGCCACATTTGCCCAGCGACACAGTTGCCTGGATGCCACCTGACAACAGGGCGAGGCTACTCTTCACCTATTTCGTGCAGCGTTGTTACAAGAGACATATGGTCAGAAGGCAGAGTTTTGGGGTTAGGAATTGCATTGTGAGCACATCAGTGTGGGTAGATGAAGAGGGGAGGAGGAGACTTGATCTCGATCACCTCCAATTCATACTGCCCGACTTTGGAACACTTCCTTTTGCTGAATCTGAGCACGAAGATATTTCTGACCAATTGTTGTCCCCTGTTTTGGAAGCAATTGAGTTTCTGCAAAATGAGTATTACTATCTCACATAGTATTCATGTATGGCATTGCGTCCTCGGCTTTCTGGCAGGCGGCCATGAGGAGTGCACCAAAATCCAATCATTTCGAAGCAATTCAAGGCAAACAGTTGTGTCAAATTATACATCTCCCTTCTTTACAAATTATCTAGGTACCTACTGGATGCTGTCCTACCGAATATTGCATGAGATCAAATTATCTCCCTTGTTTTCACAGTGAAGAACCCCCAAATGGAATAAAATTGAGCATTTCTGAACTTGAATTCTTTAATTTTATAAATTTATAATTGAGCATTTCTGAACTTGAATTCTTTAATTTTATACATTTATATATTTGTAAAAATGACCAATCTTGATAACAATTCCTGAAAGTGATACAAATTATTAAAACAGATCTCGAGTTCAGATTACAAGTGGAGGATCAACTTGTCTAAATCAGAACTTAAATATTTGATCTGTTAGAATACTTTTTTTAATAACATTATTCAAAATTAAATTATTATTATTATTATCTAACTTTTTATAATTACATTAATTAGAGTTAGATCATTTTTTAATAGAAAATCTATTAGAATATCTGTAATTTCCATTTTAATCATATTTCTTTCTCATTTGCTATATTTATTTGTGATATTTTTGAAATTTTGAAATCTAAAATATTTTTTTATTTAATCTTTTAGAATGAAATATGTAAGGTGTTCATATGAAAATGTATTATTTTCTTTAATATGAATGAATTTTAACTTTTATGTTTTTGAGTGAATTTAATTTTTTTAATTTTTTCTCTATTTAAGATTTTATTGTTTTTCTAAATTGAAATAAAATAATTAATTTTATTTATTTCTTATATAGATATGGTACATATAATTTTATTTATGTCCAAGTGTTATATACAAATATCTATTAACTTTGAGGAGGTACAAACAGATCTCTCTATTTCGTATGTATTTGATCTTCATATTTTTCAAATTCCAGCATTAATGTATTATTCTACTACTTCAATGTCATTCAATTCTTGTAGTAAAATGTGCTTATGTGTAAGGATTTCTTATTATATATACCTACAACTGATGGAATGGTTGTAATGCGATTAGGAGCCTAAAGATGTCGTTAAATTGCATTTGCACAAGATCTTGAAAATGTTATGTTCATGTTCAAGAAATATGAAGGATGGATGGATAGAAGATTAATGTAATTAAGTTAGATTCTTACTGTTATACTTTTCCTCTTTGTATTCTAGCAACATAAAATTCTAAGAATAGATATCTTTTGGGCAATTTTCAAAAATGACTTTGTTACTTGTAATTTGGAAGTAGATATTTGTAAGAGGTACTAGTGTTGTCATTATGGATATTCCTACTATATTAGTTTCTAAAAAATAATAATAATAATAAGCTTTTTTTATTAGTCTTGTATAATGAAGGAATATGTAGAATAATCTTTTAATCAAATTATTATTTTCCTTTGTATGGATGCTTCTTTTGCATTGCCATGAGAGGAGTGCTCAATATGGAATATCATAAAAGGGTAGAATCGAAAATGATGTGATTGATTGATGTATATCCATATATGTTAATGCGGGTGTCCATGTAGGATATCATGTAACTTCAGGTTTGGATAAACCATGTTATGTGTTAAAAGTGCTTAAGATGGGACTATGCTACTAAAATGATAATTAAGAAAAGGTTGATCATGTTATCTTGTACTACACAATTTCATTACTCCTCTTAGTTTTGATTATTTAGAGTTTTGGGTATCTATCATGTCCTTATAGATTTTGGAGAAGCATAACAACTTTGTGGTAAGGTGGAAAATGTTGGAGTTGAGGAAAGCCAACTCCGAAGACGCCAAGATCACCTGCATGCGAAACCTGTCAAAGAGAAGCCATAGAAGGGAAGAGCATGGAGCACGGGCAAAAAACCCTAAACGGACATGAGAGCCATCATAATGCAAACACAAGAAGAAATGTATTTACAATAAGAAATGATGTTATGATTTTATGAAAAATACAAAGAGGGAGCCCGAATATAAAGAGCTCCAGGAATCTTCTAGAACACACTGGAAGGTTGTAGAAGATAAGAATGACAACTCAGCACATATCCACAAAAAAGTGAAATATGCTAAAAAATGAGCAAACTCTCGAGTTGTCAACAACTAACCACTACATGCATTAAATATAAATTATTAAATAAATGCATGACCTAAGTAAGCTTAAGCAAATAGAATAAATAATAAATAATTAATTATTTACTCTAACACCCCCCCTTAAGTGCAACTTAGGGAAATGCCTTAAGCTCACAAAGCTAAGATGAATGCATAATGGGTCCCGGCAATGAGGCCATGTTAGGTACCCATGTACAATGCAAGAAGAATGCAACCTCTGTAAGCGAGGAAAGAGAGAAAACCACATGGGAAAAACCCTCCCCCAAAAAAAGGTAAGAACCCAGTGAAGAACTGAAGAAGTCTCCAACTAGGGAAATTGTCCCCTAAAATAGGAACAAAGAGTGATCATGAAGAAGCAGCATCATTGAAGCATGAAGAAGCCGCAAATCTGTCAAACTGCTGATCAAAAGAACCTCCATGGAAGAAGAAGGCACGAACTGAGCATGTCTATATGGTAGATGATCCATCTCACCGAAATGCATAGGTAGCCAGCCACTGCAATCGCCTTGTACATAGGATCAACCACTGAATACATAGTTCACACTATCGAACCATCGAACCAAGGATGCATTAGAACACAGCATAAACCCCCTTAATGCAGATGGGGTGTGATGACAGGCAACTGAGAAGGTGAGCCAAATCTCCTGCAAACGAACCAAGAACGAGGAGAGAGGAAAAGAGGTACAGACACCGATAAAGACACGGTCTAACTGACTCTGCATGGGGCTAATGTCGTGGAAGGGACACTCACTTGACAAAGGGAGAATGCCTAAAATAGCAAACAATAATCCCCCCATGGTGCTTTATGAAATAGTGCATGCACAACTGACTCAAAACAACGTTCATGACCCCCGAAATGCAAAAGTGACAGTTTATCTCAGTGCGAAATAAAGAAGTGCTTCAAAATGATAGCTACAATGATCAGAATGGAAAAAGAGCTGCAACAAAAGAAAGTACAGCCAAAAAGAAAGCAAACCATGCCAGGAAAACGATCCTCGGGCCTAAAACACGCAAGATATCCACCATATAGCTAAAACGCCAAAACTATGATAGAAAGAGTAGAGGCCAAAAAAGAAGAAAAATGACTACATTTCTCAAAAGTGCACAGAACAATCTTTCCAGAAATATAAAGTTTTCAAAAAACTGACATGGGACGCAAAAGATATGCATGCCAGAGTCAAAAATAGGACTTTCGACTTCAACAAAAAAAAAAGCAATAAAAAAGCATCAAAACCAAAAAATACTTACACCAAAATCTCCGTCTTGGAACCAACTTTTCGGCGCTTCTTTCGGATCAGAAAAATACCTCCGTATGCAAAATTTATGGCCAAAAAACCAAAGGTAGGTCCAAAAGCAAATCGAGAGAGGTGCATGCAAGGGCTGATGCAGCACTGACCTCATGGTGACGTCATCAATTTAGGGCATTAAATTTTATGGCCCGTCAGCCGTCGCCGCAAAAAAGGATGCCACGTGGCATCGCCACGTGGCAGTATGGCAGATGACGTGGCTGACGTGGCAGGGGCCACGTGGCAATGAGCCACGTGGCGCCCATGCCACGTGTCACGCACAGAATGGCAGCAAAGGCGTTGATGCGGACTGCAAGCTGGCAAGCGGAGGCGGCCGAGCGGAGGCGGGAGGAGGTGGCCTCAGGGGCGGCGGACGCAAAGGAGCCACTGGCGGAGGGCGGAGGACCGGAGGCGGCCTGGCCGCGGCTGAGCCCAGGCGGCGCTGCCTGCTGCGGCCGCTGCGGGCTGTGCGCGGGTGGCGCGGCAGCGGCCCTGCGGTGGCGCGGCGGTGGCGCGTCCTTTTTTAAAAACAAAATCGCAATAAATTCAATTTTTTCGTCCGTACGGCTCCCTGATCTAAAAAAATTTTGCCCCCTGGAGCCCTGTCTCCAAATTTGACAAATTTTATATGAATCCTGACTGCAAACGGCCTTCCAGATCCAATGGTGATGTCCGTTTGGGCTAAAAGTGCTCCAAAAATATGCTGATCCCCTGATTTGAAGAAAAATTGCACAAACAAACTAGGGTTTGTGACTCCAAATCATGGCTTCTAAATTTCTTCAACGAAGCTGTAGCAGGAAGGCTCTGATACCATGTTGGAGTTGAGGAAAGCCAACTCCAAAGACACCAAGATCACCTGCATGTGAAACCTGTCAAAGAGAAGCCATAGAAGGGAAGAGCATGGAGCACGGGCAAAAAACCCTAAACGGACATGAGAGCCATCATAATGCAAACACAAGAAGAAATGTATTTACAATAAGAAATGATGTTATGATTTTATGAAAAATACAAAGAGGGAGCCCGAATATAAAGAGCTCCAGGAATCTTCTAGAACACACTGGAAGGTTGTAGAAGATAAGAATGACAACTCAGCACATATCCACAAAAAAGTGGAATATGCTAAAAAAGGAGCAAACTCCCGAGTTGTCAACAACTAACCACTACATGCATTAAATATAAATTATTAAATAAATGCATGACCTAAGTAAGCTTAAGCAAATAGAATAAATAATAAATAATTAATTATTTACTCTAACAGAAAAGAATTCCTGCAATATTCTCATCCTAGGTATTTCTTGAGTAGGTTCTAGAGCTCCTATCACAAAAGTCATCATGCTTAGGACATTTCAGTATAATTTTAGAGTCTCTTGAATATAGTGCTTAGTTGGTTGTTGGATCTTGCTAAAAAATATTATTTCTAAATTTTGAATGTTTTTTTTTTCCTTTTGTCATGCTTGTATATATTTTATTAATTACATAGAAATTATATTTATTGACTGGGCAATCTCTATAATGACCTTGACTCTTATAGACTTTGCCACTTTTTATGAAGATTATTGATATTGTTGTTATTTTGTAAGTGCAGTCATTACATAGAATTGGTAATCTAAATTTAGTTATAAGCATTTAATCAGTTGATATTGAGGATTAGTTCTATATTATTCATCAAAAATATCTGACGATATAGCTCTAAAATATATTTAGAGAAGGTAGTCATCCACAAAATGTTTTAGAAAAATTTTGCACTCATGTCTGATAGCACAAACAACCTTTTATTAAACCCCATCTTAATTAAAAAATTAACAGGAAAATATGTCTTCCAATGGATCTATCTTGACATGTTGGATATTCATCAATTGATTATGGACCAAGACATTATTTAAAATTTTAATTTATTATCTTTACTTGTGCAAATATTTCAATTGTTTTAACTGTCAACTACTTGCTTCCCTCGAGAGTGCATTGACAAATTTTTCTTCCTTGTTAAGTTTAATGGATCATATTGTTGATTGTGGTAAAAAAAAAAAAACGTTTTATAAGCTTGCTTCTTTTGTGTGTACAAGTGGTTGAAATGTTATGAATTTCAATAAGTTTCTCGCAAGCATGCGCAAAATTATCAGTTGCATCAACCTATTAACTATTTGAATTTAAAACATTTGTAATATATGTTCCTTGTGTTTACACTTCAAAGGAGCCAAGCTTTCATGATATAAAGGGTTGAGGAGCCAAGCTTTCAGATTTTATAGTGTTGAGGAGAGTAGCTTAAAATAGTTTCCTAGCAAGGATCTTGTAGAATCTTTTGGTGAGAAATAACATACTTATTGTCATATTCTTCTAAGTTACTTGTAGTTCCAAAATTAAATAATTATATGAAAGATCTTAGATAATGATTCTAAAATTGAATGAAATTGATGTCTATATTACTTATTTTACAAACTATTTTATGTATTCAATATCTGCTAACAAACTATTTTATTTATTCACACTTCAATATAAAGGTTATATCTTTATTTATATAAGATAAGGTAAGATAATTTTATTAATGTCCAACAAAATACAACAACATGGGTCTATGGGACTGGAAGCTTCCAACCAAGAAGATAGCAGACAAACGCAATACAAATGGTGTCCACAAAAGAACAAGCACAATAAATGAAGAAGAAAGCTGGAGACATCACGGAAAGGATTAGGTATCCATCCTCAAAGAGAAAAAATCCAACAATGACTGATATGGCCACCGACTACCGGGTCCTGTGGTGTAGCTGAGTGCTACGAGAGGAATGTTACTGGTGAAGAGGTCCACTATGGAATCTCATTGATCTAGAATGGCCCGTGTTAGGGAATATACAAGAAATCAAATTTTTATTGAGGTTCACTCTCTAAAAACACAACATTTTCTTGCATGACTAATAAATAAATCTTCTAAAAACATCTAGTTGTCATTTATGAAAGTTTACTTAAATCATTAAAAAAAATTAGTTCAACAACTGTCAAAACCTCAACTAGATACTCGACACTAGTAATTTCATCATGCATCATCATCCAACATACTACTTCTTGATCATGCTTAGTGAACTCTCAAGATGAATGTATGCAACTCTCATTGTGCAAAATTATCATCACTATTACACTAGGTCTTATAGACCCACAAGGTACACTTCTTATACAAGTACCAATATCTCTCTTTCACGAGAGATCACAAAAATTCCCCCTTTTTCTCTAACAAAAAACTCATGATATTTCATTTGCATACAATTCTTCTTGTTGATGGTCATTATGTGCATTGTCAAAGGACTGTGCTAGAGAGTTAAACAAGTTGGACTTCAATCTCAATTTGATAACCATTTTTTTATCGGTTGCCATGGATTTTTCAAAAGGGTCTCATCTCATGTTGTGTTTCTTGCAACATTGTCTACCTCCCACATAGACTCCTACCATATGGAGACCACATTTCTAATAGGGGTGAGGTCATCTCATAACACCTCAACTTCCATCACCTTTTGTGTGGGTGGGTGGCATGGCTCCTAACAAAATAAAATTTTAAATTAAACACAATAAATATTTTGTTTATTTAATATCTAGGATATCACATATACTATGCAAGAAGGCTGGACCTTTAGAAATGCATTCAAAATCATTAAAAAAATACTTAGAAACATTCTAAAAATCCAACCAGTTATTTAGCAAAATTGATTCCATTTCTAGTGCTTGGCCAAACAATGGTATTAGAAACCCAAAGCAATGGACTACTTAATTTAGGGTTGGACACCCCAAATGACTGCTTATGCACTATTTAGTCTCATTTAATTATCGACCAAGGACATAAACTTGGAATGGCATCAGTAAAGTATATGTTTCAAATGTCCTCTTCTAAGCCTATTTAAGGAATTCAAATGCTTATGCTTCAGGGAAATGAAAATAAAACTGCTAAGCCAATGTATTCTAATCAAAGTAGGAAATCATAGTTAGGAACTACTTCAACTGACTATGCTACAAGAAGAGACTACTAATTCTAGTATTAGTGGTTTAAGAATAGCATATTTCTAAAACATAAAAATAAATAGGAAATGAACTCTATACTAACAAGGCAATTCACTCATCAAGTGGGCCCCCCTTGAATGAGTGAATGGAAAATACAATCAAGATGAAAGTTTAAAATTTAAGTTGAACATTCTATTCATCTATAAAAATGATTACACTTGATTGGAACAGTATGTAAGAGTTATGTATTCAAACTAGTTTGTTTGACTAACCTCTACAAAGAGTCACAACAATCAATTATTTAAAAGGAAAACTACCACTAACTCCCTAAACCTATGATCACTTCATAATGAGGATCAGTTACAACTCATCAAGTTTCATAATAGAAAACATTATTGATCATGAAAAATCCCAAAAGATAGTGCACACTAAATTTGCATGTTGCATCAACAGAAGGCATTGACTTGCTTGCGAAGATTATGCTATCACGGTTTCTTTTGATGACTTGCACTAGTATGTCGATCCTTGAATATCCATGTTCAACTCCTACAAGATAATTAATGCACACGCACACACACATCCAACCATATATATATAATATGTCCATAACATAAATATTAGGAAAAGATGTTAGTCTTAATTATCACTCTTGCAAACCTACGACTACAGGAAGTAACTACCCAAAATATAGCTTAGGAGAGAAAGCATCCATTAACATATATAACTATTATATTCACCATTCTTTTCCATGAAATTAGGCAGATTTTACATCTTTAGAGGTATCCACATTCCATCTTATGTTCACACACACATATAATCATATACATAGAAACCATAAGTTCATATACTTAAACCATAAATATATGTCTATGTGCAACAAAATCTCTTAGAAAGAGGATAAAAATGGTGAAAAAGATGGAAAATTTAGGAGCCCATCATTCCTCCCAACTAAACTATTGTTGGTCCCTAGCAATTGTAAAGTTCCAAACCCTAGCACAAACCCTCATATCATTAGTTGTTTTTTGCCTTGGCTCATCATGAATATAATCAAAGTATCCATGAGTCTCTTTGAGTCTTTCCCAACACTAAACTTCAGAGGCTATGCCACAATCTACTACAATGTCATTCCTTGCTAGCAATGGATGAAGGAAGAGTGGAGGTTGAAACTTTAATGGAACCCAAAAGTTAAGGAGTGTCCTGCCCAACATAATATAATATGGAAATCTCCTCATGGAAAGGTTTAAATTTTGAGGTGAGTGAGGTTCCATTCTTTTTAAATCCTATGACATCCTTATCCACCACTTTCTGGAGGCATTAATTATTGCAGTAACATCCTGTATGCAAGAAAACCTATCTGTGTGAAGTAAGAGAAAACAAGCAAACGTTAGTTACAATATATATATCAAGTATTCAAAATAAAATGAAGCATATCTAACACTTGCTTTAGTTTTGCAACTCAAAGCAACCAAAATACCAAGTCCTCGTGCAACCTCAAGCATCTCAACAAAGGCACCCATGAGAGGCCCTATTGGTGTGCTTTGATTGGAGGGATGTTGGTGTGCTCTCCCAAAACACAACTATATTGAATCTCTTGATGTGAAATGAAAATCTGATAATGAAACTATGCTAAATGAGTGGAGAACACCTCAAACAATGGCTATGGAAGCATCCATGATTGAGAGCATTCAAAGGATATGGTGGTGGATGTAAGAAAAAAAACTAATCTAACAATGCAAGATGAAATAAAATCTATCAACTACCAAAGGTTAGCATGCAAACATGAAAATCACTAACAAGCTCTAATGACAAACTAGCATGATAACAATGCATATGAGGGAGATGTAAAATTCTTGAGACAAGGGCTCTATTTATAGGCTTAAGAGAGGCCTTGGGGAGGTGGCATCTATGTGGCATCCACATAGGTGCCACATGGGAGACATGTAGACAAGTCATGCAAGGGTCAACATTCAAAGTTGGCTCACACATGTGTGAGCAAACTTGAACGAAGGAGTGGGGGACAAAGGTGTAAGAAGTGTGAGAAGTGTGAGGGGTGTGGGAAGTGTGAGGGTTCCTCACAAATGTGTGAGCACACACTTAGGATTAAAAGGGGGTTTAGCAAGGTGTTTAGGATAAATAAGTGGGATTAAGTAGTGGGTAGGCTTAGAAGGATGAAAGTGATGGGTGTAGACTAGGTTTTAGGGTGGGTTTAAGATTAAATTAAATAGGATTTAATTTAATCACAGGTTTAGAGAATTTAATCCAAATGGAGGGGATTAAATAAATAAGATCTATTTAAAAGGGGATTTATGGAACACTATGCATTAAATAAATTTAACACATTAGGGGGGGCGGGGGAAGTATTTAAATTAAATTTAAATACACTAGGAAAGTGAACCTATTTAATTAAATAAATTTAATTAAATAAGTAGAAGAATATGACAAATATAATTAATTAATTATAATGTCAAAGGCAATATTAAATGAATTAATATAGTGTTTAGGACAATTTAAATTGTCTACACATCCCGAGAGGAATGTTGGTCCCAATCTGCAAAGGCTTGTTCTCTCACTGGATAGATCTTATTGGCTCCACTAAGGTTTCCTATGATAGAGATCCAATCAAAATATGTTCTTTTGAAGTGTTGTACTTTAGACCTCATCATTAAAGGAACTGACATTTCCTTCTCCCTGTATGGCACACTCTGGTGCTCATGACTTATCTCATTTTGCATCCACAAATATAACAGCTTTGAGTTGGACATCTCCTACATAGAGGAGTGAATTCCACTCTATATTATTAGGAACTGCCAGATTATGCAAGTATAATTCACACAACAGATTCTTCGAAGTCATTGGTGCAGATTGAAAGGCATAGTAAAATTCATGGGGAATTGATATAGATGAATTGAGGCCTTCCACAATCCTTGTTAATTTGAAATTAACAAGCTATTCTTGGAGGAATATTGCATACACTAGGAAAGGTGATCTACATTCCATCAGCTCACCTAATTTTTGCTCCAATTGAGAATTTTGCTCATTAATGACTTGTTTCAATTTTTCTTTTTATAAATTCCATTGTGTCATTTCCCATAACTACTGTTGGTATAGACTTATTCCTACTGCAAGAGGTGTAGACAAAACTGGTGGGGGTAAAGGTTCTTGATTGAATATATCCACCCATTTAGAAGTAGATTAAGGAATTCTAGTTGTTGCTTTAAGTGTAGAGGACGTACCCTTTCACAATAATTGTCCTAGTTGACTTGGTTTCTTCACTAACATCAACTGCCACCTTAGCCAGCATTTATAATGTTTCCTGACTATCCTGTTGGGGTACTTCTTCAATGATTTTAGTCCCAAAGTCGGGCATTTCCTCTACGTTTATACTAATTTCTGGCTAGGTGGAATTATCTACATATTCCTCTATGTCTTCAAATTCCTCAAAGTATTGATCACTATCTATCAGTATGTAGTTAACATCAAAGCTAACCTCTATTTCTAGACTCTGCTCTCACATAATTGTGTCACTGGTTGCAAGTTGATTATTTAATTCCTCAGAAGAGGAATTATTCAAAGGTTCATTTCCAATAGATTCAAAAGAATCAATGTTAACAATAGGAATAGATGCTTTAGCATCTTTCTCAAAAGTTCTCTTACTTCACCTTCTAGAGGGTGTGGATGAGCTCAAAGGAAACTTCCATTTTTTTTCTTCGTAATGACCCCCTCCTCTACTACTGCTTCAGGAGGTTTTCTAGCATAGGATGGAAGCACAAACCTGTGTCACCTTTGGTGATACCAAAAGGTATTTTGGCTGGAACAGTTTCATCTGAAACGGTTCCACTCGGAACAATTTTGGTTGTACATACATGGTGGTTTCTCGCGCTTGCATGGCATGTACCATTTCAGCCAAAAGTGTTCTGGCCGAAACGGTTACAGTCGAAACCTTGTAGTTTTATAAAAGTGTCGAAAAACCCTTTATGGCTATCATTTTGACTATCATGGCTCCTAAGTTCTCAAAGAGCAATCTAGGTGTTTTGGTTGTAATAGGTTAGTGGGTTTTTTTTCCATTTTTTTAATTTTTTAATGTGTTTTTTGATTAATAAATGTTAATGGTATTTAAACTAATTGTTTTTTACCTATTTTATGAGTGAAATATTTAGAATTGTTAATTTTTTAATATATTTAAATTGTTTTAATTAATTAATTTGTTAGAAATTAAATTAATTAAATTGTTTTAAATTGTTTTAGAATGGTACTTAAATTAATTTGTTAGTAAATTATTTAAAACATAAGCAAGAATGTAGTCAAACATTAGGTTAAAACGTAGAAAAATATTAGGTAACAATGTAGAAAAATATTAGTTAAAAATGTAGAAAAACTTTAGGGCACATTGTCCAGTTTCTAACATAACCTGATGGATCTAGGTGAAATAGTAATCTCTTATGGTGAAATTAATTTTGACATTAAATACACCTTCTAACATAACCCTATATCAACTACAATCATCACCTATACCACATTCTAACCATAACATTGGCACTTTACTAACCGAATGAACCACACTTAGATATTCACGATTTGTTCATTTTAACAACTAGTTTGATCTATTTTTATTTACAATTTAAATCATAGTAGCAATATCCCAAAAAAATTTACTAATATGAATTAGAGAACAAGAAAGACAAGTGTGGAAGGAATACAATGATGCCTTTGAATAAAGTCATTTACCTATATATTTATGCTTAATAGTATTATGCTTAAATAATAAAGCATATAACAAGATAGACACATGCGCATACACACACACACGTGCCCCAAACATAATATGTTGATAAAGATAACACTATGTAGAATCAACCAACTTCAAGAACACAGATCAACGAAGAATAAAAAATAAGGTAAGATATGTGCCCAATAGACAATGTAATAATCTATAAGGTGAGATCATAATGAAATATTCAAAAGTGGATATTAAAACAATGATCTTTTAAATGTTACCCAACTATAAGGACATTGAAACAAGAGTGATAAGTGTATGGAGTAAAGTCGCTCAAACAAGTCACTCAAAAGAACTCTAAGGATTCCTTTCTAATAAACCACTTACACAAGTCATAATAGAGTGCTTGAGGATTCAATAGTGTAGCCTACATGACATATCACTTACAAATTGTTTAAGGACTTAATATTATAATCTACTCATGCAATTTTGTTGTAGATCTAATTATAAAGTTAAATAGAGTTCAAGCTACCTACACAAGTTTCTTATGGTGTTCTCGTGTGCTCATTTGGATTTGCTACTTTTTAAACCCATTGTCCCATTATGTTTGCACTAATTAAGAAATTTTTGAACTTATTGCTATGATCCACTTATTAGGTAATAATGATTCTTACATTACCAAATAACACATAAGGACCTCTTATGATACATTTGTAGGTATTTTTATCCATATATATGTTAAGGGGACCTAGGGAGTCCTACTAGGTCATTATGTCTATTATAGGTTCTAATAGGTATTGATATGTTTACTAGCACATAATAGGTATTGTTAGGTAATAATGAGTCCTACATTACCAAACAACACATTAAGATCACTTATGATACATTTTTAGGTACGATATCCATACATCTGTGTCTTAAGGGGACATAGGAGTCCTAATAGGTCATAATATTTTTTATAGGTTCTAATAAGTCTTAATATACACAAATTTCTAATTCAATATGATGCAAACTATAAAGACTTAATTTTAAATTCACAAGTTCACAACCATGGCAATGGGAATGCCCATTTGACCTCTACATACAAAAATAAATAAAAATTATATTGATTCTTTAGATAGTAAATAAATATTAGTACAAAAATATGATAAAATAAAAAACATGTAAATAGATTCGTACAATATATTGATATCAATCATATTAATTAGACTGAACTATAAATTAAATTGCACTAAATTCACAAATATGAAAATAAATATATCTATTAATATTATTTTAGTTTAGTAATTTTTCTATCCCTATGTCCTAACTCTCATCTATACTCCCCATAATCATCAAAGCATTTACATCAAAATCTAGAATTTAGTCAAGAATTTTATTTTTTTATTGCATATACATGTGTACACTTAGTTATAATTTAATCAAGAAATTTTTTTTTTTTTATCACATATACATGTACATGTATGGATATTTATTTTTCACATTTGCATGAGCACGTTACAATACATTCGATATGGTCTCTAAGATAATTTGTTTTAAAATGCATACATATTACATGATTGAATAACACCATACATTTAATATTGTGTATTTATATGTACATGTGTTTCAAATTAAATTTAACTTTTAATTATTTTAATTTATACACTTGTATGTTTATATTTGTATATATATGCATGTGCAGATCTCTAGATATTCATCCGTTTTGTAGCTTCACATTCATATCCTCGTATTTATATACATATATATACATTATGGCATCTAGTTCTGGGGATCATGGTCTTGCATCCTTAGGGGATGCTAGTGTCCATAGAGGGGGTCAGAGTGTTGAGTCTGGTACAGCACGCAGATCAACCTCCTCAACTCAAAATAGAGAGCAATTATTCAAAGATACAGATGCAAGATTATCTCATGCTATAGAGGTTTTTGACAGCTCGATTTCCTCTTCTACCACCCTCCCTAATAGGGAGAAGATCATAGCGATGCAAGAGGATTTGTTTCATATGTTTCAGACCATTGAATCATACAATCCTTTTGATGATATGAACATTGAGACATTTTATTCTTCTCTATCTCACAGTGTCACTGGCATTGTGAAGTGCACATAGATTGACACTGAGGTTTCTACTGCCATGGTGAAAACTATGTTTCCATTTTATATAGATCATCACAGAGTTAGAGACTACTTTGCGACAAAGTGTATTGATCAACTCATCACACCATTCATGTATCCTCACTAGTTGGCCATTCATTATAGATGGCCACAGAAGGATGAGTTCCCTCTCTATTTTTGCAAACAATTGTCTACAAAATTTTATTTACACTACGATGTTGACTACATAGATTATCTAGGGCATGTTGGGCAGGGTTTGGGGAGATTTTCAGACAGATTTAGACCCAAAAACACTCATGTTCCCATTAAAAAACGAGCAATGGTGGGTCCAAACCTTTTGGTTATGCTGAGAGGTCCACAAATGGTTGCTGCAAGCCAGAGTGTTCTTGATTACACAATCAGGACATAGATTTATTTGAGCACCGCCACCATCACCACACAGTTGCACGAGATTACTTCTAATCAGTTTGGTAGATATATGCTATGCTCTCGAGGTATAGTTCCCATAGCTGCATCATCTAGCGCACCTGTGGATGATGATTATGGAGTAGTAGACATACCTTCTCCACTAGACATTTCTGCAATCTTAAAGGTGGATGCATTATAGTGTTTGGGATCATATTTATCATCTGATTTTTTAGATGCATATCGAGCATTATCTACAATCACAGGGATTCCACTTCATGACATCAGCTCTCAGATTAGTCATATTTTGTCACATACAATAGTCCTAAAAGATTCACAGAGGTAGGAGGACATTCCTGCACCTTCTACTGCTCCTGTTGCTACACAGGCCTAGGCTACAGCACCAGCCCTAGCTACTCAGGACCCTACAATACCCCCCTACTCAGGATGTCACCACTAGATAGCCTGGTCTATTTACCTCCATGCTTTCATATCAGGGCTGCACTATTGACTTGAATGCTAATAGTGTTTTTTCATTGCATGATTCAGATATCAGTCAGATCGACTGAGCATTACACATTGCTATGTAAATTATCTCTATATGTTTAAATTTATTTTAATTATGGTAAATAATATGTCTATATGTTTAAATTTGTGTGTGTGTGTGTGTGTGTGTGTGTGTGTGTGTGTGTGTGTGTGTGTGTGTGTGTGTGTGTGTGTGTGTTAAAGGGTCTGAGGGATAGTATATTATGTTTTGTTGATCTGTAGACACTGACAGATCCTACACGTCCTAAGTCTTAGGTATGTTACAATTTAAATATATATATATTTGTTTATATACATGTATCTTGATATAATTTGTCTGTATATAATTAAATGGTCCACTATCATTTGACACAGGGTTCGAACGCAGCTAATAGACCCTTTTGGGGATAGCCAGGATCAAGAGGGGGATGTAGTTGATTATCATCATGGCCTTTTATTTTATTACACACATGTTATTTCTAGATACATGTTTATATGGACACTTTGATGTTTTATATGTTATTTCCAGATACATATTTATATGGACACTTTGATGTTTTATATGTTATTTTCATATATGTTTATATGGACACTTTGATGTTTTATATGTTATTTCCATATACGTGTTTATATGGACACTTTGATGTTTTATATGTTATTTCCATATACATGTTTATATGGATCTATTTTGATGTTTTATATATGTTATTTCTAGACATTTGATACATGATATTTTTATACATTTGATATGGGTACATTATTCTCCAAATATATGTACATGTATGTTATTGATCTTTTAATGTGCACATGTATCTTATTGATCTTTTAATGTCTTAATCTTTTATGTTTATGTATGTGTTATTCATGTTTCTGTATGTGTTATTCATCTTAATGCCTTAATCTAAGTGCAATTAATTATATTCAATGACATGTCTTAAGGGGAGATCCTAAATTATACATAAGAATGTAGATTAATGTATATTTTATTTCATAGATGTATGTATATATGTTCATGTTAAATGTAGACATGTATGTTTTCAATAATCATGTTTAAATGTATATGTTATTATTTTTAATGCCTTAAAATCAAAGTATATAATTAACTATATTTAATCTAACTGTAATTAACTATAATTAACTATATTTAATGGCATGTCTTAATTAACTATAATTAACAACATTCAATTTATAAAATATAACATGTAATAAGTAACATAGAATATAACATATACATGTAAGAACATATAAAGAGTATGACCTAAAGAATGCATGTTACAACATTTAATTAATAAAAGTTAATACATACAAGAACATAACAATTATATACAAACATAAAGAATGTATCATATAAGAACATATAAAGATTATATGAACATAAATACATAACAACATTAACAATCATATGTAAGAAAACATAAACAATGTACATATAAATACATACAAATACTAAAGGGGTTGTCATAAGGAGAGGTCATGTAAAAGGTTGTACTAAGGGGATGTTCTAATAGGTGGTCTTAAGGGGAGGCCTAACAGATTGTCTTAAGGGGAGGTCCTAAGAGGTGGTCTTAAATGAGATATCCATGTCGAATTTAAATAAAAATAACAAAACATGTCTAATTTTGCATATCCAAGATAAATGATCCAATGTATACAAATTTATAAAACAAATATCTTGTCAACATTAAATATGAAAGTATAAGAGCTATATAGACATAGCTGAACTAGAGCTCCACAATAAGTACATAGGTAAACTAGAGCTCCAGAAACAATGTATTGTTAGGATCCTCTCTAGTTTTTATTATCTCTAGAAGTTTTTCATGTTCTTCAATAGGCAGTTTCCACTTTTGATTTCCACGACGTCCTCTTCTTTGTATTGCTTCAAATTGTAATTTAGTTGTTATAACATGGTTATTGTAATGTAAAACCTTTCCTCCGGGCTTGTATTCAATAAATTCAATACCACTATCAGTTACCCTTGTTTTTTGATAATATGTTCCTTCAATAACAACTAATCCAATTGGATATGATTGTTGATCAGCATCTATAGTTCCTTCTAGCAACTTGTGTTTTGCTTTTGTGCATCTTAAAAGATAATAGTCCACATTTTCCACATTATCTGGTAAGACTTGAACTGCAAAAATATCTCCTGCATGTATATAAAAATATAGATAAATATAAATTAATTTTAAAATGAATATACATGTCTATTAATTTATATATATGTATATATGCACACAAACCTACCATAACTAAATCAGAATGCGCTCATAATTAGCTAAATATACAGGATCATGAATGTCAATGTCAATGTCAGCATCTTCAAAAGAAGGCTTTCTAGCTATCTCCTTCAAATCCAAATGTGAAACATATCCATTCACAATATTTTCACATGCACTCACTGGATTGTCCTTAATGCAGTCATCACAAAAATATGTTTTCTCTTTTACTTTAATTACTGGAGGTTTATGGTTTCTTGTAGTCATCACTTGATGTAAACTTCTAATACCAGGAATCATTTGACAATTGTAAGGATTAGATCAATCTATATCTATTACAAATACAAAAAATAATTGTCATATTTCAAAATAAATTTTAATTAAAAACTCAACTTGATTTGAAAAATACATTAAAAATAAATATAACTTAGTTCACCTTTCACCTCCCAAAAGTAATGCTTATTGTGTTCAATATCTCGAGTAGCAAAATGAACTTTGCACCATTCAACAATTTGATTTGAGCTCTCTATCCTATTCCTCGTATGTACATACTATATATATATGTTTTTTTATTTTTTATTTTTTATTTTTATTTTTATTTATTTATTTAATTTTAAATATGGTACTATTATTAAACATGCACATTAAAAATGCATATATTTACCTGCAAGTTTGTGTTGTCAAAGCGCATGTTTTATACATGCTCCTACTTCATCATGCTCCCCTTTTCCGTGTCCACTTTCAAAGAAATTACATAAAAACCTAACATTGGCTCTAGCATGTTGCATTGCTAACCAATTAAATGCTTTTGTAGATTTGAATTGCCCTGTGAACATGAAACATGATAAGTATCTACAATTATCCATGTACATGTATCAAATTGAAATAGAAATGTCAAAATAAATATAAGTTAAGATAAAGTTAATTAAATGTGTAAGTTTGTGTATACTAACCTGCACATTTATCAAACCAAATCTAGTGCTCTGAAACATTTATTCCATGATTTCTGAGATCTTCAAAGAACATTGCAAAATAGTGAGCCACATAACTCCTATCATGAACTCTATCATCACTAATATAGAAATGAACCTCTTTGATGATGATGTGTTCCCTTTCATCCAACCTTTCTATCTGATCCACCTCAAATTGTGCATGTCTATAGGTCACTTGCACAAATATTGCAACTTGTTCAAAATGATAATATTGACCTTAAAGCTTTGTTTGAGGTGCAAATGTATAATTCTCAGGAAAATATACAACTGAAAGTATACAACCAAGTGAAAAATAATTTTTGGAATCACAAAATTGTTTAGCTTGCCATCATGCACCATGACAATGTTGAATATGTGGATATATCAATGGACGAAACTTGGTCATGAACTCATCATAATGCAATTCACTCTCCTTCAATACAATTTTTTTTGGATTCATCTCCTGTCTTATTTTGGTATGTCTCATATTCATATCTCACCCATGAAATTGGTGTGGATTCATTAATATTCTCAACTTGCATAATTTTAGAAAATTTGCATAAATCCACAATCTTCACACTATTTTTTATGCATTGCACTTTGAATTTATCTAAATTTTCTAATTTATCACATAATATGGACCTCACAAATTGTGTTGTACTATTAGGGATGACCAAATTAGGATCAAGTATTGCCATAACTTTTTTATATGATTGCAAGTGTAGACCAAATTCAACATGATTGCAACAACAACAAGTTTCATGCATCTTATTTATGCATACAAAGGAAGGACGTAAACTCTCAAACATTCTCTGACATATTTTGACATTTGAAAATTCTTGTTTGAATGTTTGAAATAATTCACTTTGAGTTTATCTATGAAATGTTTTGGATATTCAATTTTGGCCCCTATCTCTTGATGTTTAATTTGTATAGTATCATGCCTATTGGAAGAAACACAAGAATGTGTGGTCCAAAATTCAATAACTTGTCTTTTTACATCTTCAAAAATTCTATCTTTTCATGGAACTCTACAAATATTCACCCAGTTATTCTCAATGTTATCATCTAGCATATTTCTCCTCTTGATGTATCTCTGGACAGTTCTTCTAAATATATGTAGTACATCAAAAATTGCATGTACCTATTTTCTATGTGTCAATTTTCTACTAGATATAGTAGTCATCAATGCTCTACGTGCATTACTCAAATCACCTCCTCGAGTTGTGTTGTCAATTTTGTTATAAGCATTTTGCAAGTTTTCAACTATTTTTTTATTAATATTATGTCCATGGCTTTTCTTGTTATCAACACCCAAAAACTCTAAAACATGTCTCATATCTTTTCTCCTAAATAACTTGACAAATAATTGTGCCTGTCCAAATATACTTTTATCCTTGAAATATTCATCCCACATGTTCTGACAATGCTTTCTGATAATGTTGTCATTTATCATATCTTTAAATGGAATTTGGTTAAAAAGTAGTTCCTCATCCAAATCCATCAAAAAATTTATGCCTTTTAATTTGTCTCTATCAATAGAACTGCTAATTTCTTCCTATTCATTACTTTCATTTTCTTCATGAATCTCATCCTGTTCAAGAATTTCAGTAGGTTGGTTTTAATTATGTTTTGTATGACCTTTCATTTTGTCATCTCTTATTATATCATATTTCCTTGATCTTTTCCTTTTACTACCCATTGAATACTTTAATCTATAGAAACAAAATTAGATAAATTTAGATTTCACTAAATATCAGCTAATGCTTCAATATAGAATACATAAAAATAAAAATAAGTAGATGGGAAAAAACACCTTCAAAATATTCGATCCTTTGATAAATCCGCAGAATAGTTGCTGAAAATTGCTTCAAAATTAGTTGTCTTCCGAAAATCCTCTTCCAATTTTCATTGTTCAGTATTTTTTTTTAAACAAAAAATAAACTTTATTTTATATCAAACGGTGACATTAATCACATGCGATTTAATCGGCTGACAGGGGTTTCAACCGAAACTGGTCCGGCCCAAAGGGTTATGGCTGAAACGATTCTCGCTGTAATCGCCTATGTGGCATCCTAGGTGGCAACCACACAAGCAAAAATAAGAACTTCTGTAAACATCTCACTTTGAAGGCCAATTTGACTTACTAAATTGAAGTTTTTTTAAAAACTAAAAATATACTTTTGTAGGTCTCAGAGTCACGATTATGATCATATAAATTTTTTATTATTTTGATTATGGATAATATGTTATAATTTGAAAATATTACAAGTAGGTATATTAAGTTTCAAGAAGATGTCTATTCAAAAATAAGAAAAAAATAGTAAATCATGTTCAAAAATTATTATTTTTTAATGCTACACTAGAGGAGAGAGTCTTCTTGACGGAACAAGTTTGATGGGAGAAAAAAATTATCAATTTTTTATAACTTTGACTTTGACCAGTTATAACTTGAATAATATTAGCTGAATTTCTATTTTTCTTTTTTGGTGCACTAGGTATACATGTCAACTCTAACATATTCCAAAATCAGACCAAAATATGAACATTTGCATATATTTGTTTGATGGGAAAAAAACTCTATATTTTCAGCATTTTTAAAAATTCAAAAATAAATAAAATTTTCACTCAATTTTTTTTTTAAAATTACAAACATAAACTTCATCCAATTTTACACATTTCATTAGTTAATGTCATCTTCAAATTCTAAACAAAAATGCCACTTTTATGTTGTTAAAGTTGAAGAGTTTAAATTTTGATATCACTTTTCCTTTATAAAAGGTGACACAAGTTTGTGCTTTTACCCCGCATTCTTCCCTAGGGTTCTCAGAATTCTCTTTAGGAGGGTTTCCAGAATGTTCTTCCCTACGGTAAGGTAGGGTTTCTTCCATATTATCTACATTGTCACCAGGCTGAAGTTCTAATGTTTCTTTTTCTGGTTCTGTTATTTTACCCTTACCCCTCCTATATGCAGACCTTCTCTTTCTGGATGGTGAAGATTTTGGAGTATTAAGAACTTTTGTCTTTTTGTTTTTCTTCCTCTGAGAAGGAGAGACTCTAGGATTGAAAATTCTTTTCTTGGGTGACCTAGACATTTGTTATCTCCTACCAACATCATGACCTAGGGCCAACTATTCTAGGTTTAACCTCATTCATCTGCAAAACATGTTCCCATGTTCCAAACTTTGTCTACCCAATTTCATTTCCACCATTAGTTTTATAAGGCAATGATGTGAAATAGGCTTGTTGCTTCCTGATTGAACTAACAAAGACTATTTTTTCACAATATTAAATAAGAAGCTGGGAAGATTTATTGGTCAATCATTATGGCAGAGATGACTGAGAATTTTGAAGTGCAAAGCATGTAGGTATGAGTAAAATCCTAAAAATTAATGAATAAAAATATTATATGTATGAGTGTATGTGGCACTAACCTTAAGACATTGCATGAAGAGTTTTCCAAAAACTGCACCTACATATGTGAAGTGATGGGATGGGGTGGATGGGTGAAAAAGATAGAAATTGAGATGAAAAAAATTATTATAAAGAAAGTATTTCACGAAATGTGAAATGTTTATTATGATGATTCTTAATGGAATTAGGAATCAGTAGAATCGTGGGTGGAAGACCCAGATTCTTTGGCTACAGGAGTTGTTGTTGCAACTATGCTCTGGAACTGCTTGAGGAACTTATCACGACTTATTGGTTTGTCGTAAAATTTTAGATGGTGGCCACTGACAAGTAATTTGAATTGAATAGGATCTATTGTTGAAAGTTGTATAGCTCCATTGTCAAATATTGATATAATTTCATATCGCCCAAGCCATCTCGTATGAAATTTCCCTGGTGTGTGTTGGTATCGTGAATCATATAAAAGTGCCCAATCTCCAACAAAAAATTTCTTATCACAGATGAACTTATCATGCCACATTTTTTGTTGCTATTGTATCAAATTTGTATTTTGTAAAGCGGACTTCTGGTATTCATCCAATCCATTTAGTTTCAATAACTGGTCTTGTTGTGCATTGGTGATATTTATATCCAGATCTAAAGTAGTGTGAAGTATTTTATGCTGGAATTCAATCAACATAGAGGCAGATTTTCCATATACCAATTCAAAAGGAGAAAATTTTGTGGTGGTTTTCCATGTGGTACGATAAGCCCATATTGCTTCAAGAAGGCGAGTAGCCCAATCCTTTTTATGCACAGCTATTGTTTTACTGAGAATAGATTCAATCTCCCAATTTGTAATTTCAGCCTGGCCATTAGCCTAAGGGTGATAGGGTGAAGACTTGATGCAGGAGCATCTTGCATGGAAAAAAAAAAATTGTGGAGGAGAGAGAAAGTGACGAAAATTAGAGGAGAAATAATAAAAAAATAAAAAAAGGGAAAAAGGAGAAAAGAAAGGAAAAGGTGATTTCTATTTTCGAGGTGCATAGGTGGCATAATAGAAAAAAATAAAAAAATAAATGGTTGTCATTCCATTTATCGAGGTGAGTGGATAGAATTCTAGAAAGTTATGAATATTGTAGAAAATTTTGGAAGTTGTAGAAGGTTGTGGAAGTTGTAGAAGGTTGTGGAGGAATTCTAGAAGGTTGTGGATAAGTCATGAATGGAGTGGTAAGTGCCTATTTAAGCAAGGCATATGAGCATTTCTAAATCAAGCTCAAGGGGAAGCTTGAGGAGTAGAAGCTCGAGAAGGAGAAGCTCAAGGAGAAGCTTGAGGAGTGGAAGCTCAAGGAGAAGCTTGAGAAGTGGAAGCTTTGGAAGGAAAAGCTTGAATGTGTGAAAGTTGGAAGGTGAGAAATTTGGAAAGTGTGAAAGAGGAGGAGAAAGTGAAGAGTGAGTTTTCCTGAGTCTGTGAACAGAGCGTCGAATGTGAGGCAGTTTACAGCAGGATTGTGATGGAGTTGTGAGTGTGTAGACAGAGCGCCGAATGTGAGGCAGTTTACACTTGGATCTTGGATAAAGTTGGAGAAGAGCTAGTGACTGCGGTTTAGAAACAAGGAGGTTGCTTGGTGGCTTGCGAGCACAAGTTGAGATCTCAACAGTTTCTACCAGAGTGTGGATCTGGACTAGCTTGGGTTTGGATTGGATCTTGAGAGATCTTGGAAAAATGTTATTGTAATTGCTATTGAATTTTTAGGTATAATAAAATTGTCTTCTTATTGTTGCATTATTGGTTGTGAGTTGGTGTGGCCCTTCATCAGTGGTATCAGAGCGTACCTCTATCAGTGGTATCAGAGCGGGAGTTCCTGAGTGTACAAGCAGATCGCCGAAGTGTGAGGCAGTTTGTACCAGGACCTTGGTTGGGCAAAGTTTATTAGAGCTTGTGGATTGCAAATCCGTTGTCCTAGACTTGTGATGTGGTTCCTGATTGTTCGTGCGAGGTGGTAGGTTGCGATCTGACTTGCAAACAATTCAAGGTTGTCACAAGGAGCGTAGGAAGGATTTGTTGCAGAGGGTTTACGAAGATCTTGGGAGATGGCTCCAAGAGGATTGGACCCTAAGATGATTGCAAAAATCCATGATATAGTGGAGAGGAATTTTTCTAAGATGTTTGCTCGGTTGGATGCTAAAGCTAAGAAGGTCAAGGTGGAAGAGGATGGTTTTGCTGATCAGTTTGTGGAGCCTGATGCAGAACCTGCAGAGCAACTAGAGGTTGTTGCTAAAGATATTCCTAATGTTGTTGGGACAGATGTTGGTTTTCATGATCACTTGGTTGAGTCTGACATGGAGATTGTGGAGCACTTGGTTGTGGATGATCCAGTTGTTGGAGGTGAGTTATGTATTGCAGAGCATCTTGTTGTGAGCAATGAGGTTTCTGGTGTTGAGAGTTTGGCATGTATTGATGGTGATCTACATTTTGGTGCTGATATGGAGTTTTTTGTTGTTGATGCGGGGTTTGTTGCTATGGGTGTGAATTCACTAGTTTCTGATATAAATGAGGGTTTGTTGATGAAGAATTATGTTCAGTTTGTTTCTGGGAGTGAGCACGCTGATTGGATGGTTGAGATTCTGGTGTTTGATAGAGTGATGCAGATGTGGAAGATTTGTATGGTGGTTTTCTTGTCTCTGTTGAGCTGGAAACCTTTGGTGAAGATGAAGATGGTGGTAGATATTTCTTTTGGCATCAAAGTGTGGGACACACTTTTCTATTTACCGGGGGAGTCTGATGCAGGAGCATCTTGCATGGAAAAAAAAAAATTGTGGAGGAGAGAGAAAGTGACGAAAATTAGAGGAGAAATAATAAAAAAATAAAAAAAGGGAAAAAGGAGAAAAGAAAGGAAAAGGTGATTTCTATTTTTGAGGTGCATAGGTGGCATAATAGAAAAAAATAAAAAAATAAATGGTTGTCATTCCATTTATCGAGGTGAGTGGATAGAATTCTAGAAAGTTATGAATATTGTAGAAAATTTTGGAAGTTGTAGAAGGTTGTGGAAGTTGTAGAAGGTTGTGGAGGAATTCTAGAAGGTTGTGGATAAGTCATGCATCGAGTGGTAAGTGCCTATTTAAGCAAGGCATATGAGCATTTCTAAATCAAGCTCAAGGGGAAGCTTGAGGAGTAGAAGCTCGAGAAGGAGAAGCTCAAGGAGAAGCTTGAGGAGTGGAAGCTCACGGAGAAGCTTGAGAAGTGGAAGCTTTGGAAGGAAAAGCTTGAATGTGTGAAAGTTGGAAGGTGAGAAATTTGGAAAGTGTGAAAGAGGAGGAGAAAGTGAAGAGTGAGTTTTCCTGAGTCTGTGAACAGAGCGCCGAATGTGAGGCAGTTTATAGCAGGATTGTGATGGAGTTGTGAGTGTGTAGACAAAGCGCCGAATGTGAGGCAGTTTACACTTGGATCTTGGATAAAGTTGGAGAAGAGCTAGTGACTGCGGTTTAGAAACAAGGAGGTTGCTTGGTGGCTTGCGAGCACAAGTTGAGATCTCAGCAGTTTCTACCAGAGTGTGGATCTGGACTAGCTTGGGTTTGGATTGGATCTTGAGAGATCTTGGAAAAATGTTATTGTAATTGCTATTGAATTTTTAGGTATAATAAAATTGTCTTCTTATTGTTGCATTATTGGTTGTGAGTTGGTGTGGCCCTTCATCAGTGGTATCAGAGCGTACCTACATTAAGACTTTCCATGATGCACCATGTACTCTCGCAGCAACTTAGTGATGAGATTGGATGTGAATTGTGCCCCTTGATCTTTGAAAATCTCCCTTAGTACTCCAAATCTGGTGAATATGCATTCATGAAGAAATTTAGCAACTTTGTGATCTATGGCATGTCTCATAGCTTTGGCTTCAACCCATTTTGTTTCATAGTTTGTACATACTAAGATGTAATACTTTCCATGAGAAGAGGGCTAATAGGTCCAACAAAGTCAATACCCCACTTGTCAAAGGGCGTAATAACTATCTATGGCTATAGAGGCATTTCATCAATCTTTGTGGGACGTCCCATACATTGACACCTATCACAATGCCAAGTATGTTTTGTTGCATCCTTATATAAAGTAGGCCAGTAGTACCCGATTATTAAGATTTTATAGGTTGTCCTCTTTGCAGCAAAGTATCCTCCAGATGGCTCATCATGGCATT